>CM055074.1:22264846-22359140 GCA_029204045.2 Tillandsia leiboldiana
GCAGGGCCTCTTCGTCGCGGCAGTCTGACAGGCGACCACCCCCGAGCGCAGGGTGTACACCCCCCTGTCCCCCGATGATTGGAGGCAGCGGGCCACGTGTGGCAAGGTATTATCCTATTTCCTCTACTCGCACTATAGCCTTATTTGATACTGAGCATCTCCTCAGTCATCAGTAAGGACATTTGCATTCATGCATGGGCTAGAGATGGACTGTTGCCTTGGCTCTTGAGTTCAGGTACCCGATCATTTTCTACACGTTGATGAGTGCTGTTGGTCCTGCCCTGTGCAGTTAGGGCCTTGATTTTACCTGTAGATCTTTTAGCCCTTCGCCAGCTTCAGGATTTCGACGTAGTTTTTGGGGATGGATGGTTGACCGGTATACGCTGCTATCGATTGTCCGGGCGAGGACTGTGACCCTCAGGGATCCGGATCAAGGAGTATGTGTTCCTGGTTGTCAGAGTACGCTGTTTGCGGCGACGATCTCTCTGCTAGAGCCCGACAGCTGATGAGTCATGGTTTGTGTGCCTTCTTGGCCACTGTTGTTGAGGCGCCTTCGGCGATGCCTGGACTCGAGGACATTTCCTATCGTCCGAGAGTATCCAGATGTTTTTTCCCTCCCGAGCTATCGACTATGCCGCCTTCGAGAGATTGAGTTCGTGATTGATGTGGTCCCTGGAACCACGCCAATCTCTAAGGCACCCTACAGATATGCACCCTCAAATTGAGAGAGTTAGAAGGCTCAGCTTCAGGATCTCTTGGATCGCGGGTTTGTGCGTCCGAGTGTTTCTCCTTGGGGAGCCCGATTCTTTTTGTAGAGAAAAAGGACGGGTCACTTAGGCTTTGTGTGGACTACAGGGAATTGAATAAGTGACCGTCAATACAAGTATCCACTTCCTCGGATTGATGATTTATTTGATCAGCTTCAGGGAGCCACGGTTTTTTCGAAAAAGATCTGCAGTCCGGTTTCCACCAGCTGCGGTGAGGGCCGAGGATGTGTCCAAGACGGCTTTCAGGTCTCGGTATGGGCATTACGAGTTTACAGTGCTACCTTTTGGTTTGACGAATGCCCCGCGGCGTTCATGGATTTGGATGACCCGAGTCTTCCAGCCGTACTTGGACCGTTTTGTGGTGTTTTCATTGATGACATCCTGATTTACCTCCCTAGCGACCTTGAGCACGAGAGCACTTGAGATTAGTGCTGCAGCTTCTGAGGGAGAAAAAGCTGTATGCGAGGTTGAAGAAGTGCGCCTTTTGGCTTCGGAGGTTTCTTTTTCTTGGCCATATTGGTTTCAGCCGCCGCAGGAGTGGCGGTGGACCCGGCAAAAGATAGCTTCGGTTCGGATTGGCCTAGACCTACGACGGTGACGGGAATTCGGAGCTTCGTGGGCCTTTGCGGGCTACTACCGTCGGTTTTGTTGAGGCTTTGCGAAGCTCTCTCTCCCCTCACCAAGTTGACCAGAAAGGGGTAAAATTTGTTTGGACGAGCATGCCAGCAAAGCTCGAGGATTTGAAGCAGAGGTTGATTTCAGCTCCAGTTCCTTGCACTACCGGTTATGGGGAGAGGGTATGTGGTTTACAGTTGATGCCTCCACAGCGGCCTTGGTTGCGTGTTGATGCAACATGGGAGGGTGATTGCCTATGCTTCTCGCCATTAAAGGACTATGAGAGGAATTACCCTACCCATGACCTTGAGCTCGCATGCTGTGGGTTTTTGCCTTGAAGCTCTGGCGGCACTATTTGTATGGCGAGCGCTGTGAGATTTTTACCGATCATCAGAGTTTGAAGTACCTGTTCACCCAGAAGGAACTCAACCTGAGGCAAGCGCCGGTGGCTTGATTTATTGAAGGACTTTGACTTGAGCATTCTCTATCATCCCGGCAAGGCTAACGTGGTCGCGGATGCTTTGAGCAGGCGAGCAGGGCAGACCTTGAGTATGCTTATTACCCAGCAGAGACCAACTGAGAGAGCAGCTGAGGAGTTTTGGATATAGAGGTTGTGTCCCCGGGGGTTTTCGGCAAGACTTATGTCTATGTCTTGCAGCCCACTCTACTGGCAGATTAGAGAGAATCAGAGTGGGACCCCTATCTTCTCATGATTCGAGACCAGATGCCAAGCTTGGTCAGAGCGGGACTTTTCTGTGGAGCCGCGGGAGTACTCAGGTACAGGGACCGCGTTTGTGTACCCGGCGGATGTGGATATTAGAGAGCTGATCCTGAGGGAGGGCTCACTAGTACACACTTACACCCTCCATCCTGGGGTAACTAGATGTATAGGGATTTGAAGACTCAGTTTGGTGGCAGGGCCTGAAGAGGGGATGTCGGTAGGTTTGTGGCTCGCTGTCTAACTTGCCAACAGGTTAAAGCGGAATATCAGGTTCCTGCTGGCAAGTTACAAAGCCTACCAATCCCTGAGTGTAAATGGGAATGTGTCACCATGGACTTTATTGTGGGTCCTGCCGAAGACTCAGAGAGGAGCCGATGCCATTGGGTGATCGTTGATCGTTGACTAAATCTGCTCACTTTCTGCCGATTCAGTCAGGTTGGGCCTTGGAGAAATTAGCACAGTTATACCTTGACGAGATCGTGAGGCTTCATGGAGTGCCAGCTTCTATTGTATCAGATAGGGATCCCAGGTTGACCTCTCAGTTTTGGAGGAGCGTGCAGACGGCTATGGGAACCCAGCTTCAGTTCAGCACTGCCTTTCACCACAGACCGACGGACAGTCTGAGCGGGACGATTCAGACCTTAGAGGACATGTTGAGAGCTTGTGTCCTGAGTTTTAGTGGCAGTTTGGATCTACACTTGAGACTTGCAGAGTTCGCCTACAACAATAGCTTCCAGGCGAGTATCAAGATGGCGCCCTTAGAAGCGTTGTATGGTAGGAAGTGTCGATCGCCTCTTTGTTGGAGTGATGTGGGTGAAAGAAAAACCTTGGGGCCTGACTTGCTCTTGGAGGCTGAGGAGAAAGGCAAGGGTTGTTCGGGCGCCACTTGGTCACTGCTCAGAGCCGACAAAAGAGCTACGCCGATAGAAGGAGGCGAGACTTGGTGTTTCTGGTGGGAGACATGTGTTTTTGAAGGTCTCGCCCTCGCGAGGGATTCGGCGCTTTGGGGGGCGCGGGAGTTGAGCCCGCGTTTTATTGGCCCTTTTGAAGTTCTAGAGCGTGTTGGACCTGTCGCCTATCGTGTTGCTCTACCGCCGCGGCTAGCCGGTACTCATGATGTTTTTCATGTATCAGTTTGAGGAGGTATGTCTATGATCCCTCTCACATTGTGGACTTCACTGCTTTGGAGCTGGACGATGAGCTGCATTTCCGCGAGCGCCCGATTCGAATTCTGCTCGAGAGACGAGAGAATTGCGAAGTCGGGTCATACCTTATGTGAAGGTATTGTGGAGCCACCATGATGAGAGAGAGGCTACTTGGGAGCCCGAGGATGAGTTGAAGACTACCTACCCGCACTTATTTGAGGCCCCCTCCTGACTTTTGAGCTTTTGGGGTTTCGAGGGCGAAACCGTTTGAAGGGGGGGAGAGTGTAGAGTACCGGTTTTTGGGTTGAGCTTTCTGACTCCACCGGCGAGCCTTTTTGACTGGAAAAAGGCGTGAGCGCGTGTATTTTTGATTTACAGCGGGGTTCGGGTGGTTCCGGACGGCGGCGGAGGTGCCGGGGTCGAAAAGTGAGTTGCTGTGACCACTTTGGCCTTATTTATTATTTTTTTTATTGCTTTAAAAGGCTAACTTTGTTATGTGTTTTTTTTTATGCTGTTGGTGGAGGTGTGCAGCAGGGAGTTGTGCCTTTTAATTAAGTAGGTGAGTGGGTGAGCTTTTAATTGAGAGTGGTTGAATTAATTAATGGTTGAGGCTTAATTAATTCCTTTCCTCTTTATTTAAGCACTCACCCTCTCTCTCTCTCTCGTTGCTTTACCACTTTTCCTCTTAAGGGCTTTGGGTTTGCTCTGAAGCTGAGAAGGAGAAGAAGAAGAAGAAGAGGGAGTTGGAGAAGGATTTTTCTCTTCGGTCCTTTCCTTGCTGCGACTGGTGGAGCCGAACAATTCGTGTGAGACGACTCTAACAAGGTTGGTAAAATTTTGTTAAGGTTGAAATTGGGTTTTTGGCTCCTCCCCTCTTCTCTTTTTCCTTTTCTTTTTCTTTTCTTGCTGTCTGAGGCGCGTCGGCCTTGCCGGCGGTGTTGCCGTTGTCGCCGCTGCGCGGGCGCGCATGGGCGCCGCGCGCAGCGTGCGCGCTGCTGCTTGGTTAAGCGGCAGCGCGCCAGGCGGCATGTGCGTGCGGCAGAGAGGAGGCCGCGCGGCCCTGCAGGCCGCGCGCTGGGTGCGCGGCACTGCAGGGATGCCGCGCGGGCGGCCCCGTGCCGCGCGGCACTGCAGGCCGCGCGCTAGGCGCGCGGCACTGCTGGAGTGCCGCGCGGGCTGGCCTGGGGCCCCGCGGCCCTGCAGACCGCGCGCCAGGCGCGCGGCACTGCAGGGCACCGCGCGGGTGCCCCCTTGGGCCCCGCGGCCCTGCAGACCGCGCGCCAGGCGCGCGGCACTGCAGGGCACCGCGCGGGTGCCCTCTTGGGCCCCGCGGCCCTGCAGGCCGCGCGCCAGGCGCGCGGCACTGCAGAGGGCCGCGCGGCGGCCCTCTTGGGCCCCGCGGCCCTGCAGACCGCGCGCCAGGCGCGCGGCACTGCAGGGCGCCGCGCGGGTGCCCCCTTGGGCCCCGCGGCCCTGCAGGCCGCGCGCTAGGCGCGCGGCGCTGCAGAGGGCCGCGCGGCGGCCCTCTTGGGCCCCGCGGCCCTGCAGACCGCGCGCCAGGCGCGCGGCACTGCAGGGCGCCGCGCGGGTGCCCCCTTGGGCCCCGCGGCCCTGCAGGCCGCGCGCTAGGCGCGCGGCGCTGCAGAGGGCCGCGCGGCGGCCCTCTTGGGCCCCGCGGCCCTGCAGACCGCGCGCCAGGCGCGCGGCACTGCAGGGCACCGCGCGGGTGCCCCCTTGGGCCCCGCGGCCCTGCAGGCCGCGCGCTAGGCGCGCGGCGCTGCAGAGGGCCGCGCGGCGGCCCTCTTGGGCCCCGCGGCCCTGCAGACCGCGCGCCAGGCGCGCGGCACTGCAGGGCACCGCGCGGGTGCCCCCTTGGGCCCCGCGGCCCTGCAGGCCGCGCGCTAGGCGCGCGGCGCTGCAGAGGGCCGCGCGGCGGCCCTCTTGGGCCCCGCGGCCCTGCAGACCGCGCGCCAGGCGCGCGGCACTGCAGGGCACCGCGCGGGTGCCCCCTTGGGCCCCGCGGCCCTGCAGGCCGCGCGCTAGGCGCGCGGCGCTGCAGAGGGCCGCGCGGCGGCCCTCTTGGGCCCCGCGGCCTGCAGACCGCGCGCCAGGCGCGCGGCACTGCAGGGCACCGCGCGGGTGCCCCCTTGGGCCCCCGCGGCCCTGCAGGCCGCGCGCTAGGCGCGCGGCGCTGCAGAGGGCCGCGCGGCGGCCCTCTTGGGCCCCGCGGCCCTGCAGACCGCGCGCTAGGCGCGCGGCACTGCAGGGCACCGCGCGGGTGCCCCCTTGGGCCCCGCGGCCCTGCAGGCCGCGCGCCAGGCGCGCGGCGCTGCAGGGCCTTGCGCGGGCAGTTTTGGGGCCGCGCGGCGCTACCGGCCGCGCATATGGCCGTCTCCACGCAGTGTGTGCGTTGGACTGCGCAGCCGTGGGCTGCTCTGGGCCGCAGGGTTGCGGCCCGGCGACGCGACGTGGCGGTTGCGCGAGGGGCATTCCGCGCAACGCCCGACGTTCGTCGTCGCCGGTTGGGTTTTCCGCCGCTTGTGGGCGGGTCGTTATCTTGGGTTTTTCCTTCTGACCCCGGTTTTCTCCGATTTTTTTTACAGTGTGACTTGGTGTTGGCCTGATAGCGTGGTCGGCGGTGCACGTTGTACTACTTCGAGCTGTAGGATCGCACCGGGACTTCTATTTGGCGCACGTTTTTGCGACCCTCTTCGCAGGTGGGTTGGTTTCCTCCGAGAGTGCTACGGAATGTCCATTTGACTTGCAAATGCAAGGGTGATGTGTCCTGGGAATGTCAGGTAAGTGCGCAGCAGCCGTGTGAGTCGATGGACATGGTTCCGACCAAGACACGAGTTATGCTCTTAGGAATTCGTTCTCGGATACACAGTGGTATTCGACGCCCCTGGCTGAGTTACCAGGAGGGTGTTTCTCCCGGCCGAGTTACCGGGAATCTTTGTTCCCTGGCTGAGTTACCAGGAGGTAGTTTGCCCTGGCCGAGTTACCAGGTGGGTTTTTCCTGGCCGAGATACCAGATGTGAGTTCGCCCCTGGCCGAGTTACCAGGTGGCTGCGGGGGAAATGGCATGAGCGGGTGGTCATCGTGGATGATTTTTAGATGTCATTTCATATTGCATTGCATTACCGCATATAGTGATAGATTTATTTACAGCTTTCCTTTCTGTATCTATCTATCTATCTATCTATCTATCTATCTATCTGTTTGACTTCCAGGGGACTTGGTGGGCTACCGAGGATTGGATACCGGTACCCACTGAGATCTGACTTTTCAGTTGATCTCACACCCGCTGTGTGTGGCAGGTGCTTCCGAGGTGGCCGCTCCTGGGTCGGTTCGTGCGGAGTCTTCCGACCGCGGCAAGGGCTTAGCTGATTAGTACCCTCTCGGCTGTTGAGTCCGTGGTAGTGTTTCCCCGGGTATTTTTGTTTTCCACTTTTGTATTAGTTGTGATGTTGTACCCGGTTGTGGGAGGTTGTGGATATTGTACCTTTCCTTTTACTTAGTGACCCCTGTTTGCAGCTTACTCTTTCGGCTTAGCTTCTCTCTTGCTCTGATACTTGTGTAGCTAGACCTCTTCTGCAGGTTGGACGCTTCGTCTGTGCGGCAGTTTCCGCACAGACGGCGGGTCTGTTGGCGAGCCCGGGTCGCAGTCCGACCCCGGGGCGTGACAACTTACCCTGGGAGTTTGTGACTCCTGGTGTGTCACGCCCCGGGGTCGAAACTGCGACCCGGGCTCGCCAACAGATCCGCCACCTATGCCAAACCCCGCATAGGTGAAGCGTCCTACCTGCAAGAAAAGTACTACAGCTAACAGATAACAGAGCTATGAATAAAAACCACATAAAAACGAGAGGCAACTCAAAATACCAAAAATGAAGCCCTACCTGTGAAGAGTCCAATGGCACAAGAATCACTCGAATCGGAGGTCGGAGTGAGCCGGGGAAGCCTGAACACTGCGAAGGGACGAAACGGGTCGTCGGTGAATGAGCGTCGCGCCGCGCCGGAAAATGGCCAACCTCGAAAAACGTGCTCCTAAAATCCCATGAATACTCAGCAAGGAAGGTCTATGGTAGAAGAATATTTTTCCTTAAGGTTGCTCTGTGAAAATCTCCACAGAAAAGGGTCAAATGGCCCTCCCAAAACCCAATTTATAGGCAAAAAACCCAATTCCCACTTATCGGATTCGGGCGCTACAGTAGAGCGCCTGAATCCGGAAATCGGGTCGGACGGAGGGTCCGTCCGACCGCCCGGATCCATCCGGTGCGGCCACGTGTCCCCCGCACAGCAAACAGCTGTGCGGGGCGACTCAGCGCCTGCCGCGTGGCCAACGGGCGCTGGAGGCGGTGCATGCGCCCGCCCTGTGTCCGGCCGACACGTGGCCCGCACTCGAGTGCGGGCCATGTGCGGCCGACCAGCCGCACTGGCGCCCTGCACCGGCCCGCGCCCCGAGGCACCGCCCCGTGCGCCCGTAGACCGCGCCTTCGTGAGCCGACGAATCCCCGGGCGACACGTGTCGTGCGCCCGGTCCACCAGTGCCGCGCCTTTTCCCTGGACCGCGCCGCGTGCTCCCTCCAATCCAGAAGCGCCACGTGGCCACCCGCGCGGTCCATGCACCGCGGCGCCTCTCCCGTGGACCGAGCAACGTGAGCCGGCCAATGGTGAGCTGCCACGTGGCACTGGCCGGTCCACGGTTCACCCCCCATCCACCAACAAACCCCCAAAACTTCCGGAAGTCCGTTTTTGGTCATCCGGACTCCAAATTGGACAAATAACCAGTCGATTTCAAGCGTTTTTCCGCGCTGAATCCAAATCCGAAGTCCGATTTGCCAAACTCCAACTCTAAAAATTGCCGAAGGCATCCGAATTGGTGTTCTTTTGTCCAAACTTCGCGCTGAGCCCAATTTCAATATCCATCGCGCGCAAAACCACTTCTAAGCATTCGACGGGGTCGTCTGACTACTCTCGTGATCCACTAAACACTCTGAGTCCATCACTAGTGTCCAATTGGTGCACAAACACCACCGACGCGCCATATAGGCCTCCAGAAGCTGCTGGTCAACCAGCAATCTCGACGTGGGGATCCAGGTCCTCACATCCTCCCCCACTAAAGAAAGTTTCGTCCTCGAAACTAGCTCAATTCCACCAGGTGTCACAAACACCAAGGGTAAGTACTCATCAGCACTGTCTCTAGCTTCCCAAGTCACCTCTCACTCCCCGTGATCACTCCTCGACAACAACAACAACAGCGACAACCAGTACGGCATAGCCCGATTGCGCAACCTCTAATCTCACGAGCCAGAATTCGCAACGGGCATCCCTCGTACTCCAAACATTCCTAGATCTCAGATGGAGCGAGTCAATCACGGGCGAGGGATCCAGAAGCAAAACACTCCTGCTGAGACGCGAAACACCACAGGGGCTCCATCAAAAGCTGGGGGAAACAAAATAACCGCCAGTGCAACACGCACCAAACCACAACCTGTGTCAACTCAACCAAGGCAACCCTCAGGGACACAACCACAAGCCATGTTTACCTTAACAGTACCCACAGCGCCAGCTGTGGAATCATCAAACTCAACCCCAGACAGCTTCCTACTCCAGATATCCGCCATCACAGTGGCCCTGTCGGGGTAATCCAGAATGCTCAACGATAACCCAACGGTAATTCCACAGTCGCTACAGGAGGCATCATTAAAACTCGCAGATCTCTCTCCCAACACTGGAAATGCTAGCATTGGCGCTGGTATCTGTCTCTTCATCCGATTGCCAAGCTCTCCTGGCATTGCCTGTAGAGTTATGAATCCCAAAGGATCTAAATAGGTACTATCAAACAACTAGAGGGGGGGTGAATAGGTGTAATACTTAAAAACTCAATCTCAGTGCAAAATAAAAAGCAATGCGGAAAATAAAAACAGCACACCGAGATATACGTGGAAACTCCAATCCAGGAGAAAAACCACGGGACCAACACGCAATAACAATCCACTAAGAATAGAAGAATAACAAGGTGATTACCGACTCCACGGACTCAACCCCTCCTTCAGCTTCTTCGGACCTCGCGCTGACCGGTTGGATATCCACGCAATAACAATCCCTAAGAAAAGAAGAATAACAAGGTGATTACCGTCTCCACGGATTTAACCCCTCCTTCAATTTCTTGGACCTCACGCTCCACCGTTTTGCCCGTCCACTGCTCACGTTCGAATCCACGAACGCACGCTTCGAATCCACGAAATGCCTTTAGCACACCGAATCCACGATGCCACGTCGAATCCACGACGCAAACTCAGTCGATAAGAATATTGACTTCGATGGTGATCCTTTGCTTAGATTATCAATGAAGAACCGTAGAAGAAATCTCTAAGCAAAGATTAGATCAATTCGACAAAAGATATGTTCTTGAAAGAACCATCGAATTGACCTAAAAGAGGCTATGAAGAAGATCGATAAAAACCTAGCCTCTAGGGTTGCTCTCAAGAGTTTTATAAAAAGATCGGCCGTAGCTCCCACGTTTTTGAGAAACCCTAAATGTCTATTTATAGTTTAGAAACCTTTGGAAAGAGATAAGAATCAAAAACATACCTTATCTGGAAATTTTCAGGACGGCGATCCGGATCGGATTTACTGCGATCCGGATCGTCGTAACGAGATTGACGATTCCAGAAATACCATGGTTCGGGATCCGGATTGCAAGGCCCGATCCGGATCGTTCATACAAATCAGAAAACTTAACATTCGGGATCCGGATCGGAAATTGCAAGGATCCGGATCGAAGTCTTGTATGAAGCAACAACCTTCGGGATCCGGATCGTTGGCTCTGATCCGGATCCTGAACATGTCCGAACACCAGTTTTTGATTATTATGACAATAAAAGTTCATCCAAGTGTTTCTACACTATAAGAAAGTATTCGGATCACCAAAATTATTTAGTTAAACATACCTGATCCTTTTGAATACTTTCTTCTTGAGATTGATGTAACTGATCCACAATTCTTCATCTTCAATCTTCAAGACTCAAGACATTGAGTGTCAACTTGAGCTCTTGTTGAATCTTCTCTAAGTCTTTGATTGCCGATTGACAATTTGATCCCTTTAAGACTCCGACTCAACTCACTGACATGACTCACGAAATATGCCAAGACCAAAATGCCGTAACAATCTCCCCCTTTGGCAATTTCGTGACAAAACCCAAAAATACATAAAAGCGCTCAAGTCACTCATCTTAAACCAAAAAATCGAAAATCAATGTCATCACCAAAACATTGATTTTCTTTGCGTGAAAGATCCAATAAATACAAAATTACATTTGAACCAAACAGTCCTAGAACATACTCTATGACTTAGGACTTGGAGTCTTAAAGTGATGTAATTCCTGCAAAACAAAACTCCAAACGAAATCAAACGTTAGTCGTTAGAAATTAGAATCCTGCATTTGATCCGTCTTCCTTTTGGTTCTTTTGTTTTTCGGCTCTTTCAATTTTTCTTTGTCTCCCCCTATCTTGAGCATCTCTAACATGTTCTCCATGTTCTTGAGCATCTATGTTCTCCCCCTTTGTGGTATGATCATCATTTTCCGTTCTCCCCCATTTTTCAATTTTCGATTCGTTTGTCCTCTCTTGATGATCTCATCTCCGTCATTTCTCTTCTCCCCCTTTTTGTCACAAATTGTCAAACAGTGAACATACTAGACAAAAGGAAATCACTAACAATATTAGTTCATAGAGAAAGAGAGATAAAAGCTCAGTTCTGGTATATAACAAAAATGCAGATTCCGTACCTGTACCAGAAGGCAAAAATCAAATAATTTCTTGAAACAAATCCAGATTTTAGAATCTTTTCAAATACCGATTTGTATTCCATCAAGAAATCAATTTAAGTGCTTTAAACAGTGAATTCACACAGATGTCATTCAATCCAATTAATTTCACAAAATTAAAAAGATTTACTCCAAAATCATGAAAAATAAAAGTAAAACATTATAAACCGTTTTTCATGTTATATTCATCAAACACAAGTCATCAAAAATAATCTTGAGATCCAAAGTCTATCAAGATGTAACGGATTTACAAAGATGACATACGGAGATTTCCAAACGACATCAATCTTGAATTCTACCCTTTCAAATTGAGATAATCACTAAAATACCTAAGGGTGGCTCTTTGAGCATCTTTCAACTATCCCACCTTATACCAACCAGGAGATTATTCAAAATATAAGAGCTTTGCATATAAATCTCCAAATGCTTCAACTAAAGATTTTCTCATAAAATACTATCAAGCATCCATAACATGTGGTAGCTTCACACACAAACCGGACGACCGGGGTGGCAGCTCTTTCCTACATGTGGTGGTAGTTTTCACACTCCTTTCGGATGTAACTCTTTCCACATCTTTTAAAATTCATTTATTTACCCTTGTAAGAATGCAATCTCTTACGTGAAAGAATTAAATCCCAAATTTTAATCAATCTGTTGTCTCACGTTTATCACAATGAATTCACACAACCGAGATAGATTAAGCATCTAAAGATCACACATGATTTCTAAAATTTGATGCTTATAATATCAAAAACTCCTATAATGAAGTATCTTCAAGATTATGATTATGGAGTAAAGTTGATAAACCATATAAAATTAAATTGGAGTGATTGAAGGTGAAAGCCCTTTTCATTCAATGCACTTGTTCATTAAAAACCCTTTTGTTCAAAAACAAAGTATAAAAACGAAGAGCATTGAAAAACATGTAATGCAGAGATTCAGAAAAATATGAAGGGAAAACCAATCAAAGCATTACATACAGTCATAAGCTAATTAGAACTTAAGACAAGGAAAGATATCACCTTTCCGAATCCAAAATCGCTGGATTTTGGGTTGTCTTGATTCGTTGTGGCCGGGGGTTGTTGTAGAGTTATTAATCCCAAGGGATCTAAATAGGTACTATCAAACACCTAGAGGGGGGGTGAATAGGTGTAATACTTAAAAACTCAATCTCAGTGCAAAATTAAAACCAATGCGGAAAATAAAAACAGCACACCGAGATTTACGTGGAAACTCCAATCCAGGAGAAAAACCACGGGACCAACACGCAATAACAATCCACTAAGAATAGAAGAATAACAAGGTGATTACCGACTCCACGGACTCAACCCCTCCTTCAGCTTCTTCGGACCTTGCGCTGACCGGTTGGATATCCGCGCAATAACAATCCCTAAGAAAAGAAGAATAACAAGGTGATTACCGTCTCCACGGATTTAACCCCTCCTTCAATTTCTTGGACCTCGCGCTCCACCGTTTTGCCCGTCCACTGCTCACGTTCGAATCCACGAACGCACGCTTCGAATCCACGAAACGCCTTTAGCACACCGAATCCACGATGCCACGTCGAATCCACGACGCAAACTCAGTCGATAAGAATATTGACTTCGATGGTGATCCTTTGCTTAGATTATCAATGAAGAACCGTAGAAGAAATCTCTAAGCAAAGATTAGATCAATTCGACGAAAGATATGTTCTTGAAAGAACCGTCGAATTGACCTAAAAGAGGCTATTAAGAAGAACAATGAAAACCTAGCCTCTAGGGTTGCTCTCAAGTGTTTTATAACTTAATCGGTAGAGAACCCACGTTCTTGAGAAACCCTAAATGTCTATTTATAGTTTAGAAACCTTTGGAAAGAGATAAGAATCAAAAACATACCTTATCTGGAAATTTTCAGGACGGCGATCCGGATCGGATTTACTGCGATCCGGATCGTCGTAACGAGAATGACGATTCCAGAAAACCAAGGGTTCGGGATCCGGATCGCATTGCCCGATCCGGATCGTTCATACAAATCAGAAAAATTAACATTCGGGATCCGGATCGGAAATTGCATGGATCCGGATCGAAGTCTTGTATGAAGCAACAACCTTCGGGATCCGGATCGTTGGCTCTGATCCGGATCCTGAACATGTCCGAACACGAGTTTTTGATTATTATGACAATAAAAGTTCATCCAAGTGTTTCTACACTATAAGAAAGTATACGGATCACCACAATTATTTAGTTAAACATACCTGATCCTCTTGAATACTTTCTTCTTGAGATTGATGTAACTGATCCACAATTCTTCAACTTCAATCTTCAAGACTCAAGATACTGAGTGTCAACTTGAGCTCTTGTTGAGTCTTTTCTAAGTCTTTGATTGCTGATTGGCAATTTGATCCCTTTAAGACTCCGACTCAACTCACTGACTTGACTCACGAAATATGCCAATACCAAAATGCCGTAACAATCTCCCCCTTTGGCAATTTCGTGACAAAACCCAAAAATACATAAAAGCGCTCAAGTCACTTATCTTAAACCAAAAATCGAAATTCAATGTTATCACCAAAACATTGATTTTCTTTGCGTGAAAGATCCAATAAATACAAAATTACATTTGAACCAAACAGTCCTAGAACATACTCTATGACTTAGGACTTGGAGTCTTAAAGTGATGTAATTCCTGCAAAACAAAACTCCAAACAAAATCAAACGTCAGTCGTTAGAAATTAAAATCCTACATTTGATTCATCCTTTTGGTTCTTTTGTTTTTCCCAGCTCTTTCAACCTTTCTTTGTCTCCCCCTATCTTGAGCATCTCTAACATGTTCTCCATGTTCTTGAGCATCTATGTTCTCCCCCTTTGTGGTACGATCATCATTTTCCGTTCTCCCCCATTTTTCCATTTTCGTTTCGTTTGTCCTCTCTTGATGATCTCATCTCCGTCATTTCTCTTCTCCCCCTTTTTGTCACAAATTGTCAAACAGTGAACATACTAGACAAAAGGAAATTACTAACAAAATTAGTTCATGGAGAAAGAGAGATAAAAGCTCAGTTCTGGTATATATAACAAAAATACAGATTGCGTACCGGTACCAGAAAGCAAAAATTAAATAATTTCTTGAAACAAATCCAGATTTTAGAATCTTTTCAAATACCGATTTGTATTCCATCAAGAAATCAATTTAAGTGCTTTAAACAGTGAATTCACACAGATGTCATTCAATCCAATTAATTTCACAAAATTAAAAAGATTTACTCCAAAATCATGAAAAATAAAGGTAAAACATTATAAACCGTTTTTCATGTTATATTCATCAAACACAAGTCATCAAAAATAATCTTGAGATCCAAAGTCTATCAAGATGTAACGGATTTACAAAGATGACATACGGAGATTTCCAAACGACATCAATCTTGAATTCTACCCTTTCAAATTGAGATAAGCACTAAAATACCTAAGGGTGGCTCTTTGAGCATCTTTCAACTATCCCACCTTATACCAACCAGGAGATTGTTCAAAATATAAGAGTTTTGCATATAAATCTCCAAATGCTTCAACTAAAGATTTTCTCATAAAATACTATCAAGCATCCATAACATGTGGTAGCTTCACACACAAACCGGACGACCGGGGTGGCAGCTCTTTCCTACATGTGGTGGTAGTTTTCACACTCCTTTCGGATGTAACTCTTTCCACATCTTTTGCAAATCATTTCAATACCCTTGAAAGAATGCAATCTCTTACGTGAAAGAATTAAATCCCAAATTTTAGTCTATCGGTTGTCTCACGTTTATCACAATGAATTCACACAACCGAGATAGATTAAGCATCTAAAGATCACACATGATTTCTAAAATTTGATGCTTATAAAATCAAAAACTCCTATAATGAAGTATCTTCAAGATTATGATTAAGGAGTAAAGTTGATAATCCAAATAAAATTAATTTGGAGTGAATAAAAGTGAAGCCCTTTTTATTCAATGCACTTGTTCAGTAAAAACCCTTTTGTTCAAAAACAAAGTATAAAAACGAAGAGCATTGAGAAACATGTAATGCAAAGATTAAGAAAAATATGAAAGGAAAACTAATCAAAGCATTACATACAGTCATAAGCTATTTAGAACTTAAGATAAGGAAAGATATCACCTTTCCGAATCCAAAATCGCTAGATTTTGGGTTGTCTTGATTCGTTGTGGCCGGGGGTTGTCCGCTTTGACTGTTGATCCACCTTAGGTCTTTGCCTCGCAGTGATCCACTTGAATGATTGATGTTGTGGCTCGGACCTTTGGTGGGTTGAGTGAACTCCTTTGACTTGATGTGTCTTTTGATTCCGTTGAGTTCGCTCCGTAGATGAAGTTGCCGAAGGACTCTTCTTTCTCTTTTTCGGGCAATTCTTCACCAAATGTCCTTCAAGTCCACATAGGTGACAAGTTCTTCCTTTCAATTTCATTGTGGAACTTGAAGCATTCACAGTTTGATTCTTTTTGAATCCCAAACCAACCTTGCTTGTTTGACCTAATCCGGACATACATTCAAGTTTCTTGGAACCGGTTGAAATCCTTTGTATGTCGGATTTAAGTTGATGAACTTGCTTGGTCAATGCTTGATTGGTGACATGTATTTCCTCAAACTGCTTTTCAAGAAAATCAATCTTGTTAATATGGGAATTAACGACCGTTTCCGATTGATTTATCTTTTCTTGGAGGATTTTATTATTATCCAATAAAAGCTCTCGTTCCTCCTCGAGATCATGAAGTTTGATCTTTAAAGCATGATTCTCGTCTTGATCTTCAAGTCGTTGCTTTCTCAACTTCTTGATATGTTTGGCCATCTTCTTAGATTCCGCAAGAAGTTGTTGATATGCCTCAACGAGTTCTTCCTCGTCCGACTCCCCCTCACTTGATGACTCTCCGCCGGTTGTTGATGTTTCATACAAAATCAAAGGAGTAGAGTCAGTGACTAAAGATGATAAACAATTATTAGAAGAGGGAATATGAGAGGCATGAGAGGCAACAACTTTTCCCTCTTTACTTGAGGTCGATTCATTAGAAGTAGAATCGTCCCAAGTTTTTGCTTGCAAAGCCCTCTTTTTATATGATTTCGGAGAAGGACAATCCGTTGAAAAATGGCCGTAGCCTTTGCATAGATAGCATTGGATTTCCCCTTCGAAATCATCTTTCTCTTTTTCTTTAGAGGGTTTTGCAAAGCTTTTGAGATTAGAGGATTTAGAACCCGATGATCCTTTAGATAGTTTCGTGGATGAAGATCCATCGGTTCGATTCTTCCAAAACTCCCGACGAAATTTCTTTACGATCCGCGCCAATTGTTCTTCAAAATCGGCAAAAGAGATTTCATCGTCGGAACTTGATTCGCTATCTTCTTCCTTTGTTGATTTGAATGCAATACCTGTAAGCTTAGAAGAAGACTTGGAAGAAACTTGATTAGTAGGAAAAGTCATTTCATAAGTTTGCAAAGCACCTACTAATTCCTCTATACTCATCTCATCCGGATGACTAACGGTTTCAATGGCGGTAACCTTTGCCCTAAACCGTTCCGGAAGAGTCCGAAGTATCTTTCTTACAATTTTCGACTCCGGGATCTTTTCTCCTAAATTAGCACATGTATTAATTACATCTTGAAGTCTAGTGTAATAATCTGTAAACAATTCATGCTCTTCCATATGAATAGAGTCAAATTGACTTGTAAGCATCTGGAGCTTTTGAATTTTTACAAGATTAGTACCCTCATGTGTAATTTTGAGAATATCCCAAATTTCCTTCGCGGTTTCACACGCGGAAATTCTTGTGAACTCAGTCGAGGAAAGAGAATTAAATAAAGCGTTCATACCTTTCCCATTGTAAGAAGATCTTTCAAATTCCTCTTTGGACCATCTAGAGCGAGGTTTTGGGGTAGTAGAATTTCCTACTTCCTCAACAGGATGCACCCAACCATATTCCACGGATTGCCATACCCGCTCATCAATTGCGATGAGAAAAGTCCTCATCCGCACTTTCCAATAAGCATAATTAGTCCCATCAAAAAGAGGAGGTCTATAAATATTACCACTTTCACCCATCATGATAGATAAACCTAAAACCCGCTCTGATACCAATTGTAGAGTTATTAATCCCAAGGGATCTAAATAGGTACTATCAAACACCTAGAGGGGGGGTGAATAGGTGTAATACTTAAAAACTCAATCTCAGTGCAAAATAAAAACCAATGCGGAAAATAAAAACAGCACACCGAGATTTACGTGGAAACTCCAATCCAGGAGAAAAACCACGGGACCAACACGCAATAACAATCCACTAAGAATAGAAGAATAACAAGGTGATTACCGACTCCACGGACTCAACCCCTCCTTCAGCTTCTTCGGACCTTGCGCTGACCGGTTGGATATCCGCGCAATAACAATCCCTAAGAAAAGAAGAATAACAAGGTGATTACCGTCTCCACGGATTTAACCCCTCCTTCAATTTCTTGGACCTCGCGCTCCACCGTTTTGCCCGTCCACTGCTCACGTTCGAATCCACGAACGCACGCTTCGAATCCACGAAACGCCTTTAGCACACCGAATCCACGATGCCACGTCGAATCCACGACGCAAACTCAGTCGATAAGAATATTGACTTCGATGGTGATCCTTTGCTTAGATTATCAATGAAGAACCGTAGAAGAAATCTCTAAGCAAAGATTAGATCAATTCGACGAAAGATATGTTCTTGAAAGAACCGTCGAATTGACCTAAAAGAGGCTATTAAGAAGAACAATGAAAACCTAGCCTCTAGGGTTGCTCTCAAGTGTTTTATAACTTAATCGGTAGAGAACCCACGTTCTTGAGAAACCCTAAATGTCTATTTATAGTTTAGAAACCTTTGGAAAGAGATAAGAATCAAAAACATACCTTATCTGGAAATTTTCAGGACGGCGATCCGGATCGGATTTACTGCGATCCGGATCGTCGTAACGAGAATGACGATTCCAGAAAACCAAGGGTTCGGGATCCGGATCGCATTGCCCGATCCGGATCGTTCATACAAATCAGAAAACTTAACATTCGGGATCCGGATCGGAAATTGCATGGATCCGGATCGAAGTCTTGTATGAAGCAACAACCTTCGGGATCCGGATCGTTGGCTCTGATCCGGATCCTGAACATGTCCGAACACGAGTTTTTGATTATTATGACAATAAAAGTTCATCCAAGTGTTTCTACACTATAAGAAAGTATACGGATCACCACAATTATTTAGTTAAACATACCTGATCCTCTTGAATACTTTCTTCTTGAGATTGATGTAACTGATCCACAATTCTTCAACTTCAATCTTCAAGACTCAAGATACTGAGTGTCAACTTGAGCTCTTGTTGAGTCTTTTCTAAGTCTTTGATTGCTGATTGGCAATTTGATCCCTTTAAGACTCCGACTCAACTCACTGACTTGACTCACGAAATATGCCAATACCAAAATGCCGTAACAGTTGTCCGCTTTGACTGTTGGTCCACCTTAGGTCTTTGCCTCGCAATGATCCACTTGTATGATTGATGTTGTGGCTCGGACCTTTGGTGGGTTGAGTGAACTCCTCTGACTTGATGTGTCTTTTGATTCCGTTGAGTTCGCCCCGTAGATGAAGTTGCCGAAGGACTCTTCTTTCTCTTTTTCGGGCAATTCTTCACCAAATGTCCTTCAAGTCCACATAAGTGACAAGTTCTTCCTTTCAATTTCATTGTGGAACTTGAAGCATGCACAGTTTGGTCCTTTTTGAATCTCAAACCAATCTTGCTTGTTTGACCTAAACCGGACATACACTCAAGTTTCTTGGAATCGGTTGAAATCCTTTGTATGTCGGATTTAAGTTGATGAACTTGTTTGATCAATGCTTGGTTGGTGACATGAATCTCCTCAAACTGTTTTTCTAGAAAACCAATCTTGTCCGTATATGATTTAGCGTTTGTCTCCGATTGGTTTAGCTTTTCTTGGAGGATTTTATTGTTATTCAATAAACGTCCTTGTTCCTCCTCGAGATCATGAAGTTTTATCTTTAAAGCATGATTCTCGTCTTGATTCTCAAGTCATTGCTTCCTCAACTTCTTGATATGCTTGGCCATCTTTTTAGATTCCGCAAGAAGTTGTTGATATGCCTCAACGAGTTCTTCCTCGTCCGACTCCCCCTCACTTGATGACTCTCCGCCGGATGTTGATGTTTCATGCAAAATCAAAGGAATAGAGTCAGTGATTAAAGATGATAAGCAACCATTAGAAGAGGGAATATGAGAGGCATGAGAGGCAACAACTTTTTCCCCTTTACTTGAGGTCGATTCATTAGAAGTAGAATCGTCCCAAGTTTTCGCTTGCAAAGCCTTCTTTTTATATGATTTCTTAGAAGGACAATCCATTGAAAAATGGCCGTAGCCTTTGCATCGATAGCATTGGATTTCCCCTTCGAAATCATCTTTTTCTTTTTCTTTAGAAGGTTTTGCAAAGCTTTTGAGTTTAGAGGATTTAGAACCCGATGATCCTTTAGAAGATTTCGTGGATGAAGATCCATCGGTTCGATTCTTCCAAAACTTCCGACGAAATTTCTTTACGATCCGCGCCAATTGTTCTTCAAAATCGGCAAAAGAGATTTCATCGTCGGAACTTGATTCGCTATCTTCTTTCTTTGTTGATTTGAATGCAATACCTGTAAGCTTAGAAGAAGACTTGGAAGAAACTTGATTAGTAGGAAAAGTCATTTCATAAGTTTGCAAAGCACCTACTAATTCCTCTATACTCATCTCATCCGGATGACTAACGGTTTCAATGGCGGTAACCTTTGCCCTAAACCGTTCCGGAAGAGTCCGAAGTATCTTTCTTACAATTTTCGACTCCGGGATCTTTTCTCCTAAATTAGCACATGTATTAATTACATCTTGAAGTCTAGTGTAATAATCTGTAAACAATTCATGCTCTTCCATATGAATAGAGTCAAATTGACTTGTAAGCATCTGGAGCTTTTGAATTTTTACAAGATTAGTACCCTCATGTGTAATTTTGAGAATATCCCAAATTTCCTTCGCGGTTTCACACGCGGAAATTCTTGTAAATTCAGTCGAGGAAAGAGAATTAAATAAAGCGTTCATACCTTTCCCATTGTAAGAAGATCTTTCAAATTCCTCTTTGGACCATCTAGAGCGAGGTTTTGGGGTAGTAGAATTTCCTACTTCCTCAACAGGATGCACCCAACCGTGTTCCACGGTTTGCCATACCCGCTCATCAATTGCGATGAGAAAAGCTCTCATCCGCACTTTCCAATAAGCATAATTGGTCCCATCAAAAAGAGGAGGTCTATAAATATTACCACTTTCACCCATCATGATAGATAAACCTAAAACCCTCTCTGACACCAATTGTAGAGTTATGAATCCCAAAGGATCTAAATAGGTACTATCAAACAACTAGAGGGGGGGTGAATAGGTGTAATACTTAAAAACTCAATCTCAGTGCAAAATAAAAAGCAATGCGGAAAATAAAAATAGCACACTGAGATATACGTGGAAACTCCAATCCAGGAGAAAAACCACGGGACCAACACGCAATAACAATCCACTAAGAATAGAAGAATAACAAGGTGATTACCGACTCCACGGACTCAACCCCTCCTTCAGCTTCTTCGGACCTCGCGCTGACCGGTTGGATATCCACGCAATAACAATCCCTAAGAAAAGAAGAATAACAAGGTGATTACCGTCTCCACGGATTTAACCCCTCCTTCAATTTCTTGGACCTCACGCTCCACCGTTTTGCCCGTCCACTGCTCACGTTCGAATCCACGAACGCACGCTTCGAATCCACGAAACGCCTTTAGCACACCGAATCCACGATGCCACGTCGAATCCACGACGCAAACTCAGTCGATAAGAATATTGACTTCGATGGTGATCCTTTGCTTAGATTATCAATGAAGAACCGTAGAAGAAATCTCTAAGCAAAGATTAGATCAATTCGACAAAAGATATGTTCTTGAAAGAACCATCGAATTGACCTAAAAGAGGCTATGAAGAAGATCGATAAAAACCTAGCCTCTAGGGTTGCTCTCAAGAGTTTTATAAAAAGATCGGCCGTAGCTCCCACGTTTTTGAGAAACCCTAAATGTCTATTTATAGTTTAGAAACCTTTGGAAAGAGATAAGAATCAAAACATACCTTATCTGGAAATTTTCAGGACGGCGATCCGGATCGGATTTACTGCGATCCGGATCGTCGTAACGAGATTGACGATTCCAGAAATACCATGGTTCGGGATCCGGATTGCAAGGCCCGATCCGGATCGTTCATACAAATCAGAAAACTTAACATTCGGGATCCGGATCGGAAATTGCAAGGATCCGGATCGAAGTCTTGTATGAAGCAACAACCTTCGGGATCCGGATCGTTGGCTCTGATCCGGATCCTGAACATGTCCGAACACCAGTTTTTGATTATTATGACAATAAAAGTTCATCCAAGTGTTTCTACACTATAAGAAAGTATTCGGATCACCAAAATTATTTAGTTAAACATACCTGATCCTTTTGAATACTTTCTTCTTGAGATTGATGTAACTGATCCACAATTCTTCATCTTCAATCTTCAAGACTCAAGACATTGAGTGTCAACTTGAGCTCTTGTTGAATCTTCTCTAAGTCTTTGATTGCCGATTGACAATTTGATCCCTTTAAGACTCCGACTCAACTCACTGACATGACTCACGAAATATGCCAAGACCAAAATGCCGTAACATTGCCCAGTCCAAGAAGCTCCTTACCTTGACCGTAGATATTGATCTCGTCCAGTTCCCAAATAGCATCCATATTGGCCGGATTTTCCACCGCCACCCCTACAGCTCGAACAAAGTGACCCAAGAAGGTATGCTTCTGAAGCTACAACTTGTACCTCAATAACATGGCATACAGATTCATCCACACGGCATGGTAGCACCTCCACAAGTGCTCCTCGTGCTCCAAGTCGCTCTGGGAGTAAATCAAAATATCCTCGGGGAACACCACTCCCAATCCGCCCAAGTACAACTGGGACAAACCATTCCTCAGAGCCTAAAGTCACAGGGCATTAGTCATTCCATTTGGCCTCACTATGCTCTCATAATGCCCTTACCGGATCCTGAATGCCCTTTAGGCAAAGTCCTCGGCTGTCTGATTCCAAGTAAGTACTCGCGTCATACTATAACTGTCGGAGTATGACTCCATCAAAAAGGTCCTAGATACCACTCGGACCTGTCTCCACTCGAACCATAAAAGGACCCTCACAGTCGTATATCAACGACGTGGCATCACTACCGTACTCCAACGGCGTGGCATCAGGTCAAACAGACCCCTCGATCCATCAGATCCTGCAACTGCGCCATCAGCTCTCTCCGCTCTACCGGCGATATCCAATGAGGTGCTGTCGAGGGTGGCGCGGTCCCCCAAACCACATCAAACACAATCTCTTTCTCCCTAACCGGCGGCATCATCAACAGCTCAGGTGAAATCACACCCGGGATCTCATGGGCAATAGAGCTATCCTTGAGTCCCGGTGCCGCCGTAAGCACCTCACACACTGTTGCTCTAACCTGTGTGCTCTAACTATCCCAACCATCAAGCCTTCTCTCGACTGCCTCGTAGAAGGTCAAAATACTATCTCCCAGCAGTCAAACATCCGGTGGCACTATGCCAACCAAAACCTAAGCACTAGGTCAAACACCGAATTGCCACAATTTCTAATAAGTCTGCCGATACGGCTCACGGTCTCAACTGCATTGGACATAGTCCACAGGCCTCCTCCACATGCACAACACCAACAGAAACATGTACCTCTAGTGCACGTGGTAACAAATCTACCTTTAGTCCATGCAGGAATGCAACATGCTCTAACCCCGACTGCTGTGATGAAATCATACCTGCGACAACTCGATCCACTACCGTGGCGCCCTCCAACCGGGCGGCACAGATTCATCCACTCGATGCAAATGGTTGTCGCTCAATTTGCCTGAAAAATCAGGACTATCCACATAGGGAGCACGACCTCTGTCTCTGCTCACACTGAGGCGACGAATAAGGTCCTCCGCAGATAACACATCCATGCTACCGCTGCGCCACTCTGATATAGATGCTAATGCTGCCATCGGGGTCCACCCGATCTCTGGCATCTCAGGAACCCGTCATCCTGGAAGGAAACCAGAAGTGCCTCTGCCGGCCGATTTGTCCTCCATCACCCGGCGCCAAGCGCCAAAATCCAGAACTCGCCTCTGGCGGCAGATCCCTATCCAAAGGATCTGCAGCGCCACGCTCCATACACAATGCCTACTCAAACGAGGCGTCAAAACCTATAACGGAGGGACTGAAAGAACTGAAAGGTATCCTGGCGCAATCCACTCCCAGCCACATATCCGATGCGCCTCGTCCCTCGAACTTGGAGCGCGCAGTTCAACAACTGCATAAACTCTCTAGCACATGGAGGCTCTCATTTAATCACACCAACACCACCAACCACGACTCTGCCTCCAAAGGCTCCAAACTCAATCTCACGAGTCGGGGTGGTTTATCTGCCGATTCTGGCTCAATAGATCGATCATGTCCCACAGCTCCTCTGCTGTCAACTATCCACCCTGCCTCGGTGCCTCGGCACTAAACATTGGCACAGAGGGTGTTACTCCGTGCTCCGACCACTGTGTCACCAAGACCAGCTGCTCACTCACTCTGCCGCTGATAAGCCTCTGACAATCCTGCCATCTGGGTCCGAAACTCTCTGACCTCAATCCGGGTATCCGGCCCAAAACCAACCGCTCAAGCTCAACTGCTATGACAGGAAGTACACGGGTCAAAACCCAGCGTCGGGGAGACACAGCTCGCCACGACAAAACTGCAAAATAGCACAAAACAGCGCTCGACCCAATCCAGCGAAAGTCTAAAGCATGTCACCCGTTCCACAGCATTATGTTGTCTGCAGCCAACATAATCACTTAGGAGAATAAACATGCCAATCACTCTTCCCGTCACTTGGGAGAGGTATAAAACTCAATCAGGACTCTCGCTAAAAGTCACTACTCTCACGAAGTCAACCAAGGGTCAAACCACAAGCCTAGGGTTTCTAAGTCCACCACGACCTACAACCTAGGCTCTGATACCACCTAATCTGTCACGCCCCGGGGTCGAAACTGCGACCCGGGCTCGCCAACAGATCCGCCACCTATGCCAAACCCCGCATAGGCGAAGCGTCCTACCTGCAAGAAAAGTACTACAGCTAACAGATAACAGAGCTATGAATAAAAACCTGCTGTATAACTAAAATCAAACACTGTACAACTGGAAATAATACAAGAACGTCTGCCTCCCAAAGGTGATAATGATACAATATCCTCATATACAAGCTCTGAATACAACCGGGAGGTATCTCCAATAAATACAACAGTGTACAGTCTCTCCATACATATCATCCTCACTACATCAGTCTCTCAAAAGAGGAAAAATAAAACAACTAACCTACTGAAGCTCTCCTCTGAAGGGGTACCGCTACTCTCCAAACATGGGTAGTGATCTAGCTCGCGACTCCCTCGCCTCGATCATCAACCGCAGAATCAGCAACACCCGCTAAGACTCTGCAAAACAAATGAGAGGAAGGAAAAAGGAGGGGGAAAACCCCCAAAGGGTGTGAGAACTACACCAAAAAGGGAGTTCTCAGTGGGTAACACCGCCAGGCCCGACGGTCTGCCCACTAAGTCCTCAAGAGACAAAAACTAACCAAAGAATGGTATGCAACCACTAGCACATGAAGTGCACAATCGACCCAATCGATGGACCAGTAATCACTGGCACTACCTGTTATGCCTGCTATGCCTGCTATACCTGCCTGCCTGCTACGCCTACTATGCCCGCCATGCCTGCCTGCCTGCTACGCCTGCCTGCCTGCTATGCCTACTATGCCTGCCATGCCTGCCTGCCTGCCTGCTACGCCTGCCTGCCTGCTATGCCTACTATGCCGGCCATGCCTGCCTGCCTGCCTGCTACGCCTGCCTGCCTGCTATGCCTACTATGCCTGCCATGCCTGCCTGCCTGCCTGCTACGCCTGCCTGCCTGCTATGCCTACTATGCCGGCCATGCCGGCCTGCCTGCCTGCTACGCCTGCCTGCCTGCTATGCCTACTATGCCTGCCATGCCTGCCTGCCTGCCTGCTATGCCTACTATGCCTGCCATGACCTCGACCTAGCGCCACTAGTAAAGCTGATACTTGCCTGCTGTGCCTGCCAAATCGGGTATGCCAGCCTACGCATAACACCGATAGGGAATAGGAGTCTCAAGGACTCAAGGGTGCCTGCCAAATCGGGTATGCCAGCCTACGCATAACACCGATAGGGGATAGGAGTCTCAAGGACTCAAAGTCTGAATATCGCGCACTCCGGAGTGGCACTCGAGGGGAGCGACCCACACGAGTAAAATGCCTGAGTAATAAGTATCCAAGGAGAATAAGTCCGCATGACTGGATCATGACACTGATCTAAATGAAAGTACCATCCACTGAAAGAAACCCAAATCCTCTCCCCGATCTGATGCAACAACAAATGTCCGGTCAACCGCCCAAAATCCGCGGTCGCCGCAATACCCTGCCTACACAGCCTGCCTGTCCCGAATCCCAAGTACCTGCCTACCCTATCCCAGCCCCTGCCCTAACCCGGGCATGATATCCCCTATGTCAAGGTAACTGGAGAAAATGAAATCATGGTTTCTCCTAAGTCAATTCCAGCATGATAGTTCAGCAGAAAAAGGTGGCCTAACTAGGTGACCATTCAAGCATACAAAAGTCCTTTCTTAACAGAATAATTTCAGTGTTCTAATTCTTACAAGATTTACAGTATGCCTTTATTTGAATATCTGAAGTACTAACCTGCCACAAGCCAAATTATACACATGCTTAAGTCTCCCTATTATACATAAGTATAATATGAATTTAGCCGATTATTACAAAAGGTTTAAGCAATAATTCCAGGGATTCCAATCAACTTAACACTTGTAAGAGTTACCCTTTGTTAGTATCTAGTCCTCTAAAGATGCAAGTATCAAGTACAGGTCCTCTTCTTTTCATTAAGCATGCTATGTTCATTCCACTAGTATACTAGTAACATTACATAGGATTAGCTCCAATATGGCTAGTGGGTTATCACAAATAGGAGGTTAACAACGGTACCCACCTCGAGCGCTAAAATCCTTGTCCCAAAAGTGAAAACCCGCGCTCGCATCAAAAGTCCGCCGCAACACTGTACCAATCTCCAATAAGGACATACATCACTTTAGTTCTGCAATCATCACAAAATCTGCCCCCAAATAATGCGGTCTAAAGTTTACAGATTTTCACCTGCGAAGGGTGCTCAGAAAATTCCACAAAAAAATACCGTCGCGTTCCCTGCGTCGAACCCGTCGAAACGAGTGCCTGCACGCTCGAAACCGAGCTACCATTGCTGAGATACAAATTCGGCAAGGGGAACACCCCAAACAAAACTATGCAGAAATTCTGTACCAAAAGATTACAGAGAAAGGAAATTTCCACCTTTGACAAATATTCAGAAAAATCTGAGAAAATTCCAGGAGATTCCTCGCGAGATGTAGATGAGAAATGCCTTTTGAATCACCTCGATCCATCGCCTGAGCGCGAAGTTATAGCCAAATCAAGCAGGTGCTGTCCAAAACTCCGCGAGGAAAATGGGTCACAAAGAAGCTCGGGAAAACTCAAAATCCACATAAAAACCAGAGGCAACTCAAAATACCAAAAATGAAGCCCTACCTGTGAAGAGTCCAATGGCGCAAGAATCACTCGAATCGGAGGTCGGAGTGAGCCGGGGGAGCCTGAACACTGCGAAGGGACGAAACGGGTCGTCGGTGAACGAGCGTCGCGCCGCGCCGGAAAATGGCCAACCTCGAAAAACGTGCTCTTAAAATCCCAGGAATGCTCAACAAGGAAGGACTCTGGTAGAAGAATATTTTTCCTTAAGGTTGCTCTGTGAAAATCTCCACAGAAAAAGGTCAAATGGCCCTCCAAAAACCCAATTTATAGGCAAAAAACCCAATTCCCACTTATCGGATTCGGGCGCTACAGTAGAGCGCCTGAATCCGGAAATCGGGTCGGACGGAGGGTCCGTCCGACCGCCCGGATCCATCCGGTGCGGCCACGTGTCCCCCGCACAGCAAACAGCTGTGCGGGGCGACTCAGCGCCTGCCGTGTGGCCAACGGGCGCTGGAGGCGGTGCATGCGCCCGCCCTGTGTCCGGCCGACACGTGGCCCGCACTCGAGTGCGGGCCATGTGCGGCCGACCAGCCGCACTGGCGCCCTGCACCGGCCCGCGCCCCGAGGCACCGCCCCGCGCGCCCGTAGACCGCGCCTTCGTGAGCCGACGAATCCCCGGGCGACATGTGTCGTGCGCCCGGTCCACCAGTGCCGCGCCTTTTCCCTGGATCGCGCCGCGTGCTCCCTCCAATCCGGAAGCGCCATGTGGCCACCCGCGCGGTCCATGCACCGCGGCGCCTCTCCCGTGGACCGAGCAACGTGAGCCGACCAATGGTGAGCTGCAACGTGGCACTGGCCGGTCCACGGTTCACCCCCCATGCACCAACAAACCCCCAAAACTTCCGGAAGTCCGTTTTTGGTCATCCGGACTCCAAATTGGACAAATAACCAGTCGATTTCAAGCGTTTTTCCGCGCTGAATCCAAATCCAAAGTCCGATTTGCCAAACTCCAACTCTAAAAATTGCCGAAGGCATCCGGAGAGGCGTTCTTTTGTCCAAACTTCGCGCTGAGCCCAATTTCAATATCCATCACGCGCAAAACCACTTCTAAGCATTCGACGGGGTCATCTGACTACTCTCGTGATCCACTAAATACTCTGAGTCGATCACTAGTGTCCAATTGGTGCACAAACACCACCGACACGCTATATAGGCCTCCAGAAGCTGCTGGTCAACCAGCAATCTCGACGTGGGGATCCAGGTCCTCACATGGTGGAATCAGGCTAGTTTCGAGGATGAAACTTTCTTTAGTGGGGGAGGATGTGAGAACCTAGATCCCCACGACTAGATTACTGGTTGACCAGCAGCTTCTGGAGGCCTATATGGCACGTCGGTGGTGTTTGTGCACCAATTGGACACTAGTGATGGACTCAGAGTGTTTAGTGGATCACGAGAGTAGTCAGATGACCCCGTCGAATGCTTAGAAGTGGTTTTGCGCGCGATGGATATTAAAATTGGGCTCAGCGCGAAGTTTGGACAAAAGAACACCTTTCCGGATGCCTTTGGCAATTTTTAGAGTTGGAGTTTGGCAAATCGGACTTCGGATTTGGATTCAGCACGCGAAAACGGTGAAAATGGGCTATTTACTTATATTTTTCGGAGCCCGGATGACTTGGCACGATTTCCGAGGCGGCAGGGTACTGTTCCGGCGTACGGCGGGCACTGGTACGGCGGCGGCACGGGCTCGGGCAGGCGGCGCACGGCCGCGGGCAGGCGCACAGGGGCGCGGGCAGGTGCGCGGTCCACCGCGGAGGCGTGCACCCGGGACGGGACGCGTGGCATGCGCGGAGTGGATGGCGCACGCGGCGCGGCCCAGTGAATTGCGCGGGCTCGGTGGACCGGGTGCATGACGCGTGGCGACCGGGCACTGGCTGGCTCACGAAGGCGCGGTCCACGGGAGCTTGGTGCAGCGCCTCGGGGCGCGTGCCAACAGTGGCCAGTGCGGCGCTGTCGGCCGCACATGGCCCGCACTCGAGTGCGGGCCACGTGTCGGCCCGTCGCTGGCGGGCCGCTTGCACCGCGCTGACCGAGGGTGGCCACGCGGCAGGCCCCCAGTCGCCCCGTACAGCTGTTCGCTGTGCGGGGGACACGTGGCAAGTGGGTGTTCTTTCGGGCGCGTCGGACCGTGGGCGTTCGACCGCCTTGGCGGATTCGGGCGCTTGAAACTTGGCGCCCGAATCCGGCCCAAGGGGGGTTGCGGGCTGGGCTATAAATAGTGGACTTTGGGGGACCCTTAGCTCCTTTTCTGAGCTGATTTTCACAGTGAGTCCTTTAGGAGTTTTCTTTCTCCATCTGAGATGCATTTCACAGAGCCCCCCTGGGATTTTTAGGGGCACGTTTTCTGAGGTTTGCTATTTTGCGGCGCGGCGCGACGCTTGTTCACCGGCGACCTGTTTCATCCCTTTACAGTGTACGGGCTCCCCCGGCTCACCCCGACCTCCGATTCGAACGATTCTTGCGCCGTTGGACTCTCGACGGGTAGGGCTCGGATTTTGGTATTTTGAGTTTCCTCTATTTCCATGTGGATTTTGGAGGTTCCCGAGCTTCTTTGTGACCCATTTTTCTTCGCGGAGTTTTGGACAGCGCTTGATTGTTTTGGCTGTATCTTTGCTCACATGCGTCGGATCGAGACGATTCAAGAGGCGTTTCTCATCTACATTTCGCAAGGAATCTCCTAGATTTTTCTCAGATTTTTCTAGATTTTTCCCGAAGGTGAAAACCCCCTTTTCTGTAGTTCTTTAGTACAGAATTTCTGTACAGTTTTTGTTGGGGTGTTTCCCTTGCCGAATTTGTATCTCAGTGTAGGAGGCTCGGTTTTGAACGTGCAGGTACTCGATTCGACCGGTTCGTAGCAAGGATCGCGACAGTATTTTTCGTGGAATTTTTCCGAGCACTTTTCGCAGGTGAAAATAGGGGAACTCTGAACTGTTAAGTTTTGGACAGATTTTCGTGAACATTGAGGGATTTAATTGTGTATGTTCTTTTGGAAAATTTTTTTGCAGTGTTGCGGTGAGCATTTGGACCGATCGTGGACTTCATTTTGGGACAGGGATTTAGCGCTCGAGGTGGGTAGCGTTGTTAACCTCTTACTTGTGATAACCCACTAGGCATATTGGAGCTAGTCTTATGTGATAATGCTAGTGTACTAGTGAATTGGATATAGCATGCATAATTGGACTTATGGGTAGCTCTTACATCTTTAGAGACTAAATATGAATTGAATGTTAATTCTTGCAAAGGATATTTTGTCTAAACTCACTGGGAATATTTTGCTAAACTATTTCACGTGATATGTATCTTGGGACATCTTATGCATGTATATAGAGACCGGCTTGTGGCAATTTATTACAATTAGTATTCATAAAATAGTATACTCTAAATTTTGTAAGAACTGGAATACCTGAAATCATATTGTTAAGTAAAGGACTTTTGCATGCTTGTATGGTCATCTGGTTAGGCCATCTTTTACCGCTACACTACATATTGGAACTTAACTTAGGAGAAACCATGCTTTTCCTTTCTCCTTCTTTGTTAGTCAAGTGGTCAGTGTTGCTCGGGTTCGAGCAGGGGTTCTGGGTAGTGTAGTCGGGACTTCGCGTCTGGGACAGGTTGGATTAGTTGTGGGGCTTTGCGGCAACCGCGGATGTTGGGCGGTTGACTGGATATTTATTTATGCACCAGATTGGGTATCTGATTTCTCTAGTGGACAGAGTTTTCCACTTTGATCAGAATCATGATCCAGTCCTGCTTTTGTTATTTATCTCACCGGCGCGGATATTGCCCGGTGATACTTTACTCGTGTGGGTCGCTCCCCTCGAGTGCCACACCGGAGTGTGCGATCGGACGGTTAGAGTTGCCAATCTGTTACTTACTTTTGGTTGCGATCGGACGGTAATAGTTGCCGATCTGTTACCTAAGAGTCCTTGAGACTCCTATCCCTAGTACTTTACTCGTGTGGGTCGCTCCCCTCGAGTGCCACTCCGGAGTGTGCGATCGGACGGTTAGAGTTGCCGATCTGTTACATACTTTTGGTTGCGATCGGACGGTAATAGTTGCCGATCTGTTACCTAAGAGTCCTTGAGACTCCTATCCCTTATCGGTGTTATGCATTGGCCAGCATACCCGATTCGTCAGGCACAGCAGGCAGTACCAGTATTTCTGGCGTCACTAGATTGGGTTTATTACAGATGTTTACTTTACTTTTACACTCGTGTCAGGGGGACCGAGTGGAGTCTAGTAGCCGTGTTTAGACCAGTGCTAGTGTTGTTGGGAACCGTTTGGGGATCGACGGTTGTCCCAAGGTCATTGTGAGTTATTGACCATTGTATGAGAGGCATGGCAGGCATAGCAGGCATGGCAGGCATAGCAGGCAAGCAGGTACGGCAGGCATAGCAGGCATAGCAGGCAGTGCCAGTGATTACTGGTCTATCGATTGGGTCGATTGTGCACTTCATGTGCTGGTTGTTGCATACCACTCTTTGGTTCTCCCCTTTTTGGGCCTTTAGATAGAGGCATGATAGTTGTTGAGAGTCTCCAGCTTTCTTATTTCAGTCTTTACGGCTTTGGTTAGTTATTGTCTTTTGAGGACTTAGTGGGCAGACCGTCGGGTCCGGCGGTGGTACCCACTGAGAACTCCCTTTTTGGTGTAGTTCTCACACCCTTTGGGGGTTTTCCCCCTCTTTTTTCCTTCCTCTCCTTTGTTTTGCAGAGTCTTAGCGGGTGTTGCTGATTCTGCGGTTGATGATCGAGGCGAGGGAGTCGCGAGCTAGATCCCTACCCATGTTTGGAGAGTAGCGGTACCCCTTCAGAGGAGAGCTTCAGTAGATTAGTTGTTTTATTTCCTCTTTTGAGAGACTGATGTAGTGAGGATATGATTTGTATTGAGAGCCTGTACACTGATGTATTTATTGGAGGTATCTCCCGGTTGAGTCTCGACCTTTGTATATGAGGATATTGTATGATTATCATTTTTGGGAGATGGACATTGTTGTATTATTTCCAGTTGTACAGTGGTTGATTTTAATTATACAGCAGATTTTCATTTATAGCTCTGATATCTGTTAGCTGTAGTACTTTTCTTGCAGGTAGGATGCTTCGCCTATGCGGGGTTTGGCATAGGTGGCGGATCTGTTGGCGAGCCCGGGTCGCAGTTTCGACCCCGGGGCGTGACACAGTCGGTAACTCCTCCTCCGACGACGGAATTCACTGCAATCAACAACAACAACCTTACCTTACCTACTTCGGGATCGTCAAGTACAAAGGTATGTTTTCGTTGTGGTTATGCAGGGCACATAAGAAGAAATTGCAAGATTGGAGCGAAAAGATCACATCAAGCACCTCTTGCCACTACTACCAATGAGTTCACTCCCCGAAAATCAAAGAAGGATTTTTCAAAAGAAAAGAACATTGGTAGTACATCAAACAAGACGACGACGTCAAGGAATAGCGATGAATCAATTAAGACGCTTTCACCTTGGAGAATAACTTCACAATCATTGCCGACGTACTCCAAAACTCAAAAGGTTTGGGTGCGCAAAGGTGAAATCTTCCATTGTCTTGTTGTTCATACTTCTTTACATGCTTATGACAACTCGTCTTGGTATCTGGATAGTGGATGTTCCCGTCACATGACCGGTGACAAAAACAGTTTTCAAACTTTAGAGAAAATCTCCGGAGGACATGTTGTTTTCGGAGACGGTCGTTCTTCCAAAATTGTTGGTAAAGGAACAATCGCTATTCCAGAAGGCCCGGTTTTGAATAATGTCCTATTTGTTGAAGGCCTTAAGACTAACCTCATTAGTATAAGTCAACTTTGTGACAATGGTTTTTCAGTTAATTTTTCTTCTGTAGAATGTATTGTAACTGATAAGGACTATGTATTCTTTTTGAAAGGGGTTAGATCGAAAAATAATTGCTATGTTGTTTCAAACAAAATTTCTGAAAAGTGTAACCTAGTTTCTTTAGATAATGAAACTCTTTGGCATGAAAGACTAGGTCACATAAATTTTAAAGAACTAGCAAGGATTTCAAATAAAGACGTGGTTAAGGGGGTTCCTAAACTTTCTTTTAAAGATAACATTGTGTGTGGAGGTTGTCAAAAGGGAAAACAATCAAGGGTTGCACACAAGAACTTGAACCACGTTGGTACCAATCGGCCCTTGGAATTACTGCACATGAACTTAATGGGGCCGACTCGTCAACCATCTTTGGGAGGTAAATGGTACATTTTTCTTTTGGTTGATGATTTCTCTAGATATTCATGGGTAACATTTTTAAAAGAGAAAGCGGATACTTTCGACTTTTTTCATGAGGTTTGTCATCGTATTATGATTGAAAGAAATGAAAAGATCGTTCGTGTTCGTATTATGATTGAAAGAGAAAGCGGATGCTTTCCATTTTCCACTTGGAATCTATTAATGATAAATCTACCCCTGATATGTCTCTGGATGATGATACTCCTGTAAATGCATCTTCTCATAATAACTCTTTTGATAAATTGATGCATCTAATGGTTCTTCTAGTTTATCTAAAATACAGGAATCATCACATGTACCTCCGAGTACTCCGTTACCTCAAACGCTACGGATCTCCAAGGATCATCCGGAATCAAACATTATTGGAGACCCACAAGAAGGAGTCAGGACTCGGAGACAGTTGGTTTGTGGAGTTGCATGTTACATCTCCATGGTAGAACCAAAGAACGTCGATGAAGCTCTTCAGGATGACTACTGGATTGAAGCGATGCAGGAAGAGCTCCATCAGTTCGAAAGGAACAAAGTCTGGGAACTAATGAAGCCACCAAAGCAACACAACGTGATTGGTACTAAATGGATTTTCAAGAATAAGAAAAACGAGGATGGTACCATCATCAAGAGCAAAGCACGCCTAGTTGCTCAGGGCTACTCACAAATAGAAGGTATAAACTTTGATGAGACGTTTGCCCCAGTTGCTCGACTCGAGTCGATTCGTATTTTGTTCGCGATTGCTTGTCATTTTTAAATCAAACTCTTTCAAATTGACGTTAAGAGCGCATTTTTAAATGGGTTTTTGAACGAGGAAGTTTATGTGGCTCAACCGAAAGGTTTTGTAGACTATAAACAACCTAACCATGTTTTTCGTTTGAAAAAGGCTCTTTACGGTCTAAAACAAACACCGCGAGCGTGGTACGAAAGGTTAACAAAGCACCTATTGGAAAAGGGCTATACTCGAGGGGGAGCAGACCGGACTCTCTTTGTGAAGCATTATCAGGATAATTTCATTGTAGCACAAATCTATGTCGATGACATTGTATTTGGTGCAACTAGAGACAATGATGCTTCTAAATTCGCAGAAACCATGGAAAGCGAATTTGAGATGTCTATGATGGGCGAACTGACATACTTTCTTGGATTGCAAGTGAAACAAAATAAAGAAGGCATCCATTTGTGCCAATCCAAGTATGCAAGGGAGTTGGTGAAGAAATTCGATTTAGAAAACTCTAAAGATTTTCCGACTCCAATGGGAACTAGCAATAAGGGATTAGGAAGTGAATCTCTTAGTGAAAGTGTAGACGAGAAGCTTTATCACAGCATGATTGGAAGTCTACTCTACCTCACGGCTAGTCGCCCGGATATATCCTTTAGTGTTGGGATCTGCGCGAGATATCAATCAGCACCAAAGGAGGTTCACCTGAAAGCGGTGAAAAGGATCATCCGGTACGTCAAAGGAACACTGAACTTCAGAATTTGGTATCCTATGGGAACAACGCTTGACATTATAGGATATTCAGATGCCGATTGGGCAGGATCTGTGGATGATCGGAAAAGTACGAGTGGTGCATGTTTTTATCTTGGCCATTGTTTTGTTGAATGGCATAGTAAAAAGCAAAACTGCATTGCACTCTCGACTGCCGAAGCGGAATATATTTCAGCGGGTAGTTGTTCAACTCAACTCATTCGGATGAAAAGCATGTTGAGCGACTTCCGAATTTCAGCAACTTTGGTAACTATTCTTTGTGACAACACAAGTGCTATAAATATTTCTAAAAATCCTGTGTTGCACACAAGAACAAAACACATTGAACTTAGATATCATTTTCTAATAGAGCTAGTTGAATCAAATTTACTTCAAATTTCCTATATTTCAACTGAAGATCAATTAGCTGACATTTTAACAAAACCTTTGGATCAAAAACAGTTTATTCATTTACGTAAAGCAATTGGAATGCTTTCTTTGAAATAACACTTTTTGAAATCATTGCTTAGGTTAGGTTTTGTTTTGTGTTTTTGTTCCTTATCTATGTTTGTACATAGAACATTAATTGAGCATATGTAATTGACTTTACTTGCATCCTTTCATATATTTAGAAATTTATTATGCTTTGGATATCATAATAATTCATTTGATGCAATGATCATTTATGTCAATTAAGTCATCTTTAATTGATCAAAGTCAATTTCTCTCTCATATGATCTCTTGGTATAGTTTTTATCATATTTGAAAATTGAGTTAAGTATGAAACTCGAGATCAATTTTTGGTTGAATACCTTATATCTTAAATAATTGATAACCAATTGAGGGGGAGTTTGTTAAAATATTTATGCTCATAAGATGTGGAAAGAGTTACATCCCAATGAGGAGTGTGAAAACTACCACCACATGGAGGAAAGAGCTACCACCTCGGTCGTCCGAGTACTGTGTGCAGCTACCACATGTATACAAAGCATGGTTTTTCAAGTTGATAAGATAAAATGCTTTTTGGAATACTTGACTTTGTCAAATTCCAAGGTTGGTATAAGGTGGGGATTTTATTGAAAGATGCTCAAAGAGCCACTCCTTACAATAAATTGATTAGATATATTATCTAACCTATTTGGGATTTCAAACATCTATTGATCTTGGTACTTCATTTTCTTTGCAAGATTAATGATTTGATAAACGCATTACTCATAAGATCATGATAGATGTCATTGAACTTGTTCAACTTTAAAGGTTTGATTTTTCATAAATTTTCATTTCATTACTTGAAAGATGCTCAAAGAGCCACTCCTTATAATAAATTGATTAGATATATTATCTAACCTATTTGGGATTTCAAACATCTATTGATCTTGGTACTTCATTTTCTTTGCAAGATTAATGATTTGATAAACGCATTACTCATAAGATCATGATAGATGTCATTGAACTTGTTCAACTTTAAAGGTTTTAATTTTTCATAAATTTTCATTTCATTACTTGGATATTATTGATAGATTTAGCAAATCTATTTCTTTTAATATGAAATGATGATTTTTGTTTAAAGTTGACATGCAAAAGTGCTTACATACTTTTTCTGGATTTTCTGAAATTTTCCTAAATTTTTCTGAAGAAAAAGTTTTGAGCCGATCCGGACCGGAATATCCGTTCCGGATCCCGACCGCAGAATTTTCTGCGGGTAGCCGTTCCGGACTGGATTCTTGATCCGTTCCAGACCGCTGCTAGGGTTTTATAAGAAACAAAAGGAATTTGATTTCTTTTTACAACAATCTTTTGTTTCCAAGTCTCCAGAGCTTCTCTCTCTAGAAATCAACCAATTTGGAGCCTTTCCAACTCGAGTTCTTCGGATTAAAGTAAGTTTCTTTGATCAAAACTTCTGTTTTCCACTGTTTTGCATTGTTCTTCATAAACGTGAGTGGAAATCATGGGTGGAATTCAATTCTAGATGGTTTTTGGTCAAATTTCTTTTGAAATAAGAACTCTGAGTAGATTAGTTTTGATTATATACTAAGTATTCTCCTGATTAACGGATTTTTGGGCTTCGATTTCTAAAAATTCGGTTTTAGGGCATATAATAAGAATTTTTGAAAATCATGGGATTGATCTATTTTTAAAATTCTTTTTGCAAAACTAATTTGATTCCTTGTCTCTCTACATGATGATGATTGTTTAGGTACAATTTTTCAAATTTTTGAAAATAAACAATTTTTTCGTGTTCTTGAGTTCTTGCTCACAGGTTGCTCTTGACTAACGCAATAGCAAAAATGGTGTTCTCACTGATCATTGTGCTTCTAGTTGCCATGGTTCATACAAGAGCAACAAACAAGCCTAAGAAGGCTAAGAAGACTAAGAAAACTCGGGATGATTCTGAGACGGAATCGGAGACAGAGTCCATTGATTGGGATGAGCTGTTGATAGAAGTGACTGCTCCTACTGCTTCAAAGGGGAAAGCCCCTACTGCATCCTCAAAGGCGAAGACTCCGCCAACCGCTGCAGAAAAGGGCAAAGCTCCAATGGAAGAAACTCCTCTTAAAACAAAATGAAAGAGCGTTGCACGCAAAACAGGGAGTGCTCGAGGAATATCAATTGAAGAGCCATTAGCAAGCCAGCCTCCTCCACAAGACTTTATAAGCTCGGAAAGAATCAAGGATTTCGAAAAGAGGGAATGCATTGGTGAAAGACATGTCAATGTCAAAGCTCTGAAGGAGCGATCTGCACTTTTTGGCACTCTTTTTGACCATGCGGTTCTTGCCCCCATTTGTCATTTCCCTGAGTCTACTGGATATTATCTTCACTCGGTGAGAATGTTTTATCAGAATGCATCAAGGTTGGTTGATCTAGAGGACGGAAATCGAGAGTTTCTAACAATGGTTAGAAATGTTAAGATTAAGGTCACACCTCAATTGATTGGAGAGGTGTTAGGGATGAAAGCCCGGGTTGAAGGAGCACATTACCTGAAAGGTCATATCTTCTCCACCACCTCATGGAGAGTGGTCGTGGATGGAATTTGTCTACCAGATACTCAGTCGACGGGGAACTCAGTCTTTTCAAAAGAACTTCGACCGGAGTATCGCTACTTGAATTTTATTGTTTGCTACAACATTCTTCCTAACATGCAAACAAAAATTCTTAGATGGGATAGGATGTTATTTCTTTATCTTATTGGAAACCCCACAGCGGCTTTGGGATCAAACTTAAATATTCCTTATCTCATCTGGTCGAGGATGGCGCGGTATGTGGAACATGCCCATCCTACAGAGCGACTTCCCTTCCCAATAATAATTATGCGAATTTTGAAGAAATTCAAAGTCGATATTTCATCATCGGCTTACATGCATAGCTTGGGAACTATCAACGATACAACTATCGTAAAGTCCCTCTCAACAAGACAAGATGAGCCTCCTTCGCCTCCTCGCAGACGCCGACCCTCAACATCAACAGCAACAGCAACAGCAAAAACAGCAGCTACAGCTTCAGTACCACCAGCACCAGCAGCACAACCTGCACCTCCTTCAACTTCAGAGGATGATGCTTCAGTTACCTCTATTTATAGAGAGCAACAACGACTTTCCTCTGAACAGGAACGAATATCGAATGAATTCATTGAAATGAAGGAAGAAATACGAGAAGTAAAAAAGGAACAGGTTTCTATGAACAAGCTAATAAAGAAAATCTTTCAAAAACTCGGCTGTACCAGTTCTGAGGATTCTGAATAATCCTTATTTTGTTGTTCTAACTTTTAATCTGTTTTGCAGGTTTTTAGTCTTAGTTCTCTATCTTCTTGAACCTTTGACTCCCTTTTTATTTTGTAATTTTGGCTACTTTAGTGACAAAAAGGGGGAGAGAGATCTGAACAATGGAACAATGGTTACAATGGTTTGTGAGAACTTTGAACTTTGAACTCTGGAAGGTAAGTATCAAAACAACTTTTGGTTTTGTATTGTGATTGCATGCATGCCTCGACTAACTATTTGACTAACTATTTGGGCATGTATTATTACTAACAAGTTGTTTGATTACTAACAAATTTATGACATTTGGATTTTATTGCTTAGAAGATATGTCTATCTCCGATTGTTATTTTAACACATATCTTAGTTCATGAATGTCATTGTGAGTATAAACTCTATCTCTCTGTTTGGTTTTTGAATGCTAAACATTCTTGAGGTATCTAACGATCTTTCTTGTCAAGAATTACTTCTTTTTGCAGAGAGTACAGATGTCTAAGTCTAGAGTCTGTTTTAGGAGTTTACTCATGTATTTAGTTTATTTGTATCTCAAATGTAAATTTTTCTTGTATGGTGATAGCAACAAAAATATCTTTATGAATTTTCTTAAGTGGATCTATATTTTGTCACGAAATCGCCAAAGGGGGAGATTGTTAAGGATTTTAGTTTTGGCGTATTTCGTGAAAGTATTTAAGTCTTGAAGATTGAAGATAAAGAAGCTTGGATCATATACCTCAATCTCAAGAAAGAAAAATTCAAAATGATCAGGTAAGTTTAACTAAACATTAATGGTGATCTGAATACTTCTTATAATGTAGAAACACTTGGATGGGTTTTTAATCGCATAAAAATCAAAAACTGGACAAGTTACATGTTCAGGATCCGGAACAGGGAACTTCAGTCCGGACCCCGAACGTTGGTAGTTCATGCACAAATCCAGTCCTGAACGTCCCTGTTTTGTTCCGGACCCCGAATGTCGATTTTGGTGAAACTGCATGAACAGTCCGGACCATAGGATTTTGTTCCGGACCCCGAACGTGGAGTTTGCTGAAACTGCATGAAGAGTCCGGACCGTGGATTTCGTTCCGGACCCCGAACCTTGATTTTTCAGGAATTCTCTGAAAAACAACGACAGTCCTGAACGAGCCTAATCCGGTCCGGACCGTCGTGCGGGAAAAATTCTGTTACAATCAGTTTTTGATTCTTATCCTCTTCCAATGGTTTCTAACCTATAAGTAAACCCTAATTCTATCTTTTAGGGTAATCCACACTAAGTTTTATCTCTAGGAAATGACAGATAAAAATTAACGGAGAAAAACTTAGAGATCCACATATAGAGAAGAAAGGAAATAACTAGATTTAATTCTATGTTTCTTCATCTATATTAATTAATTTGATTCTAGGTTTTCATACTCAGATTTTGAGTAGAATCAAATTAATGAAAACTTAGATGGCATTTCCGATCTATCTTTGATCTAAGTATTCGGCGGATCATCACCACCAACAAAACAACGATTTTCTCCAAAATCGGAGCGTGGATTCGCGTGGCCTTGTGGATTCAAGGTGCAACCGCTCTCGTGGATTCGGAGTGAGGTACGTTCGTGTGATCGAGACGTACTACCTGGTGGAGACCGTGGATTCGGTCAGACGTCGTGGACTCGACGTTGGACGCCGTGGATTCGGCGTTGGACGCAAATCGTAGATTCGAGGCGCGTTGCGGAGCGAGCGGAGAAGATCAACTCGGAGCGTATGGAAAAAGGATGAGTCGTCTGTGAGTGCGTTATATCACCTTTGTACGTGTTATAATCTTAGTTGATTTCACCGTGTTATCGGTCCCGTGGTTTTTTACTCCTTGTTTTGGAGTTTTCCACGTAAAAATCTTGCGTGTTATTTTCATTTCCGCATTGAATTTTTATTACGCAAAGATTTTTGAGTGTTTATCGTTTACACCTATTCACCTCCCCTCTAGGTGGTTTTTCCCCTATTTAGATCCTTATTATAAGCATAACCCAACAGTATGAAAGGTAGATAAAGCACCTTTTAGAAAAGGGCTACACTCGAGGGGGAGCGGATCGGACACTCTTTGTGAAGCATTTTGAGGATAACTTTATTGTGGCACAAATCTATGTCGATGACATTGTATTTGGAGCAACAAGAAACAACGATGCTTCAAAATTTGCGGAAACCATGGAAAGCGAATTTGAGATGTCCATGATGGGCGAGCTTGTAGAGTACCGGGACTTCGGATAGTGTATCGACCTCGCAGGATGGCGTGGTGCAGAGAAATTGCTTTGGACGAGTTCCAATTAGGTTTACAGCGGAGTTCGGGAGGTTCTGGACTGACGCGGAGGACCCGAAGGCAAAAAGTGAGTTGTAGTTGGTGATTATTAGAACCGGTTTTTGGATTGAGCATACCGACTCCACAGTTGAGCTTTTTGAGTGGGAAAAGCTTTGGACATGTGTATTTTCATATTACAGCGGAGTTCGGGAGGTTCTGGACTGGTGCGGAGCCTCGAGGGCAAAAAGTGAGTTGGAGTCAGCTATTCTGGAATTATTTAATTAATTTAATTAATTAATTAGTTGGCTTTTAGCCTGTGAAATAAAGGAATTAAAGAAAGAAGGAAAAGGATAAAAGAGAGGGATGTGAGGGACTGTAGACTAATTAATTGAGCCTAATTAATGCTCCAGCTGCCAGCCACCACCACTACCTTTTAATTAGCCCTCTCCCTAATTAATTATGCCACGCCACTTCTTCTTCATCTTCTCCAAACAGAGGATTGAGATGAAAATAGAGGAAAGAGAGAAAGAGAGAAAAGAAGGAAGTAGAAGAAGGAAAAGAGAAAGAAAAAGAGAAGATTGGTTTTGAGTGGTGATGGTGTGGACTTTTCGCTTGAGGCCGTGTGGAGCCGAGCGGAGCGCGGGCGCGCGTCGAGCTCAACGAGGTATGTTGCTATTTTTTTAGAGAGAGAGTGAGAGCTCGGTTTGGAGAGAGAGAGAGAGCATGTGTTGGTTGTGTTTGGACTTGCTGTCCATGTGGGTTGGTGTGCCGCGCCGCAAGCAGGCGCGCAGCGCAGAGGGTGCGCTGCGGGCCAGGGCGCCGCGCGGCGGGCCCTGGCAGCGCGCGGCGGCAGCAGCTGCGTGCGACAGCAGCTGCAGCGCGCGGGCGCGCGCGGCTAGCCCCAAGCGCGGGCGGCAGCAGCATAGCGCGCGGTTGGCGCGGTTGCTGCGTGCGGTCGGCGAGCGAGCGGGGGGCCGGTGCCGGCGGGTCGTGTGAGTGCACGCCGTGGCAGTGGGTTGCCGGGTGTCGCGAGAGCTTTTGTGGGCCGATTTTGATGCGGTTCTTTTCCTTTTCTCTCACAGGACGACCTCATTGTGGCAGATTTCGGAGAGGTGCCGTGCGCAGCCGGATCGTGTGCGCGACTCGCAGTTTCTACCTGTGTGGTTGGCAGTGTGCTGTTGGGATTTTAGAGCTCATAGAGTTGTGTGTGAGAGTAGGTGTTTTTGTGTTGATGTAGTGAGATGTGTGTGGTGTGTGCAGGGGGATGTAATTAAAGTGTGTGTGTGTATAAGTGTAATTGTGTTAAAGTGAGCATGCTGTTGGTGGATTGTGGTGTACTTGGGCCTTTGTTTGCACTGTGAGTGGTCGTGGAGTGAGCCAAAGTACGCGCGGATTTTCTTCAAAGGTGAGTATTTGGGATTCCAAGTTTTAATGGATTTTTAGATTTCTTTACATGGTTTTGACGGATTATTAAGCGTGGTTGGTTGGTTACTTGTGCATGTGTTGTGAGTTGGCCGTGGGTGAGCCGGATGAATGCATTTTTGTCGTGAGGACTCGGGTGGATTTATTTGAGCTTCCGAGGGATTTTTCCGTGGTTCGCGACAGTGTGCGCGCGCGACGCGATTTTCAAGGTTTCGTCAGTTTGAGGTTTAGGCACTTCACCGAATTCAGCTTTGCCTACGGAAAGCGTTTCAGGTGGGTTGCTTCATCTCCAGAACCGGTGGACGGTTCTCTAATTCTGTATATTTGAATGCATGCATGTTTAGGGTATAATATTTGTGATTAAGGGGTAAGCTTAGGGAAGACAGTTGTACCAGGAATTGCAAGTGAATATTCGTGATATATATATTATTGAGGACTTGCTAGATTTGGATATCCATGAAAATAAATAATAAAAGCTTACCAAAAAGGGATTTACCCTATGTGATTGTTAGCATGCATACTTAATTGTACAACATTTAGCATCGAGATGGATGCTTCTGGAATGGCCTAGATTATGCAGATTGATATACCATAGTAGTGACCTTTTAGCATGCCTTGTTGCACATAGTCTTTTATGTTATGATTACTCGATGGAGTAGGAGGCTATATCTATGTGCGGGTATTATTATTCTGATCATTCTTCTGACGGACCCTGGATTGTGGAAAGGTGTAGTTCTTTAGGGATTCTGACATGTTGTTTATTCCTAGTGGATCTATTATATGCTTTACTCCCTTTCATTCCCTTGAGGACATTTGCATGCTTGTATGGTCATCTAGTTAGGCTATCTTTTACTGCTACACTACTTTTTGGAACTTGACTTAGGAGAAACCATGTTATTCCTTTCTCATTCTTTGTTAGTCAGGCGGTCTGTGTGGCTCGGGTGCGAATATGGGTCTGGGGTAGTGTAGCTGGGACATTGGTGTTAGGGACGGGTTGTGCTGGACTATAGACGGCAGGGTATTGCGGAAACCGCGGATATTGGGCGGTTGACCGGACGTTTATTTATGCACCAGATTGGTTATCAGATTTCTCTAGTGGGCGGAGTTTTCCACTTATTTAGTGTGCGACCGTGCCGGTCAGGAGCCGGTCTGTTACTTGTTTTGTGTGCGACCGTGCAGGTCAGGAGCCGGTCTGTTACTTATTTAGTGTGCGACCGTACCGGTCAGTAGTCGGTCTGTCACCTATTTTGGGATGCGACCGTACCGGTCAGTAGTCGGTCAGTATTCCCGCAGATAAGTTCTTGAGTTCGACAGCAGAGCAGGCAGTACCGAGTTTTATACCGGTTCATTTGATTGGGTTTATTCGGTCAGATACCTTTATTGTTGCACTCGTGCCTGGGGGCTGAGTGGAGTCTAGTAGCTGTGTTTAGACCAGTGCTAGTGTTGTTGGGAGCCGTTAGGCTTGACGGTGGTCCCGTGTCGTGTGAGTACTTTGACCGTTATGTGAGAGGTTGAGCATTTAGATAGAGGCATGATAGCTGTTGAGTGTCTTCAGCTTTCTTGTTCAGTTCTTATTGCATTGGTTATTTTATGTCTCTTGAGGACTTGGTGGGCAGACCGTCGGGCCTGACGGTGGTACCCACTGAGAACTCCCTTTTTGGTGTAGTTCTCACACCCATTGGGGGTTTTTCCCCTCATTTTTCCTTTCTCTCCTTTGTTTTGCAGAGTCTTAGCGGGTGTTGCTGATTCTGCGGTTGTTGATCGAGGCGAGGGAGTCGCGAGCTAGATCCCTACCCATGATTGGATAATAGCGGTACCCCTTCAGAGGAGAGCTTCAGTAGATTAGATATTTTATTTTCCTCTTTTGAGAGACTGATGTAGTGAGGATATGATATGTGTTGAGAGCCTGTACACTGATGCATTTATTGGAGATACCTCCCTGTTGAGTTCTGAGTTTTGTAGATGATGATATTGTATGATTATCATTTTTGGGAGATGGACATTGTTGTATTATTTCCAGTCGTACAGTGGTTGATTTTACCTTTACAGCAGATTTTCATTTATAGCTCTTTGATATCTGGTAGCTATAGTACTTTTCTTGCAGGTAGGACGCTTCGCCTATGCGGAGTTTGGCATAGGTGGCGGATCTGTTGGCGAGCCCGGGTCGCAGTTTCGACCCCGGGGAGTGACAGAGCTAACATATTTTCTTGGATTGCAAGTGAAACAAAATGAAGAAGGCATCCATCTGTGTCAATCCAAGTATGCAAGGGAGTTGGTGAAGAAATTCGGTTTAGAAAATTCTAAAGATTTTCCGACTCCAATGGGAACTAGCAACAAGGGATTAGGAAGTGAATCTCTTAGTGAAACTGTAGACGAGAAGCTTTATCGCAGCATGATTGGAAGTCTACTCTATCTCACGGCTAGTCGCCCAGATATATCCTTTAGTGTTGGGATCTGCGCGAGATATCAGTCAGCACCAAAGGAGGTTCACCTGAAAGCGGTGAAAAGCATCATCCGGTACATCAAAGGAACATTGAATTTCGGAATTTGGTATCCTATGGGAACAACTCTAGACATAATAGGATATTCAGATGCCGATTGGGCAGGATCAGTGGATGATCGGAAGAGTACGAGTGGTGCATGTTTTTATCTTGGCCATTGTCTTGTTGCATGGCATAGTAAAAAGCAAAACTGCATTGCACTCTCGACTGCCGAAGCGGAATATATTTCAGCAGGAAGTTGCTCGACACAATTGATTTGGATGAAAAGCGTCTTGAGCGACTTCCGAATTTTTGCGACTTCGGTAACTATTCTTTGTGACAACACTAGTACTATAAATATTTCTAAAAATCCTGTGTTGCACTCTAGAACAAAACACATTGAACTTAGATATCATTTTCTGAGAGAGCTAGTTGAATCAAGTATTCTTCAAATTTCTTATATTTCATCTGAAGATCAATTAGCTGGTATTTTAACAAAACCTTTGGATCAAAAACGGTTTATTCATTTGCGTAAAGCAATTGGAATGCTTTCTTTGAAATAACACTTTTTGAAACCATTGCTTAGGTTAGGTTTTATTTTGTGTTTGTGTTCTTTATCTATGCTTGTACATAGAACATTAATTGAGCATTAGTATAATTGACTTTACTTGCATCCTTTTATGTTTTAAGAAATTTATTATGGTTTGGATATCATGATAATTCATTTGATGCAATGATCTTTTATATCAATTAGTTCATTTTTAATTGATCAAAGTCAATTTCTCTCTCAATGATCCCTTGGTATAGTTTTTATCATATTTGAAAATTAAGCTAAGTATGAACACGAGATCAAATTTTGGTTGAATACTTCATATCTTAAATAATTGATAGCCAATTGAGGGGGAGTTTATTAAAATTTTTATGCTCAAAAGATGTGGAAAGAGTTACATCCCAATGAGGAGTGTGAAAACTACCACCACATGGAGGAAAGAGCTACCACCTCGGTCGTCCGAGTTCTGTGTGCAGCTACCACATGTATACAAAGCATGGTTTTTCTTGATAATTAGATAAAATGCTTATTGGAATACTTGACTCTGTCGAATTCCAAGGTTGGTATAAGGTGGGATTTATTATTGAAAGATGCTCAAAGGGCCACTCCTTACAATAAATTGATTAGATATATTATCTAATTTATTTGGGATTTCAAACATCTATCGATCTTGGTGCTTCATCTTCTTTACTAAATTGATGATTTGATAAACACATTACACATTAGATCATGATAGATGTTCTTGAACTTGATCAACTTTAAAGGATTTAATTTTTATAAATTTTTCATTTCATTACTTGGATATTATTGATAGATTTAGCATAATCTATTTTTTTTTAATGTGAAACGATGACTTTTGTTTAAAGTTGATCTACAAAAGTGCTTACAATCTTTTTCTGGATTTTCTGGAATTTTTCTAAATTTTTCTGAAGAAAAAGTTGGAGCCGATCCGGACTGGAATTTCTGTTCCGGATCCCGAACGCAGGAATTGTCTGCGGGTAGCCGATCCGGACTGGATTCTTGATTCGATCCGGACCGCTGCTAGGTTTTATATGAAACGAAAGGGTTTTAATTCTCTTTTTATTACAAGCTTTTGTTTCCATGTCTCCAGAGTTTCTCTCTCTAGAAAACAACCAATTTGGAGCCTTTCTAACTCGAGTTCTTCGGATTCAAGTAAGTTTCTTTGATCAAAACTCAACTTTTTTCATTGTTTTTACATTGTTCTTCAAACGTGAGTGAAAATCATGATTCGAATTCAATTCTAGATGGTTCTTGGTCAAATTTCTTTTGAAATAAGAACTCTGAGTAGATTAGTTTTGTTTATATGCTTGGTTTTCTCTTGATTAACGGATTTTTAGGCTTCGATTTCTGAAAATTCGGTTTTAGGGCATATAATGAGAATTTTTGAAATTCATGGAATTGATCTATTTTTAAAATTCTTTTTGCAAAACTAATTTGATTCTTAGTCTCTCTACACGATAATGATTGTTTGGGTACAATTTTTCAAAATTTTGAAAATTAAACAATTTTTCGTGTTCGTGAGTTCTTGGTCGCAGGTTCTTAAATCACTAAAGCACTAGCAGAAATGGCCTTTGCTTGGATCATACTGCTTCTTGTTGCTATGGTGCATACACGAGCGACAAATAAGCCAAAGAGGGCTAAGAAAACCAAGGACATCTCAGATTCAGGATCCGAGACGGATTCCGTTGACTGGGATGAGCTCTTGGAAGAAGGCGTAGCACGTGCTGCACCTACTGCGTCAAAGGGGAAAGCCCCTGCAGCAACTTCGAAGGCAAAGACACCGCCTACCGCCGCTAAGAAGGGGAAAGCCCCAATGGAATCAAGTCCAGCTAAGATGAAAAGAAAGAGCGTTGCCCGGAAGAGAGGGAATGCTCGAGGTATCTCTATTGAAGAGCCACTCGCAAGCGAGCCTCCTCCACAAGACTTTATAAGGTCTGAGAGAATCAAGGATTTTGAGAAGAGTGAATGCATTGGCGAGCGACATGTGAATGTCAAAGCTCTGAAGGAGCGCTTTGCATTATTTGGAACTCTTTTTGATCAAGCGGGACTTGCACCCATCTGCAATTTCCCGGAGACTCTTGGATATTGTCTTCACCTTGTCAGGATGTTTTATCAGAATGCATCAAAACTGGTTGATCTTGAGAACGGACCAAGGGAATTTCTAACAACGGTTAGAAATGTTAAAATCAAGATTACACATCAGCTAATTGGAGAGGTGTTGGGAATGAAGGCCCGGGTTGATGGGATTCATTATCTGAAGGGTCATCTGTTTAACAATACAACCTGGAGGGTGGTTGTCTATGGAATTTGTCTTCCTGATACTCAGTCGACCGGGAATTCAATCTTTTCAAAAGAACTTCGACCTGAGTATCGCTACTTGAACTTCATTGTTTGCTACAACATCCTATCTAACATGCAAACAAAAGTTCTTAGATGGGACAGAATGTTGTTTCTTTATCTTCTTGGAAACCCCACGGCAGCTTTGGGATCCAACTTCAACATTACCTATCTCATTTGGTCGAGGATGGCGCGGTATGTGGAGAATGCCCATCCTACAGAGCGACTTCCCTTCCCAATGATCATAATGCGCATCTTACGCAGGTATGGTTCTGCTTGGTCATTTTTCATCGCAGACTTCGTCAAGGCGACGATAGGAGTTCGGATCATCGTCCGTTGCCTCGTCGAGAGTCGGATCGCGTCGGAGGACGGTTTTCGCGACCGGAGGGATTCTTGACATGAGATTTCGTCGGTTCGTTGTTTTGGGATAACGCTTCAGTTGGAGATCACTTATGGTTTAGCTCCTACACTTCTTTGATGTTGGTTGCTATTTTTGGTACTATTTTGGACATCATTATAGAGTTCTTGCCTTAGCAGAACTCTTGGCACCTGTGGAGGGCATTTTTTGATTTCCTGAATGTTCCTAAGTTGGAGGAGAACCTAGGAACCAAGTTTGGCATCTTTCTGTCGAGGTATGAGTTTGCTTTGGGCCGCCGATTGTTATTGGAACTGTTTGCTGAAATTCTGGGGCTGACCCGGTGTTTTCGCTGTTGTGCTCAATCCAGCAGGAGTTTTTGGGTGATTTTTGATTCGTTGGAATCTTAGGAGCCTGAGGAACGTGCACGCCAAGTTTCATCTCGATCGTATCCCGAATCGTCGCGTTCCAGGTGGGTTGGATTTTCTTCAAAATCAGCGGGCTTCCTATTAATTCTATTATTATAGTTGTCAAGCATGCTAGTGGTAGTGCTACTCTTGATATTTATGATAGATGTAGAGTTGTGGAACTTTGACTAGCACCCTGTCATATGTTGTATAATATCTGACCAGACTTTAGAAAACTCTTTACTTGGGTATATTCTAGCTATGTTCGAACTTCCTACACTTGCCATATCTTTTCCTCCTGACATAGGGTCTATCCTCGCCCGAGTATTGGGCTGAGTGGTCGGGGTAGTGTAGGATGAATATTGCATTCGTGCTTGGGGGCCGAGTGGAGTCTGGTAGTTGATGCTAGATCTTGTTCTAGTGTTATTGTGAGCCGTTTGGCTAGACGGTGGTCCCGGATCGTTGAGTGTTCTCCGACCGGATTCATTAGCTGTTGAGTTCATGGTGGTGTGGAGACTTGTGAAAGCAGGACCTTGAACCCAGAATATTTTTGGACATACATGCTTTTGTAAATTAAGGTTTTCCCTCCGAACTTCGATAGGCCACTGGAACCTGTTCTTGTTTGATTAATGTGAAGGCATTAGCCTTTCGGGGTTTGGAAAATAAAACTTGTTTTAACTAATTTTCTGAAAACTAAAATTGATTAAAATGGGTTTCCTCAAATCTAGTTGTTTTTCTAGAAATAGCTAACTTTTTCCTCACCCGAAGAGGGTTCGAGTGAAAATGGTTTTCAAGAATAAATGCTATCTTTTCATATAAATCTTCTCACCCGAAGAGGGTTCGAGTGATCTGGGTTCTAAGGGCTGTTTTCATATTTGGGTTGAGAGCTACGGGTGTCACTCCCCTAGTGTAAACCAGAACCCGGGCCCGTCCACGATCCGCCGTGTACACGAAGCGCTGGTAACCTGCTCAGATATAAAAAAAAATATAATAAAGGAGCATAAAAACAGAGCCGAACTAAATCTAATACATCTCAGACCACACCTGGAAAGTAAAAGTACAATAAACTCTCAAATAAATACATATGTCTCACCCAGCTCACCAAATAAATACAACCAGCTTGCTAAAGCCAGACCCAAAAATAAAAGAAAATACAACTGTCTGAGAGTATAAGGGGGTACAACCAAAATACAGTTATGCTCGCAGATGGGGTAGACGACTATCTAGTCCGCTATTCTCTTACCTCGATTCGCCGAAGATGGCCCAGCTACTCCCGCAGAAGATGTAATATCACGACTTTTCGTGTATCGTTTTATCCTCTTGCTAATAAATTACATGTTAGGAAAAATTGAATTATCGAGTTCTCTTAAGTTGACTATCACACGGTGCGGGTATTTTTCTGTGATAGAGCTCGAAAAACGATGAACGGCGGTGCAATCGGATCTAAAATCTGACTTACGGATCCCCTGGAATGGGGTTTTGAAGATCGCGGTAACCGTAGTGTGCATCGGAATCCGTGCCAAAGATCTGGCACGCTTTTCGAGAAGTTGTGGAATTATCTCACGGGAATAGTTGATTATTTTTAAATAATACCCGGATGTGGGTTTTATCGTACGTACCAAGGGAGAAATCTGTTTTCCCGAAAGAAAAAGAAAAGAAAACCCTAACCGGAGGAAAAAGTGAGAGAAGAAGAAAGCGGAGGAGTCCGATCGCCCCGATCGACGTGCCGGAGACCGAAGAACGAGACACCACCATCCACGGGGAGCGGATCCGGATCCTCAGCGCCGCGAAGAACGAGATCAGATCATCGTCCCGGATAGATCGAGGTTAGCACCGTTACTCTTACGATTTCATCGTTCTAGGGTTCGACGATTTTGGGTCTTTCGCGATTCTTGTTTGCTTTTATCGCCGCTGCCGCCGCCGCACCGCACGTGGGCCGCGAAACCCTAGGGTACTGTCCAGTCGCACCACGTGCGGTGCCGCGCGGGGTTAGTGCCCGCGCGGCCGCAACGCGGGCAGCACCGCGCGGGGTTGGTGCCGCGCGGCCGCACCGCACGCGGCACCGGCGCCGCGCAGGGCAGGTGACCTCGCGGCCACACCGCGTGTGGCGCCGCGCGGGGCAGGCGCCCGCGCGGCCGCATTGCACGCGGCGCGCGCGTGCCGCGCGGGGCTGGTGCCCGCACAGACGCGCCGCTTGCGCCGCGCGGGACTGGTGCCCGCTCGACCGCCGCATGCACCGCGCGGGGCTGGAGCCCGCGCGGCCGCCGCATGCGCTCCGCGGGGCAGGCGCCCGCGCGGCTGCACTGCACGCGGCGCGCGTGCCTCGCGGGGGCCGCTTCGTCGTCGCCGCCATCGTGAGTCGTTAGTCCTTTTGTTTGCGCTTTCGGAGTCGTGTTTTCCTTATGAGAGTCGTATCTTACCTGTTATGCCCTGTTGGGGGACATTCTTTTAGGTCCGGGTGTCGCCCGAAGGTACGGGTCGATTTTCGGAGTTCCGGTCGATGCGATTTGTGGTGGGTACTTTATTATATTTCGGTGTATGGTCGTTTTCGTCGTAACTTGTGAAAATAAAGTAGAGGTATATTTTGTGAACTGTCTAACCCCATTGCATGAGAATCTCGCTCTTTTATTTCTAACTGTGGCGAAGAAGGTCACGGTGCCTTAATATACGCCGGGTTCGGCATTTAGGCTCTGTGACACCCCCGGAATTTGGATTAGTCCTCTATATAAATGATATAATAGGACTAAATCTCTAACCCGGCTATAGCATTTTGGATGGTAGCAAGATCCAAGAGGAACATGAGAGTTAAGCGTGCTAGAGCTTGTCACGCCCCGGGGGTACGAATCGCGCGGAAGAGGAGCCACCGATGCCCCTGAATCTGCCATATATTTTTTTTTTGTAAAACATTACTCCCCGGCGCGTGCACAGACCCGCCGCATACACAAATTCGCTCTGCAAATGGGCAGAGGCCCCTTTGTATATGCACGGCGTCTCGGCTACAAAGTGTCTCACAAGGCGTAGTACATACAATCTCTAACCACATCAGTTGGGGTCTCGTACACATACAACCAAACAATTCACATGACATTCTAGCATTCACTTAGAGTATAGAGGCCGGTGTTTTGAAAGGATAAATAATCACAAGGTTTTGAAAGCAGCATCCACACGATGCCCTCGTTTGTGAAAACAGTTCGCAAACACATAAATCCCACAAGGTTTATAAAGCTCGGTGCCCACACGACACCCACGTTTTAGAAATAGTTTTCGCAAACAGTTTTCTTTGTTTTTCATCGTTCAAAACGGCCAAGTAAGAGAGAACGTAGTATTCATTCAATTATTCAAAAAGGAAAGGAAAGGCAACATCCACTTCGACCCCACGGGGGTGTCGCAATCCACAACTAGCTACCATGAATAATAAAAGAAAAGGGAAAGAAGAGTCACTGTATCTGAAGTCACCCAAAAATCAGATCAGCACCCTAACGTCCTCACCGGCGCCCCAGCACTCGCCCCTGGACGAACCTGTCACGGAGTGGGAAGTCAGTGACTAGAAATAAACATAATGAGCAAGAATACTATAATAAAACCAACCACTGTAACCAGAGCAACTGTCACCCCCCTCCCATAAACCGTCAACAATGATCACAACCTGCACCAAACATAAACCGGGCACCCTCCCCGGACACCGCACCGGGCCCCTACCCAGGTGCCCCTCCCCTCTCCGCCGAGCACCTGCCTCGGCCGCCGAGCACCAACCTCGGCGTCACCGCTCACACCCTCCACCCATGAGGGCCCCCATCCCTAACGCCACCTCCGCGTGGGGTACACGGGTCAACGTACCACTTTTCCGGAAAAGCACACCCTTGCGGTGGCCAAACCGCTGGTGTGCGTGTAGTAAAACTTGAGCCTCAGATGATAAAGCGAATAGAATAAGATTCGGGGTCAGCGTTGCTCATAAGGACAACCAGAAGGGTGAACACCTTTGCTCATGAGGAAATCTTAAGGAGGAAAACACCGTTGCTCATTGTGAGCAACTTGAAGAGGAACACACCTTCGCTCACGAAGAGCATCTTAGAGAGAAAACCCACCTTTGCTCACGAGGAGCAACTTAGAGAGAAACCCACCTTTGCTCACGAGGAGCAACTTAGAGAGAAACACCTTTGCTCATGTCCGCCCTTACCCAATTAACCTCGGCGAATTTACCCACCTTTTGCGTGCGTCGTCCGGCGTTCGGTACGTCCGTGATCGTGCGCCCGTCGCCAACAATGTCCTGCACTCCTGAAGGAATAAGGGCAAGTCAAGACTAAGGATCCGACACTCACACCGACTCCCACCCATGTGCGGCGGAGTTCCCCGCCCGGCACTGGCCCGTGCGGCGCGCACTCCGCCCGGGCACAGCATCGCGTGGCCCCAGCCCGCGCGGGCGCCCCTCCTGCGGCGGCCCCGCGCGGCCAAGCGCCGCGCGAGTGCGCTGCCCGTGGTGCGGGGGCGACCCCGCGCGGCCCCAGCCCGCGCGGGCGCCCCACCTGCGAGCGGCCCTGCGCGGCCAAGCGCCGCGCGAGCGCGCTGCCCGCGGTGCGGGGGCGACCCCGCGCGGCACCAGCCCGCGCGGGCGCCCCACCTGCGGGCGGCCCCGCGCGGCCAAGCGCCGCGCGGGTGCCTCGCCCGCGGTGCGGGGGCGACCCTGCGCGGCACCAGCCCGCGCGGGCGCCCCACCTGCGGGCGGCCCCCCGCGCGGCCAAGCGCCGCGCGGGTGCCCCGCCCGCGGTGCGGGGGCGACCCCGCGCGGCACCAGCCCGCGCGGGCGCCCCACCTGCGGGCGGCCCCGCGCGGCCAAGCGCCGCGCGGGTGTCTCGCCCGCGGTGCGGGGGCGACCCCGCGCGGCACCAGCCCGCGCGGGCGCCCCCACCTGCGGGCGGCCCCGCGCGGCCAAGCGCCGCGCGGGTGCCTCGCCCGCGGTGCGGGGGTGACCCCGCGCGGCACCGGTCCGCGCGGGCGCCCCCACCTGCGGGCGGCCCCGCGCGGCCAAGCGCCGCGCGGGTGCCTCGCCCGCGGTGCGGGGGCGACCCCGCGCGGCGCCAGTCCGCGCGGACGCCCCACCTGCGGGCGGCCCCGCGCGGCCAAGCGCCGCGCGGGTGCCTCGCCCGCGGTGCGGGGGCGACCCCGCGCGGCACCAGCCCGCGCGGGGCGCTCCCACCTGCGGGCGGCCCCGCGCGGCCAAGCGCCGCGCGGGTACCTCGCCCGCGGTGCGGGGGCGACCCCGCGCGGCACCAGTCCGCGCGGGCGCCCCACCTGCGGGCGGCCCCGCGCGGCCAAGCGCCGCGCGGGTGCCTCGCCCGCGGTGCGGGGGCGACCCCGCGCGGCACCAGCCCGCGCGGGCGCCCCACCTGCGGGCGGCCCCGCGCGGCCAGGCACCGCGCGGGTGCCTCGCCCGCGGTGCGGGGGCGACCCCGCGCGGCACCAGCCCGCGCGGGCGCCCCACCTGCGGGCGGCCCCGCGCGGCCAGGCGCCGCGCGGGTGCCTCGCCCGCGGTGCGGGGGCGACCCCGCGCGGCACCAGCCCGCGCGGGCGCCCCACCTGCGGGCGGCCCCGCGCGGCCAAGCGCCGCGCGGGTGCCTCGCCCGTGGTGCGGGGCGGCCCCGCGCGGCACCAAGCGCCGCGCGGCGCCCCGCCCGCGGCCGGTCCGGCGGCGGCGGCGGTGTTCCCCGTGAAGACCCCACCCCCCGAAACGCCTACACCACAAAACTAATAAAAACTCACCTTTGATCCGCCGGAAAAGAGAGGAAGAGGATCGTCCTAACGTTGCCCGGTTGATCCCGCGAGCAAGAACCTCCGTCCTTTCCTCGAAAGCCCCGCCGTCGGTCGTACAAGAGCGAAAAAGGGTTGGGTCCCCGTTTTATTCTCCTCTTTTTCCCTCTCGTGGTGTCTCTTAAAGAGAAACCCTAGCCGTCCTTCCCCCTCTCTTTTTCCCTCTCGTGATGACTCTTAAAGGGAAACCCTAGCCGCCGAACGAAGGGACCTAGGAGGGAACACCTAAAACCCTAGGTCCCTCAAAGGGTAAGAGAATAATTAATCAATAGGGACAGATCCAGCGGCTATAATTACCTCGAGAAACGTGCCGATCGTCCGCACGGATCCCGGGGCGCCTAAGTGGGGTCCGAACTTCGGAAAATTATTCCGGGTGAACCGGGAGTCGGAATCTGAAACCGATCGCGCCCCCGTTCTCCATTTCGCGAGCCCTTCGGCCTAAAAATGTCCGCGAGCCCCGACGGATTCTCGGGAAAAACACCAAAAATTGTCCCTCAGTCGGGCAGTCGAAGAAAAAAGGGGTAACGGGGAGGGTCACGGAAAAGTCAGGTCTTACATCACTCACTAATAAAAACAAGTTTCGTCCCCGAAACTTAACTCCCGCCTGCGGCGAAGGGGGTCCGGGTAGCACCCCTTCACCCTCGATTCGGGTTCCCAAGTTGTCTCACGTTCTTCCAGATTGCTCCAAAACGCCTTCACGTAGGGAAAATGTCCGACTTCGTAGCTTTTCAGTCCTCCCGCGCTAGGGTCCGCACCGGCTCTTCCTCGTAGTTCAAGTTTCCTTTGAACTTGATTTGCGGAGTCGTCAAGCACTCGCGACGGATTGGGGGATACTTCCGAAGCATGAATGCGCGGACACGACCGGAACTCGGTCGTGATTCGGTGGTAGGGCGAGGCGATGGGCCACGGGGCCGTCGCACTCCGGGATCCCAAAAAGTCCCACGTACTATGGCACAACTAGCCTCTCAACCCGACTCGCTTCGCCCCTGATCGTTCCAACAAATCGGGGGGGTTTGCAGCGCCTACCGTACGATGCTTTGTACGGTGTCATCCGGGGGCTTGTCTGGTAATTGACGTCGTAGACGAACTCGACGAGGGGTAGGTAGCGTGACCATCCGCCCATTCAAAACCAGTATGCATGCTCGGAGTATGTCCTCGAGGATCTGGATCGCCCGTTCGGATTGCCCATCCATCTGAGGTGATAGGCCGGGCTGAAGTGTAGCTTGGCCCGAAGTAGTAGGTGTCGGCGTCCCGTGTAGCCCCGCAACTCATCGATGTACACTTGGTCAGTCGGTCTCGTGTCCAGGTCGAAATCCTTCAATAGTCCTAACCACCTTCTTTGCCGTAAGTTCGGCCCCTTCTGGGTGGAGAGGCGCTTAAGGCTTTGGTGGTCCGTGGGTGCGTTACCGTGGGCCCCGAAGAGATAGTACCTCAACAGTCTCAGGACGAGGACGACTGCGGCACACTCCAGGTCGTGTGTCGGTTAGTTCTACATGTAGTCCTTGAGTTGCCCTGTCACATAGGCTACGACTCTTCCTTGCTGCCTTAGTACTTCCTCCAGTCCAATTCGCGATGCAGTGCAGCATACTTCGAAGTCTTCCCCGGGCGTTGGTACGGCGAGCACGGGCGCCCTTGTTAATCGCTTTTCAGGCTCTTCACAGCTTTCCTTAGCATTGGGCCGTCCAAAAGAACTTGGCTCCCTTCCGGGTCGAGCGGTTCAAGGAAGTGCATGCTCTTTACAGGGCTTCATCTAATTCCGGGCAGTCAACGCGCAGCTGCAAGCTCCTCCCCTGTTCCCGCGCCAGTAGAATGGCCATGCACCCAGCCGGTGCCTTCCGCCCTTTACTTTTTGCTACTAAGTGCATGGTCCCCAAGTGGGATGGAACAAAAAGTGCGTGCCTAAGTAGATCGAGGCCAAATCCGGTTGGTTTTGGATGGGAGAAAAGAAGGGATCTTCGAAAAGAGAAGGGAGTATCTGCGGACTACGCCAACGGCGGATTCCCGCAGTCCCTCTTAAAGGCGTTCGCCCCTCCCCAAAAGATCCGAGGACAAACGGACAGAAAAACAACGAAGCTATTACTAACGACGGGACATAGCCGAAACCCATAACAGATGAAGAAAGGATGGTATAACTCAGGTTCGACGGATGTCCCCAACTAAAAAGAAGTAGTTCAAGTATTACCTGTCGTCACTCGGTTCGGGACGTTGCTCCGTCTGCTGGGGCGGCTGGGGTAGCCCTCCCGCAACCCCTGGGCCAGCGCCGCACTGCGTGGTTGGGCAGGGTCCTGGTATCGTACGAGTCCGCCGACGGCGAGCCGTCGGGTCGGTCCTTCTGTGGGTTGGGTGCCGCGGTATCCTCTCGTCCCTCCCGTTGTGGCGTTGCGGCTGTAGCGGCCTGCTCTCGCGGACATGAAGCGCGGGTGTGATCTGATTTGCCGCAACCGTTGCAGTGGGAGTACCTCCAGAGGCAGTTCGTCACTCGATGCGCCTTTCCGCAGATGACGCAGGGCCCTTGTAGCGACTCCGGGGTCCCTGTTGGTACCCGCCCACCCTTCCTTGCATTTTCCAGGTGTTGGTTCGCCCGGTACCTTGGTTTGGGGCTCCCCTGCAAGGCGGGGGTGGCGGCTTTCTCTGCTTCGACAGGTCCCGGCGCCGGGGGCCTAGTGACGCCTGGCTTCTGGGGGCACGTGTAACGCGTGTGACCCGGTCTACCACACCGGAAACAGTGATCATCCCGCCAGGGGCAGCCCATCATTCGATGTGCGCCGCCACAAATGACGCACGGCTTCGATGGGCCGGGCCCCTCCTTCTTCACCGGTCCAGACTCCGGTTCTACCTTCGGACGTTTGGTCGCGCGGCTCGCCAGATAGGGGTCCTCCGCCGGGTCAGGGTAGGGGCACCCTTGCCGGGCGTACTCTTGCTCCGCACGCATGGCCAAACTAACTGCATCGTGATAGGTGGGAAATCCCGCCGGTGGCATCCCGCGAGGGGTACCGTCCCATGGGCCGTGCTGGAAGTGGTCAACGCTCTCAAGGTCCCGCGTCAGCATGCACAGACGCTCCGTGAGAGTCAGTAGCTGTCCTGCCACATCGCGCAGTTGGTTGCGCAGCAAGCGGTTCGCTCCGGCTGCGGCGTCCATTTCCGTCGGTCGTCGCTCACTGTGTTGGACTGCTATTGTATCTGCGTACATAATGAAAGCATACCGATCATCACAAACATAGAGACATAACTGACAAGGCAACCCGGCTCCTAAAGGGTTCTACTAAATCTCTACCCTCCCCCACGTACACTCGTGTTCTATTTATTTATCCCGTGTTCACTTTATTACACAGCAGCCAGAGTATTGCGCCCGTGGATGTTAGGCCCCGACTGTTGTGGTTAGAGTTTACCTCTCTGATACCATCTTAATCTGTCACGCCCCGGGGGTACGAATCGCGCGGAAGAGGAGCCACCGATGCCCCTGAATCAGCCATATATTTTTTTTTTGTAAAACATTACTCCCCGGCGCGTGCACAGACCCGCCGCATACACAAATTCGCTCTGCAAATGGGCAGAGGCCCCTTTGTATATGCACGGCGTCTCGGCTACAAAGTGTCTCACAAGGCGTAGTACATACAATCTCTAACCACATCAGTTGGGGTCTCGTACACATACAACCAAACAATTCACATGACATTCTAGCATTCACTTAGAGTATAGAGGCCGGTGTTTTGAAAGGATAAATAATCACAAGGTTTTGAAAGCAGCATCCACACGATGCCCTCGTTTGTGAAAACAGTTCGCAAACACATAAATCCCACAAGGTTTATAAAGCTCGGTGCCCACACGACACCCACGTTTTAGAAATAGTTTTCGCAAACGGTTTTCTTTGTTTTTCATCGTTCAAAACGGCCAAGTAAGAGAGAACGTAGTATTCATTCAATTATTCAAAAAGGAAAGGAAAGGCAACATCCACTTCGACCCCACGGGGGTGTCGCAATCCACAACTAGCTACCATGAATAATAAAAGAAAAGGGAAAGAAGAGTCACTGTATCTGAAGTCACCCAAAAATCAGATCAGCACCCTAACGTCCTCACCGGCGCCCCAGCACTCGCCCCTGGACGAACCTGTCACGGAGTGGGAAGTCAGTGACTAGAAATAAACATAATGAGCAAGAATACTATAATAAAACAAACCACTGTAACCAGAGCAACTGTCACCCCCCTCCCATAAACCGTCAACAATGATCACAACCTGCACCAAACATAAACCGGGCACCCTCCCCGGACACCGCACCGGGCCCCTACCCCGGTGCCCCTCCCCTCTCCGCCGAGCACCTGCCTCGGCCGCCGAGCACCAACCTCGGCGTCACCGCTCACACCCTCCACCCATGAGGGCCCCCATCCCTAACGCCACCTCCGCGTGGGGTACACGGGTCAACGTACCACTTTTCCGGAAAAGCACACCCTTGCGGTGGCCAAACCGCTGGTGTGCGTGTAGTAAAACTTGAGCCTCAGATGATAAAGCGAATAGAATAAGATTCGGGGTCAGCGTTGCTCATAAGGACAACCAGAAGGGTGAACACCTTTGCTCATGAGGAAATCTTAAGGAGGAAAACACCGTTGCTCATTGTGAGCAACTTGAAGAGGAACACACCTTCGCTCACGAAGAGCATCTTAGAGAGAAAACCCACCTTTGCTCACGAGGAGCAACTTAGAGAGAAACCCACCTTTGCTCACGAGGAGCAACTTAGAGAGAAACACCTTTGCTCATGTCCGCCCTTACCCAATTAACCTCGGCGAATTTACCCACCTTTTGCGTGCGTCGTCCGGCGTTCGGTACGTCCGTGATCGTGCGCCCGTCGCCAACAATGTCCTGCACTCCTGAAGGAATAAGGGCAAGTCAAGACTAAGGATCCGACACTCACACCGACTCCCACCCATGTGCGGCGGAGTTCCCCGCCCGGCACTGGCCCGTGCGGCGCGCACTCCGCCCGGGCACAGCATCGCGTGGCCCCAGCCCGCGCGGGCGCCCCTCCTGCGGCGGCCCCGCGCGGCCAAGCGCCGCGCGAGTGCGTTGCCCGTGGTGCGGGGGCGACCCCGCGCGGCCCCAGCCCGCGCGGGCGCCCCACCTGCGAGCGGCCCTGCGCGGCCAAGCGCCGCGCGAGCGCGCTGCCCGCGGTGCGGGGGCGACCCCGCGCGGCACCAGCCCGCGCGGGCGCCCCACCTGCGGGCGGCCCCGCGCGGCCAAGCGCCGCGCGGGTGCCTCGCCCGCGGTGCGGGGGCGACCCTGCGCGGCACCAGCCCGCGCGGGCGCCCCACCTGCGGGCGGCCCCCCGCGCGGCCAAGCGCCGCGCGGGTGCCCCGCCCGCGGTGCGGGGGCGACCCCGCGCGGCACCAGCCCGCGCGGGCGCCCCACCTGCGGGCGGCCCCGCGCGGCCAAGCGCCGCGCGGGTGCCTCGCCCGCGGTGCGGGGGCGACCCCGCGCGGCACCAGCCCGCGCGGGCGCCCCCACCTGCGAGCGGCCCCGCGCGGCCAAGCGCCGCGCGGGTGCCTCGCCCGCGGTGCGGGGGTGACCCCGCGCGGCACCGGTCCGCGCGGGCGCCCCCACCTGCGGGCGGCCCCGCGCGGCCAAGCGCCGCGCGGGTGCCTCGCCCGCGGTGCGGGGGTGACCCCGCGCGGCACCAGCCCGCGCGGGCGCCCCCACCTGCGGGCGGCCCCGCGCGGCCAAGCGCCGCGCGGGTGCCTCGCCCGCGGTGCGGGGGCGACCCCGCGCGGCGCCAGTCCGCGCGGGCGCCCCACCTGCGGGCGGCCACGCGCGGCCAAGCGCCGCGCGGGTGCCTCGCCCGCGGTGCGGGGGCGACCCCGCGTGGCACCAGCCCGCGCGGGCGCCCCCACCTGCGGGCGGCCCCGCGCGGCCAAGCGCCGCGCGGGTGCCTCGCCCGCGGTGCGGGGGCGACCCCGCGCGGCACCAGTCCGCGCGGGCGCCCACCTGCGGGCGGCCCCGCGCGGCCAAGCGCCGCGCGGGTGCCTCGCCCGCGGTGCGGGGGCGACCCCGCGCGGCACCAGCCCGCGCGGGCGCCCCACCTGCGGGCGGCCCCGCGCGGCCAGGCGCCGCGCGGGTGCCTCGCCCGCGGTGCGGGGGCGACCCCGCGCGGCACCAGCCCGCGCGGGCGCCCCACATGCGGGCGGCCCCGCGCGGCCAGGCGCCGCGCGGGTGCCTCGCCCGCGGTGCGGGGGCGACCCCGCGCGGCACCAGCCCGCGCGGGCGCCCCACCTGCGGGCGGCCCCGCGCGGCCAAGCGCCGCGCGGGTGCCTCGCCCGTGGTGCGGGGCGGCCCCGCGCGGCACCAAGCGCCGCGCGGCGCCCCGCCCGCGGCCGGTCCGGCGGCGGCGGCGGTGTTCCCCGTGAAGACCCCACCCCCCGAAACGCCTACACCACAAAACTAATAAAAACTCACCTTTGATCCGCCGGAAAAGAGAGGAAGAGGATCGTCCTAACGTTGCCCGGTTGATCCCGCGAGCAAGAACCTCCGTCCTTTCCTCGAAAGCCCCGCCGTCGGTCGTACAAGAGCGAAAAAGGGTTGGGTCCCCGTTTTATTCTCCTCTTTTTCCCTCTCATGGTGTCTCTTAAAGAGAAACCCTAGCCGTCCTTCCCCCTCTCTTTTTCCCTCTCGTGATGACTCTTATAGGGAAACCCTAGCCGCCGAACGAAGGGACCTAGGAGGGAACACCTAAAACCCTAGGTCCCTCAAAGGGTAAGAGAATAATTAATCAATAGGGACAGATCCAGCGGCTATAATTACCTCGAGAAACGTGCCGATCGTCCGCACGGATCCCGGGGCGCCTAAGTGGGGTCCGAACTTCGGAAAATTATTCCGGGTGAACCGGGAGTCGGAATCTGAAACCGATCGCGCCCCCGTTCTCCATTTCGCGAGCCCTTCGGCCTAAAAATGTCCGCAAGCCCCGACGGATTCTCCGGAAAAACACCAAAAATTGTCCCTCAGTCGGGCAGTCGAAGAAAAAAGGGGTAACGGGGAGGGTCACGGAAAAGTCAGGTCTTACAGAGCTAGAGTAGTTCTAGGATGGGTGACCCCCTGGGAAGTGGGGCGTCACAGTTGGTATCAAAGCCATTCACCAGCCGGAAATGTGAGATGAGTCTCGGCTGAGCCAGGGTTATTTAGCGGGTAGAGCGAGGCTCCCCGGCTAATGACCGTTGTGAGTGGAGTGCAGCTCCTCACAAGGTCGGCTAAGGCTAGCGAGACGAGTCTCACATCGCCTGGTGCTTGTGAGTGTGCTTGAGCCTGACGTGGACGTCAGGGCTTAAAGGGGGGAAGAATGTGACACCCCCGGAATTTGGATTAGTCCTCTATATAAATGATATAATATGACTAAATCTCTAACCCGGCTATAGCATTTTGGATGGTAGCAAGATCCAAGAGGAACATGAGAGTTAAGCGTGCTAGAGCTAGAGTAGTTCTAGGATGGGTGACCCCCTGGGAAGTGGGGCGTCACAGGCTCATTATTGCTTACACGCACACCGGCGGTCTGGCCACCGCACAGGATGTATTTTTCCGGAAAGATGGTACGTTGACCCGTGTACCCCACAATGTGTGATGATGGGGACCCCTCAAGGTGAGGCGACTGCTACTTGGGCAGTGGAGGGGTTAAAAGCACCAAGATGCGAGCGGAGTATCTCTGGGGTAGGTGCCCAGCATGATTTTTGACAGGAAATGTGGTGATTAATGAGGGGGAAGTGGAATGCTCTAGTGTATCGGTTTGTTTACTACAGTTTTTATAGCATTACCTTTTTTCATCTACTTTATTTGTCATTGACTCCCCACACTGTGACAGGTCTGAACAGGGGTGGGAACCGGGACGACGGTGAGATAGCGTTTAGAGGACTTTAGCCGTTTGAGGCTGACGAACGTCTTATTTACCTTCGGTTATCTTTCTATTGCTTTTGGTTAGTAAGCTAGTGTTTACTTGTTAGTGGAACAATGTGGATGTTAGGTTGAGATCCTAACTTAGTGGTAACAACTTTTATCGTGTTTATCTTACACTTGGATGCGGCATGTTTTCAAATAGCAAAATGATTTCGAAAACATTTTTAAAACTAAGTGTGGTGTGGGCATTGGTTTCCAAACCTGTGGATTTTATCCTTTCAAGTTATGTTGCCGCCTAAAAGAGAATTGCGAAAACGTTTTTAAAACCGAGTGTTGTGTGGACACTGCTTTCCAAACCTGTGGATTTATCCTTTCTCTCTTGATTGTGAATGTGATTATTAATGATCTCTTCTTTTGGTATCATTGTGACTGCATGGTTAAAGTATGAGTCGTGTTTGAAACGTCGTACATATACAAAGGAGACTCCGTCCGTTTGTGGAGTGAATTTGTATATGTGGCGGGTCTGGCGCGCACTGGCGGCGAGGTTAATTTCAAAAAAAAAAAGATACACGTATTTCCGCTTATTTAGAACCTCCGGGGCGTGACAGAAGACTGCAAAATAGGGGAGAACAAGGAGAAGAAGGACAATGGGGGTGAGAACTACCATAAAAATAGTAGCCTCCCCTAGTGGGTTAAGCCTCAAACTCTAACGTGCCCACTAGGTCTACCAGAGGCGAAAAGGAAAGAGAGGTGGTATGCTAGAAGTATGATAGCTGACGAAATGAAGCTACCACTACTATGCCTCTAAATGCAAAGCCGGAAAGAGTAACTACAGAATGCATCAGTAAACGAGTATACCAATAAAACCCAATCAGATGAACCGGTATAACCCCGGTACTGCCTGCCCTGTCATCAATCTCACGAACTCAGTATCTCCAACTATCCAACTGACCGGCACCCGTCACGGTCTAAAGCCTACTCCGGAGTGGCACTCGAGGGGAGCGACCCACACGAGTAAAGTGTCGTTGTCACAGGTATCACAATATAGCAGGACTGGATCAAGACTCTGATCAAAGTAGGAAAACCTATCCACAAAAGGGGAACCCGATCCCCAATCTGCTACAACAGTAACAATAAGTGGGAAAGTCCATCCACTAAAGGAAAACTGATACCCAATCTGATGCACAAGTACAATATCCGGTCAATCGCCCAATGTCCGCGGTCGCCGCTGTAGTGGTCCAGAATCCCATGCAACTTTTTCGGTGAATCCAGTGTGTAGAACACCTAGTGTTGGTGTGTCTGGCCCATAGTGCATCAAAGGGATGCCACAGATGGACCCTGTGAGGTATCTTTAGCTGTTTTGGCCTTCGGTTACATTTGCCGAAATTTTGAAAAGGTTTTTGGCCAAACAGAGGTTGGATTTGGATTCAGCGCGGAAAAACACTTGAAAACGGCTATTTGCTTGTTTGATTCTGAGTCCGGAGGCCCAAAAATGAACTCCCGAAAGTTTTCAGTGGATTTCGGTGCATGGGAGTGGCCGTGGACCGCCGGCATGCCACGTGGCGGCCTGTCATTGGCCGGTTTTCAGTGCTCGGTCCACAGAGCATCGCGGCTGGGTGCACAGACCCGGCGTAGGGACACGTGGCGCCGCCTGATTGGCGGGCTCAAGGTGCACGGTCTACTGAGCGGGCGCGGCGGTGCATGGACCAGGGCGGGGGACGCGGGGCAGCCCCCGGATGGTCGGTGCACGCGGCGCGGTCCACGGAATCCCGAAGTAGGGTGCGTGGACCGGGTGCAGGGGACACGTGTCGGCACATGATTTGCGGGCTCATCAGGCTCGGTGCACGGAGGCGTGGGACCCCGCCTTGGAGCGTGTGCACGTCAGGGCGCCAGGCGGCACGACAGTGCCGCACATGAGCACTGTCGCGGGGACACGTGGCGCCCACGCATTGGCGGGCGCCAACCATCCCTTTGACCGGGTGGAGGCCACGTGGCCGCATCTGGGTGGCCCGCGCGGCTGTTCCCTGTTTGCCGGGCCATGTGGCAGCACCTGGGCGATTCGGGAGCGCACAATGTTGGGCCGGGCCCAACACTGTAGCAGCCCGAATCGACCGGGTGCCCGAATTTGGGGTCCGAAAGCCCATTTTCGTTTTGTTTGGGATTTTTTTTCGGGTTGAGGCCTATAAATAGGCCCTTTGCACTGCCTTTTCAGACTTTTTCCGAGCCCATCTCCTCTTGAGCTCTGTTGTGAACTTTTTGACCTCCTTGTGCTGCAACTTGTGGAGCAGGCCCGGATTTTTTGGAGGCCGCGCCGTCGACGACTTCGGCATCATAGCGCAGAGCGACGTTCTTTCATCGGAGGCCCGTTATCGTCGCACTTCGGTCTGAGAGGTCCACAGAGCTACCCCGACAGTATTTTTGGACGATTTTCACGGCATTGGATCCACAGGAAGTAGACCTATGTTTTTCGTATTGTCCACTTTCCTCGCATCTGAGCTTTTATAGGGGTTCATGGTATGTTTTAACCCTCTGCCGCTGGGTTTTTGTCTTGACAGCAGCACCTCGCCGGAATTTTATCTCTGCGCTTGGACATCGGATCGGGGCGTGCCTATACACTTTTTACATGTACTAGTCACGGGGATTATCATAGTATTTTTCTGGGATTTTTCTGAGGCTTGCCCGGAGGTATATTTTTCTCCCTTTATCTGTGCATGGGATTACAGTTGTGCTGTTGTGAGTTTTGTGCGCCCTGTGTTGTGGAATTTGTAACTCGGCCTACGGGGCTCGGAATTGGACGTGCAGGTACCCGTTTCGAAGGTCTCGACTCGACGATCGCAGTTGTATTTTTATCGGATTTTTCGGAGCCCTTTCTGAAGTTGAGTATTTAGCATCTTCGGGACTGTTACTGCAGGTTGTTATTCTGGCTTGTTTTGTTGGAATAAAGTGTAACTGTGAACCTTGTGTTGTACACAGGAGGGTTTGCGGGTATTGCTGGACCCGTTGGATCTGGAGATTTTGATTTCTGGGTATTATCAGCTGTGGGACTTTGGACAGTTCAGCTCTTCAGGTGGGTTGCCTCGTCTTCAAGATCTACGGATTGCACATTAATTCCATCTCTATAGGAAATTGCATGGTTGTGATTGTATATTGATAGCATGCTAGAATGTAGGATTTGAGGTTCCTGATGTATTCAGAGGATTGTATGACTTATTGCTTCCTACAACCTGTTAAATTGTTTATTATCTTGGAACTTGACCTAGCACCCCCGCCATATGCTGCATGTTCAACCAGACTTATAGAAAAACTCCAACTTGGGCTAGGTTATTATTGTTTTAGACATTCCCACACTGACATCTATTGTTTCATCCTGGACTTAGAGTTTCCTCGCCCGGGTAGTGGGCCGAGAGGTCGGGTTGTTGTGGGATGAATTTTACACTCGTGTCTGGGGACCGAGTGGAGTCTGATAGCGGTCTGTAGATCAGTGTTTCTTTTGGGGAGCCGTCTGAGTGACAGTGCGTCTCGGCTGTATAGTTTTCCAGCCTGTTAGTGAGATAGTGTTTTGTTGGTTACAGCCGATCTTGTTGATCGAGGATTTGGATTGTAGCCTGCATGAGCCATATTTGAGCTCGACAAAGATGCGCGGATACTTTCCTCGGTGGGGTCGCGCCCCTCGAGTGCCACTCCGGAGTTGGGCTTGTTCTTGCTATCGCGACTTGTCGACGCAGTCCCTCTGGCTGGGCCAGTTTTGGCAGTCACGGACGCCCTACGTAAGTCCGGTCCTCCGTGGATGTAACGGCAGTAGGTAGGCGCAGGTTTGACTGGACCCGATGTGGCAGTCAGTGTAGATTGGGTGATCTGATTTGAGGGATAGTTGTTGCACCATGTTTCTTTCTGTTCCACCCCTTGAGCATCTAGATAGAGGCATAGTAGCTGTAGAGTTTATTTTTCCAGGTTTTCCTTCCAGCACTGCATTTATTACTCATGCCTCTAGTAGACTTAGTGGGCACACCGTCGGGCTTGTTGGCGGTACCCACTGAGAACTACTGTGGGATGTAGTTCTCACACCCGCCGTGGTGTATTTTTTTCCCCAAGGACTTCTACTCCGGTTCCTGCTGCTCCAGTTGCTGCTTTTTCAGACCGAGGTAAGTGAGTCGCGAGATAGATCCCTACTAGTTGTCTTCCTGAGCGAGAGTAGTGGTACCCCCTTTACTTAGAGTTTGAGAGTTACATTTTGAGTGACCTTGTAGTGAGGATCAGAGTTGTACTTTCTTTTATAGCTGAGAGACTTATGTATTTTAGTGAGGACTTGGGTTGTATATTTTTGGAGTTGTATTTTAGTTTATTTTATTTCAGCTTTTAGTTTTCAGCTCTGATATCTGTATAGTGTAGATGATCTTTTGCAGGTTAGTCGCTACGTCTATGCGGGACTTCCCGTATGGGCGGCGGATCTGTTGGCGAGCCCGGGTCGCAGTTTCGAGCCTAGGATGTAGGTCATTGAGGACTTAGAAACCCTAGGCTTGTGGTTGGACCCTAGGATGACTTACGTGAGAGCCGTAATTTTTAGCGAGAGTCCTGATTGGGTTCCAGACTCACCCTAGGGATGGGATGAGTGATCGACATGTCTTCTCTCGGTGGCAACTATGTTGGCTGCAGACAACATAGTACTACAGGAAGGAGGACATGCCCTTGACTTTCTCTAGATTAGGTCGAGTGTTGATTTGGGTTCTGATTGCTCTTCTTTTTCCTCAGGTGAGTGATGCCTCCGCGACGCAGGATGTCGACGCGTTCGCAGCCTCCTTCCCCTGAGCCCGAGCGGGAGGACTCGGGGCAGGGACCGCAGAGTGAGGTGCAGGAGCTTCGTGCCCAGATGGCATAGATGTCAGAGGCTGTTCGGCGCGAGGAGGAGACTTCACGGCGCCATGAGGAGGCTGTTCGACGCCAGGAGGAGGCTTCGCAGCGCCAGGAGGAGGCCTTGGGTCGGATGATGCTTATGATGGAGCAGAGGGTGCAGCCAGTTGTAGCACCCCCTGAGAGTTCACCTGTACCTTCTTCGCCAGTTGTGGCACCCCCTGTGGTTCAGACAGCACCGGTAGTCCCTGTTGAGCCGGTTTTCGGCAGACCACCGTCTGGGTCAACGGGACCTTTGACCCTAGTAGAGCAGCGAGAGGTGGTTGATTTGTTGATGAGATTTCGTCAGTTCGACCCACCTCGTTTTTCGGGGCTGAGTGCGGAGCCGTGGGAGGCAGAGTCGTGGATCACGGCTATGGAGCGACACTTTGAGAGCTTGTTCATTGAGGAGCGGTTTCGGGTCCTCTTAGCGACGAACTTCTTGGAGCGCAACGCCGAGGCTTGGTGGCGGCGTGTGCGACCTGCTGGTCTGCCTGGGATGTAGCTTCTTACTTGGGTAGAGTTCCGCAGTCTTCTTCTTGGGGCTTTCTTTCCGGAGAGCGTTCGCCAGAGGTTGGAGGAGCAGCTGAAGAATCTCCGCCAGGGAGATCGGCCCGTGCACGAGTACATTACAGATTTCAACCAGCTGTTGGCTTGTGTACCTCACGCGGCCAGGGATGAGGCTCACCGGATATACATGTTTGGGCGAGGGTTGCACCGGGACATTTATCAGTTTGTTCGTTCACTCAGATTGCAGACTCTGGAGGCCTCTATGGAGCAGGCACTCTATGTTGAGCGTGGGGAGGCAGTGATGGAGGAGGTGGCTCCAGCCCCCGCAGTGATTCCTGGGGCGAAGCGCCCAGCACCGATGGATGAGGGGCAGTCGAGTCTGCAGGGACCCCCGAGACCTCCACGATTCCATCCTAAGGGTCGTGGGTATCAGGGGCGCCAGAGATCAAGAGCATCTCGTCAGCCTTCGCAGCAGCACCAGCAGCAGACCTCGCGGCAGCTACGCCCGGACCGATGTGTTATTTGTGGAGGGTCGGACTCACCGATCCAGTGTCCTCAGAGGCAGGGCCGTTGTTTCTGTTGCGGGCAGACCGGTCACTTTCAGGGGTCGTGCCCCAGAGCAGGTCATCCAGTTCCTTCCTCGGCTTCAGCACCCTCCGTTCCTCATCAGACGGCAGGACCTTCTGCGGCCTACGGTAGGCCCAATCATGCTTCATCTTCCTCGCGACAGCCAGAGCGACGTCCCCCAGTACCGAGTGGGCGAGTCTATGCCACTCAGGTTGAGGATGCTACAGCGGCTGACCACATCGTCGCAGGTATTATTTTGATTTCTGCAGTTCATACTCGAGCTCTTTTTGATACCGGCGCATCGCACTCATTTATTAGTAGAGCATTTGCATCCCTACATGGTATAGAGGTAGTTTCTTTATCGCATGCATTAGAGGTTCAGATTCCAGACCATGTCTTGCATGTCGAGGAGTATTGTAGGGATTGCCCTGTACAGTTGGGACCCTGGATCTTGCCGGCAGACTTGCTTGTCTTGCGGCAGCTCCAGGATTTCGATGTTGTACTCGGCATGGATTGGTTGTCGCGGTATTTTGCTACCATAGACTGCAGAGAGAGGACGGTGACCCTCCGCGAGCCTGGACAGGAGGACTTCATTTTCAGAGGGTGCCAGAGCACCTTCTTTGCGATGACTATTTCTTCGGCGAGGGCTAGGCGGATGATGAGCAAAGGCTACACCGTTTTCTTGGCGACGATTGTGGAGGTGCCAACGGCGGCACTAGGGCTCGAGGATATCCCTATTGTCCGCGAGTTCCCAGATGTGTTTCCCCCAGAGTTGACGACTATGCCGCCGGAGAGGGAGATAGAGTTTGTGATTGATGTGGTTCCAGGAACCGCACCGATCTCAAAGGCACCTTATAGGATGGCACCTGCCGAGCTGAGGGAGTTGAAGGCCCAGTTACAAGACCTGATGGACGGGGGTTTTGTTAGGCCTAGTGTATCTCCGTGGGGAGCGCCGGTGTTATTTGTGAAGAAGAAGGATGGGTCGCTTCGATTATGTGTGGATTACAGGGAGCTGAATAAAGTAACCATCCGGAACAAGTATCCTCTACCACGGATTGATGATTTGTTCGATCAGCTACAGGGAGCGTCAGTGTTCTCGAAGATTGATCTCTAGTCAGGTTACCACCAGCTGAGGGTGAGGGCCGAGGACATCCCCAGGACGGCTTTTAGATCCCGGTACGGGCATTATGAGTTCACTGTTATGCCTTTTGGCTTGACTAATGCCCCTGCTGCATTTATGGATTTGATGAACCGGGTATTTCAGCCGTACTTGGACCAGTTTGTGGTTGTATTCATCGACGACATTTTGATTTACTCCCGGAGTGATATGGAGCATGAGGAGCACTTGAGGATAGTGCTGCAGCTTCTGCGAGAGAAGAAGCTGTATGCCAAGTTTAAAAAGTGCGAGTTTTGGCTTCGGGAGGTTGCATTTTTGGGCCATATTGTATCAGCCGCAGAAGTGGCAGTAGACCCGACGAAGATTGATGCTGTTCGGGATTGGCCGAGACCGACGACGGTTACCGAGGTTCGGAGCTTTCTTGGATTGGCGGGCTATTATCGTCGGTTTGTGGAGGGCTTTGCGAAGCTCTCTACCCCCCTGACCAGTTTGACTAGGAAGGGGATAAAGTTTGTCTGGACTGAGCGGTGCCAGCAGAGTTTTGAGGAGCTGAAGAGGAGATTGATTTCGGCACCAGTTCTAGCATTGCCAGTGATGGGCGATGGATTCGTGATTTATAGTGACGCCTCTCACAGCGGTTTGGGTTGTGTTTTGATGCAGCATGGTAGGGTAATTGCTTATGCTTCACGGCAATTAAAGGATTATGAGAAGAATTACCCTACTCATGATTTGGAGCTTGCAGCTGTGGTGTTCGCTTTGAAGTTGTGGCGGCATTACCTCTATGGAGAGCACTACGAGATTTACACGGATCATAAGAGTTTGAAGTACTTGTTTACGCAGAAAGAGCTGAATTTGAGGCAACGCCGGTGGTTGGAGTTACTTAAGGACTTTGATGTGAGCATCCTTTATCATCCCGGCAAGGCCAATGTTATAGCAGATGCTTTGAGCAGGAGGTCAGTGTAGAGTTTGAGCATGTTGATCACACAGCAGGCGCCGCTAGTGGAGCAGTTGAGGCGCTTACAGATTGAGGTGGTATCCCCTGGGGTCTCTACTAGACTTATGTCTATGGTCTTGTAGCCCACTATGTTGGACAGGATTAGGGAGGCACAGAGTGAGGACCCCCACTTGACGAGGATCAGATCACAGATTCAGACAGATCAGCTAAGGGATTTTGCAGTGGATATCTCGGGAGTACTGCGGTACAGGGACTGAGTGTGTGTGCCTACGGATCCTGAGATCAGAGACCAGATTTTGAGAGAGGCCCATTATACACCTTATACCATTCATCCTGGTGGTACTAAGATGTATAAGGACCTCAAGGCACACTTTTGGTGGTCCGGAATGAAGCGGGACATTGGGAGATTTGTGGCTCACTGTTTAACTTGTCAGCAAGTAAAGGCAGAGCACCGGGTTCCTGCTGGCAAGTTGCAGAGTATCCCAATTCCCGAGTGGAAGTGGGACCACATCACTATGGATTTCATCACTGGACTGCCGAGGGCGCAGAGTGGAGCCGACGCGATTTGGGTTATCGTGGATAGACTCACCAAGTCTGCTCACTTCTTACCTGTACAGATGACTTGGCCGTTGGAGCGACTTGCGCAGTTATATTTGGATGAGGTGGTGAGGCTACACGGTGTACCCACCTCGATTGTATCAGATAGGGACCCGAGGTTTGTATCACATTTTTTGGGGAGTCTACAGTCAGCCTTGGGGACCCAGCTCCAGTTTAGCACAGCATTCCACCCACAGACTGATGGACAGTCTGAGAGCACCATACAGACCCTTGAGGATATGTTGAGAGCGTGCGTCATGGATTTTGGAGGAGGGTGGTACCGGCACTTAGCATTGGTTGAGTTTGCGTACAACAACAGCTATCAGGCGAGCATTCAGATGGCTCCGTTTGAGGCGTTGTATGGACGCAAGTGTCGGTCACCCTTGTAATGGAGTGACGTGGGTGAGAGGAGGACTTTGGGACCGAATTTACTATTGGAGGCAGAGGAGAAAGTCAGATTAGTTCGCCGACATCTTGAGACAACCCAGAGTCGTTAGAGGAGCTACGCTGATACTCGACGGCGAGACCTAGAGTTTCAGATTGGTGATCATGTCTTTTTGAAGGTCTCGCATTCGAAAGGGGTCCAGAGATTTGGAGTTCGTGGGAAGCTCAGTCCCCGTTTTATTGGGCCCATCGAGGTACTTGAGAGAGTAGGCCCTGTGGCTTACAGAGTTGCCCTTCCTCCACGCCTGGCAGAAGTTCATGATGTTTTCCACGTCTCGGTTCTGAGGAGATATGTTTTCGATCCTTCGCACGTGATTGACTTCACTTCCTTGGAGGTCGGCGAGGATCTTGGATATGAGGAGCGCCCGTTGCGAATTCTTGCTCGTGAGGTGAGGGAATTGCGCAACCGGGCCATTCCGTATGTGAAGATCTTGTGGAGCAATCACGAGGAGCGTGAGGCTACTTGGGAGCTAGAGACGGTGATGAGAGATACCTATCCCTTTCTGTTCGAGACTTCCGGTTGAGGTACGCCTGTTTTGTTTTCTTTGTTTCGGGGACGAAACTTCCTTTTAGTGGGGGAGGATGTAGTGGTCCAGAATCCCATGCAACTTTTCTGATGAATCCAGTGTGTAGAACACCTAGTGTTGGTGTGTCTGGCCCATAGTGCATCAAAGGGATGCCACAGATGGACCCTGTGAGGTATCTTTAGCTGTTTTGGCCTTCGGCTGCATTTTCCAAAATTTTGAAAAGATTTTTGGCCAAACAGAGGTTGGATTTGGATTCGGCGCGAAAAAATGCTTGAAAACGGCTATTTGCTTGTTTGATTCTGAGTCCGGAGGCCCAAAAACGGACTCCCGGAAGTTTTCAGTGGATTTCGGTGCATGGGAGGGGCCGTGGGCCACCGGCATGCCACGTGGCGGCCTGTCATTGGCCGGTTTTCAGCGCTCGGTCCACAGAGCGTCGCGGCTGGGTGCACAGACCCGGCGCAGGGACACGTGGCGCCGCCTGATTGGCAGGCTCAAGGTGCGCGGTCTACTGAGCGGGCGCGGCGGTGCATGGACCAGGGCGGGGGACGCGTGGCAGCCCACGGTTGGTCGGTGCACGCGGCGTAGTCCACGGAATCCCGAAGTAGGGTGCGTGGATCGGGTGCTGGGGACACGTGTCGGCACGTGATTTGCGGGCTCATCAGGCGCGGCGCACGGAGGCATGGGACCCCGCCTCGGGGCGCGTGCGCGTCAGGGCACCAGGCGGTGCGACAGTGCCGCACGTGGGCACTATCGCGGGGACACGTGGCGCCCGCGCATTGGCGGGCGCCAACCACCCCTTTGACCGGGTGGAGGCCACGTGGCCACATCTGGGTGGCCCGCGCGGTTGTTCCCTGTTTGCCGGGCCACGTGGCAGCACCTGGGCGATACGGGCGCCACAGTGTTGGGCCGGGCCCAACACTGTAGCAGCCCGAATCAACCGGGCGCCCGAATTTGGGGCCCGAAAGCCTAATTTCATTTTTTTTGGGATTTTTTCGGGTTGAGGCCTGTAAATAGGCCCTTTGCACTGCCTTTCGGACTTTTCCCGAGACCATCTCCTCTTGAGCCCTATTGTGAACTTTTTGATCTCCTTGTGCTGCAACTTGTGGAGCAGGCCCGGATTTTTTGGAGGCCGCAGCGTCGACGACTTCGGCATCGTAGCGCAGAGCGACGTTCTTTCATCGGAGGCCCGTTATCATCGCACTTCGGTCTGAGATGTCCACAGAGCTACTCCGACAGTATTTTTGGATGATTTTTAGGGCATTGGATCCACGAGAAGTAGACCTATGTTTTTCGTATTGTCCACTTTCCTCGCATCTGAGCTTTTATAGGGGTTCCTGGTATGTTTTAACCCTCTTTGCCGCTGGGTTTTTGTCTTGACAGCAGCACCTCGCCGGAATTTTATCTCCGCGCTCGGACATCGGATTGGGGCGTGCCTATACACTTTTTGCATGTACTCATCGCGAGGATTATCGTAGTATTTTTCTGGGATTTTTCTTAGGCTTGCCCGGAGGTATATTTTTCTCCCTTTATCTGTGCATGGGATTACAGTTGTGCTGTTGTGAGTTTTGTGCGCCCTGTGTTGTGGAATTTGTAACTCGGCCTACGGGGCTCAGAATTTGACGTGTAGGTACCTGTTTCGAAGGTCTCGACGCGACGATCGCAGCTGTATTTTTATCGGATTTTTCGGAGCCCTTTCTACAGTTGAATATTTAGCATCTTCGGGACTGTTACTGCAGGTTGTTATTCTGGCTTATTTTGTTGGAATAAAGTGTAACTGTGAACCTTGTGTTGTACCCAGGAGGGTTTGCGGATAGTAATTGCTGGACCCGTTGGATCTGAAGATTTTGATTTCTGGGTATTATCAGCTGTGGGACTTTGGGCAGTTCAGCTCTTCAGGTGGGTTGCCTCGTCTTCAAGATCTACGGATTGCACATTAAATCTATCTCTATAGGAAATTGCATGGTTGTGATTGTATATTGATAGCATCCTAGAATGTAGGATTTGAGGTTCCTGATGTATTCAGAGGATTGTATGACTTATCGCTTCCTACAACCTGTTAAATTGTTTATTATCTTGGAACTTGACCTAGCACCCCCGCCATATGCTGCATGTTCAACCAGACTTATAGAAAAACTCCAACTTGGGCTAGGTTATTATTGTTTTAGACATTCCCACACTGACATCTATTGTTTCATCCTGGACTTAGAGTTTCCTCGCCCGGGTAGTGGGCCGAGAGGTCGGGTTGTTGTGGGATGCATTTTATACTCGTGTCTGGGGACCGAGTGGAGTCTGATAGCGGTCTGTAGATCAGTGTTTCTTTTGGGGAGCCGTCTGAGTGACAGTGGGTCTCGGCTGTGTAGTTTTCCAGCCTGTTAGTGAGATAGTGTTTTGTTGGTTACAGCCGATCTTGTTGATCGAGGATTTGGATTATAGCCTGCATGAGCCACATTTGAGATCGACAGAGATGCGCGGAAACTTTCCTCGGTGGGGTCGCGCCCCTCGAGTGCCACTCCGGAGTTGGACTTGTTCTTGCTATCGCGACTTGTCGACGCAGTCCCTCTGGCTGGGCCAGTTTTGGCAGTCACGAACGCCGTACGTAAGTCCGGTCCTCCGTGGATGTAACGACAGTAGGTAGGCGCCGGTTTGACTGGACCCGATGTGGCAGTCAGTGTAGATTGGGTGATCTGATTTGAGGGATAGTTGTTGCACCATGTTTCTTTCTGTTCCACCCCTTGAGCATCTAGATAGAGGCATAGTAGCTGTAGAGTTTATTTTTCTAGCTTTTCCTTCCAGCACTGCATTTATTACTTAAGCCTCTAGTAGACTTAGTGGGCAGACCGTCGGGCTTGTTGGCGGTACCCACTGAGAACTACTGTGGGATGTAGTTCTCACACCCGCCGTGGTGTATTTTTTTCCCCAGGGACTTCTACTCCGGTTCCTGCTGCTCCAGTTGCTGCTTCTTCAGACCGAGGTAAGGGAGTCGCGAGATAGATCCTTACTAGTTGTCTTCCTGAGCGAGAGTAGTGGTACCCCGTTTACTTAGAGTTTGAGAGTTACATTTTGAGTGACCTTGTAGTGTGGATCAGAGTTGTACTTTCTTTTATAGCTGAGAGACTTATGTATTTTGGTGAGGACTTGGGTTGTATATTTTTGGAGTTGTATTTTAGTTTATTTTATTTCAGCTTTTAGTTTTCAGCTCTGATATCTGTATAGTGTAGATGATCTTTTGCGGGTTAGTCGCTACGTCTATGCGGGGCTTCCCGTATGGGCGGCGGATCTGTTGGCGAGCTCGGGTCGCAGTTTCGACCCCGGGGCGTGACAGCCGCCACACCCCACATACCCACAATCTGGTATAACCAATCTAAATAAACAATCTCGGCTACACTATCCTACAACCCTACTCGAACCCGAGCTGCTAATACCCTGTATCTAACAATAAAAGGAGAATGAAATAACAATCATGGTTTTTCCTAAGTCGAATTCCAGCATGATAGTGTAGCGAAAAAAGGTGGCCTAGATGTCCATACAAGCATGCAAATGTCATAAAGTGATAAGAAATATAGTTAACAATTTTCTAGCGTTTAATATAACATTATATTCCAACCCCAAATAAACAACCTCTCAAGAAGGCTCATTACTAAAAGGATGCCATTTGAACTCAGGTAAGCATGCAATAATTATCCAAAGGGCGCAATTAATATATTATCACAAAGGGGTTACTCCAATACGCCTACTGGGTAGTCAAAAATAGGAGGTTCACAACAACCCCCACCTCGATCGCTAACTCCAAAACCAGGAAGCACTCTCGCCCAAGAAAACGTCGCCCGCCGCGAAACTGCAAAAGTACCAACCCGTGCCCAAATAAACATACAATTCCACACTTAACCGTTGTCCAAAAATACAGTCAAGAAGAGGCTTAGTTTTCACCTATAGAATGGACTCTGAAAATTCCGAAAAAAATACCTCTGCGATCGTCGCGTCGAGCCGTTCGAAACGAGTACCTGCACGTCCCAAATCGAGTCCCGTAGGCCAAGTTACAAATTCCGCAACGCGGTGAGCGCGAAACTCCACAAACACAAACACTGTAGCACTCCGCACAGAAAAGATGGAAATTATACCTTCGGGAAAAGCCTTAGAAAATTCCTAGAAAAATACAATGATGATCCTTGCGATGCGTAGATGCGAAACGAGTATAGGCATGCCTCAATCCGATGTTCGAGCGCGAAGAAATCCTCGAAACACTCCGGTGCTGTCCAAAAACTCTGCCGCAGAAAAGAGGTCACAAGAAGCTCGGAATACTCCAAGAAAAACTCGAAATGAGGGGGAGCTAAAATTATGAAAAACATAGCCCTACCTGTCGTGAAGCCAACGACGTAAGAATCGTCCAAAAAGGTGGTCGAAGTAGGCCGGGGGAGCCCGCGCACCAAAACGAGATGGAGAAGATCACCGGCGAAGGAACGTTGCAATGCGCCGAAGAAATGAAAACCTCGAAGTGCATGCCTCGTAAAATCCCAGGAATCCTCCAGGTGGTGCAGCACAGGTGGGGGAGCAACTTTGCAGAAGGTGCTACAGTGAGATAAGGGCTCGAAGAGGAAGAAAAGAGAGAAAGAGGGTGGCTCGGGCCTATTTATAGGCCAACCAAAACTTTTCAAAAAATGACGAACATGTCCCCGGATTCGGGCGCTCGGACAAGATTCGGGCGCCCGAATCCGCGGGAATATGCCCTCAACTGTGCGCGCTCGAATCTTCCTGGGCTTGACATGTGTCCCAAACACGGGACAGCCGTGCAAGCCCAGTCGGGCGCTGCCACGTGTCGCGACAGTCAATGGGGGTAGGTGGCGCCCGCGAATAGCGGGGCGCCACGTGCCCCCCCCCCCCCGCGTGACGGGCCGCACGTGTGGGCAGGCGCCTCTGACCGCCCTGCCATGCACGCACCCCGAGGCGGGCCCCCGCGCCTCCGTGCACCGCAACCGGTGAGCCTACCAACCAGAGGCCGCCACCTGTCGCCTGCGCCCGGTCTACGAACCCACTTTTGGGTTCCGTGGACCACGCCGCGTGCGCCGACCAACCGGGGACTGACACGTGTCCCCCGCCCTGGTCCATGCACCGCCGCGCCCCGCTCTGTAGACCGCGCACCAAGAACCCCCCTATCCGGTGGCGCCACGTGTCCCCGCGCCGGGTCTATGCACTATCCTGCGCCACTCTATGGACCGAGCGCTGCAAGCTGGCCAATGATAGGCCGCCAAGTGGCATGCCGGCAGTCTACGGTCCCCCCCATGCTCCAGAAACCACTGAAAATTTTCGGGAGTCCATTTTTGGGCCTCCGGACTCAGAAACAAACAAACAAATAGCCGTTTTCAAGCGTTTTTTTGTGCTGAATCCAAATCTAACCTCTGTTTGGCCCAAAACCCTTTCTAAAATACGGCAAATGCAGCCGAAGGGCAATCCAGCACTAGATACCTCACAGGGTCCATCTGTGGCATCCTTTGATGCACTATGGGCCAGACACACCAACAATAGGTGTTTCACACTGTGGATTCACGGAAAAACAGCATGGGGACCTGGACCACTACAACGGGAGGCTGTGCCTGGAACCTGTTCGTGTTTGATTAGGGTTGTAGGCACCAGTCTCTCAAAATTTTCGGATCTTTCGTTGTGGTCGTTTGGTTTGTTCTAGACCGAGAGTCGTGATTATGCCAATTTCCTTATACTGTGAGCTTGCGTTCGAGCCGAGTGTGGATCTGGTGGATCCTGAGTGTGGACTATAGCCTGCATGAGCCATATTGAGCTCGACAGTGATGCGCTGATTTACCTCGGTCGGGCCGCTCCCTTCGAGTGCCGCTTTGGAGTTGGGCATGTTACATGTTCTCGCGCGACATCGATGCAGTCCAGGTGGATGCCCTACGTAAATCCCGTCCCGGTGTAGATGTGTGGTAGTAGGTGGGCACAGATTTGACTAGACCCTATGAGGCAGTCATTGAGATTGGGTATTACTTTTAGCACCTCGAGATCGAGTAGTTGCGTACTATCATCTGTTTCATCCATTGAGCATCGTAGATAGAGTCATGATAGCTGTAGATTTTATTTCAGCTTATCCATTTTTCTATTACAGTAGTCTGTTATCTTGTGCCTCTAGTAGACTTAGTGGGCAGACCATTGGGCTTGGAGATGGTACCCACTTGGAACTACTGTTTGATGTAATTATCACACCCACTGCGGTGTTTACTTTCAGAGGTACCTGTCCCTGCTTCAGCACATGTGGAGATCGCTGATCGAGGTAAGGGCGTGGCTGACTAGTTCCCTACCCTGCATTTTGTGAGAGTATAGAGGTACCCTGGTGGACGTTTATGTATTTTGCACTGTACAGTCTGAGACTATATGATGTATTATTATTTTGGGAGATGGATTATGTATTATATTTCAGATGTACAGTTTATGAGTTTTTGAAGCTACTTTACTTTATAGCTCTGATATCTGTATAGTTGTTAGTTACTATCTTTTGCAGGTTAGATGCTTCGCCTATGCGGGGCTTTCCGTATGGGTGGCGAATTTGTTGGCGAGCCCGGGTCGTAGTTTCGACCTCGGGGTGTGACAGGGGATGTCGAGGAACTCGAACTCCTTGAACTCCTAAAATTGGCCGGGGGGGTGAGACGAGGACCGGCTTTCTTTCTAAAGCTCTTCATAAATATAGTCATCCATAAACGGGTTGAACCCGGCTAGGCCATCACACATAAAACTTGGAATCGGTGGGCTAGGTACGAAGACCTTCCCCAAAGACCTTGCTAGAAGCCAGGTGCCGAGAAAGATCTTGTCTGCCGGTAGTGAAATGTCGTCAAAGGCTTCAACGAAGGAAAGGCAACAGAAGAAGCACATTAAACGTGTTTTCAACGAAACTGCACTAGAAGTCAAGAGAGGGGCTAAAGAGAGCAATGAGCGCTATGTTTAAAGAAAAAGAAGGGAGTAGGACAACCATAGTCATCCCTCGAAAAATATACAGCATTTAAGATGACATGACTAGTGTGTGGATACAGACCGTCGGATAGGCTAGTGACTTTAGAGCGGTCCGAACGACGAGCGACCATTGGAAACTAAAGGACGCAATTCAATAAGGAAATGACAAGGGCACGATCAACAATCGATGAACATTGAGTGAAAATCCCTCGACCAGAGAGCAAATAAAATGAAGAGACCGTATAATGTCAAGAGACTAAGAGAACGGTCGGAGATCTTGTGACGCACGCCGGTCATTAATCGAACTTCGACAATCACCCGAACGACGCATCAGGCGATTGCCGAGGGGGCATTATTGAGGTCAAAATTATTGCCACGTGGAATGCGCTGCGATCAAGTCAGAAAGTGACACGTGGCACAAACTATCAGCTGAAGGTATCGGCCGATAGAAGAAGGGACTGACGAAAGGTGCTCGCGTCTTGATCAAGGCCGACTTCGATCGGTTGTAAGTCATTGGTTGTCTCAATACCCATTTATTAAGAGTAGTCGTACTTGTAATCGTTCCCTAGTAACCATTTCTTTCGAGCAATATAGAGCAAACCGGCTGGTTCAGCCGTGTTGATCAATACCCATTTATTAAGAGTTCGATTGAGAAGAACCCGCCGAGCGGATCCCTCTTCGGCCTAATCGTTTGGCACGCGGCGCATCACATCAAGAGGGTTAGTTCCGAAGCGAAGCCGATCGCGGACCGGACCAGGTCAACGGTCATCGCCAGATTTCGACACGAACACTCACATTCTTTTACTTTTTAAGGTGCTTTAACATGTAAGTTGTGCTTAAATTTGGTAAATTTTCCAAGCAATTATTTTTTCCTCACATTCTTTTTTTTTTTTTTCGTTTCTAAGCAAATTTTTTTTAACACGTATGTTCTCCATGGTGATGGGTTCATCATCCATGGTGATGGGTTCATCACCATGGAGAACGGTGATGAACCCATTGTCAATGGCGATGACCACCAGCAAAAAATTGGCGTTAAAAAAAAAAAAAAAAAGGGAAAAGAGGAAAAGAGAGGAAAGGACAAGAAATAGTAGAAGAGTAGAAAAAAAAGAAGATAAGAAGAGATTTTGGATTTGAGAATTTGAATTTTTTTTTATGAAAGGGAGAAATGTTTATGTTTTTTTTTTTATAAAATTAGGATGGTAACTTTAATTTTTTCTTATCCTTTTCATATTTACACTATATATATATATATATATATTTTTTTTTTTAAATTATTTTGTTTAGATGAAGTATTTGAGTATATTGATCATGAACCCACCATCAATGGTGTCAACGGCAAAGACGACGCTGCGAACGCTATGGAGTAATACAAATCCGGCACACAAAAAAAAACACAAAAACGGAAAAGAAAAGGGAAAAAGAGGGTAAAGCGGGAGAAATAGTAATGGAAAAGACTTGGATTTGCCGATTTGAATTTTTTTTTAATGGAAGAGAGAAATATATAAGTTTTTTTTTTTATCTTGAAATTGGTTATTTTAGTTTCTTCTTGCCTGTTTATATTATACTTACACTATTTTTTTTCTCCTGCTTAGTTTATTTGGATGAAATAATTTTTAATGAAAAAAAAAAAATACTACTAATCCGTCGCAAAGCGCAAGCACTGCACGAGTAGTGTCTATTTTCGATGGACAAAAGCCATACAGTGCCAAGCCACCTACTATCTGATTAATTGTCTAGTCATTTTCGATAACAAAAAATTCAAATTGGTGATTAATACCATCAAATATAATTTAAAATATTTAACAATTTTAAAAATTAAATTTTATAATATTTTTAGTCATTATTTAGTGCATCAAAGATCAGAAAATAAATGGTTAAAAATAAATAATATTATGAAAATAAAGATTAGAGCATCTCAATAAGTTCAAGATTGCCAAACATGATCAAAATAGTAAAAAAAAATATTTTATTAAAAATTTAATTGATTTGAATTGTTCTATGCCATTAAAGGTCAAATAGTTTACATATAGGCTATAAAATATTATCGAATCTGAGGCCTTTCAATTACAACGTAAGTAACTTTTAAAAATCACCAATTTAAATTTTAAATTATTTTAAATATTTCAAATCAAATTCAATAATTCTAATTGTACAAATTCTTAATAATAAAAAACGATTTGACTGGACGGTATCTTTAACGTATTAATAGAATAGTAGTTGAATTCACTTTGATACATCAAGCAAACTATTTTCTTTTTTATACTTTTTGTTCTCCAAACGTGGTACTCATGATTCACCTGTTATTTTTAAAGTCATCATCATAATCCTCTTAGCTATATACATCACATGTACGATGAAAACAACTGGCACTTACATTTTTCCACCTATGGAAGTTATTAAGACATTAATATATGAAGAATTGCAAGATTGCAGTGATTTTGAGTTACCAAAAAGTGAACTTAATTAATTTGCACGGCTTACACATTAATTTTCTTAATTGTTTGGGATAAGGAAAGGAAAGAGAATTCCTAATGGATCGCAAGCAAAGTCCCATATGTTGGTACAAAGAAAATAAAAGACGACGATCTAATAATAAAAATCGTACCCTTTAGCGATTATGAATCACATTGAAAACAAAATAAGCAATCAATCGACTCTTCAATTAATCCTTAAATGTTAGTGCACTACAATGTGCTTGAGCTGAACTCGGCAAAAAGTGCACGAACTCAATTTCATGCACAACCTGATCCAACCATTCGAAATTATCGATTTCAAATTCTAAAACTTTGAATCCTTCATATGTTACCTAATTTGGTTTTAGGCCTAAATTTTGAACCAACACAGTAACCTATGTTTGAATTAGAACTTGATAGAGATATATCATAGAATTTCAACTTCAATTATGTCACATTTTCAAATTTTATTAAAATGTTCTCATAAAGAGATAATGTTGAAGTAGTCAATTTGGCAACCGCAACATCTACATGAAATAAAATTACCTTAATCAAGTTGCCTTGTCAATTTTTGCAAATGTTGTGATAGTTGAATCTTAATATTCTTGTGATCATATAGCAATAATTTAGTTGCCATATATACTATTGCTGCATCATCACTTGTAGATGACATGATGATTAAATTAGTTAATTTGTGAACTCAGACACTACAAAAAAAATTAACATTTAAGGACGTTTTTTTTTAAATTTAGCGATGCTTAAATGCGTTTCAATATAATCTAGCGTCATATTTGAAAGTATCGGTTAAAACGTCTGTAAATAAAAAATTGTCACTTTGTTCAAACTAAAAATATCGCCACGTGACAAGTAGTACGGTCGATGTGGCCGAGCCGGTTGAACCGAATTAAAAGCTGACAAGTGGCGTGAAAGTTTGTCAACTAGTCAATCGATTTGAATGAACCGAAATGAAATAAGAGGCCAGAAAAGATACCTAAACCTTAACCGAGGGTGAGCAGGAATCAACCATTTAGATAAAAAAGCAGTCATCGACTTTATAAGCCAATTGAGCATAAGGACCGATATAAAAAATCGGTCAAGATTGAGAATAAAAACCGAGATAAAGAATCGGTCATCGGCTATATAAGCCGATTGAGGATAAGGATCGAGATAAAGAATCGGTCAAGATAGTGGATTAGGACCGAGATAAAGAATCGGTCATCATTGAGGATAAGGACCGAGATAAAGAATCGATCATCGACTTTATAAGCCGATTAAAGAATCGATCATCGACTTTATAAGCCGATTAAGGATAAGAACCAACATAAATAATCGGTCATCGGCTTTATAAGTTGATTGAGGATAAGGACCGAGATAAAGAATCACGATTGAGGATAAGGACCAAAATAAAGAATCGGTCAAGTTTGAGGATAAGGACCGAGATAAAGAGTCAATCATCGGTTTTATAAGCCGATTGAGGATAAGTATTGAGATAAATAATTTGTTATTAGCTTTATAAGCCGATTAAGGATAAGGATCGAGATAAAGAGATTTAGATAAATAACGCCTAAGATTAAACGGACGAAATCGTAGGGTGCAAATCCCGTAACCGAATCACCACATGGCGCGCAATATTCGGGGATGAATGTAAACGGAAAGACGATACTATTTATTTCAGGAGTTTTCGAAGGAAAAGTGGCCGAGGAATACGCAATAATTTTCCGAAGAATACGCCGTTATTCCTAATAATTTTTTTGAAAAATATGCCGTTACCTAAAACGGCGGTTAGTCCTAAAAGGGGTCGTATATGTATAAATAAGCGAACCTTCTTTTGTAAAAGGGTTCCTGCAATCGTGTAAGCCAGCGACCATAACCAGCACTTCAATACCTTCAATTCCTGTATCTACAGTTTTTCTAGACTAAATTTACAGCTTTCCTTATAGCTTTTTTATATAGATTTACCACATTCCTTTATAGATTTTCTTACAGCTTTCGAAGGAGTAGTCCTAATCTTGTAACCAAACCTTATAACCCCGTCCGTTTCGAGCAATATCAAGTGATTCGGCTGTTTCGGCCGAGTGCATTCTATTAAGAACTCTGAGTTTCATTCTGTTTTGGCTCTCCCAAGCTGAAACACGCTTAGTGTTCGAGTGAGAAGAACCCAGTCGAGCGGATCCTTTCTCGACCTAATCATTTGGCACGCGGCGCATTCATCTCAGAGGGTAATTTTCGAAGCTGATAGCAGACCGGACCAGGTCAATGGTCAAATCTCGCTCAGCTGACTTTCGGAGTACAACACACATATATGCCGACGCTTGACATAAGTGTCTGTAAAATATGTTCTAACATTTTAAAATGCCATGATTTTTTAAAATTCTGACAAATGCTTTAAAACGTAGAAAAATTAAAAATAATAGTAAAGTTTATTTATTTAATAAATGGGTTTGATACAATAGAGAGTTCAAATGACGACGCTTTTTGAAGCGTCGATATTTACTATATTATAAGAACGTTTGGGGAAGCATCTCCCAAGTGTCGTCTAAAGAACGTCCTTACATTGAGATTTTCTTACAGTGAGATATAAAATTTTATTGGAATATGTTAGTATATCACATACATAGGTTTCATATAGTAGAGCTAGAATACTAGTGATAGTATGGAAATAGTAACTTTTTGACCATAGAATGCCTAGAATTTAGTAGGGGTTGGTGGAACAGTAATAATCCAAGAATAAAAAAGTTGATAGTAAACACTATTTATATACTATCAATAGTATACTAGCTCCACTCTGTTTCATATGTACTGTTAAAGTTGTAACTTACTAGATGAATTCAAAATTAGATGACACGATCACAAAAAAAAATTCCTAGAACTATTTAAAAGTTGACAGTTTATTGGATAGTTTGAATTATAGAATGAAAATTGATATAATTTTTAATTAAAATATTAATTGAGACATGAAATAAAAGTAAAATAAAAATATATGCTAATAGGCCACAACGCACGCATTAACCCATTCCAGCATGAAGTGAGATCGAACCACCATGAAGTGAGATCGAACCCAAGTTCTCATGTTCTCGTCTCGGCGTAGGAAATATAAATTAAATTGCTGCTTTAAACAGTAGTGGCGAAATGATCCGGTGGCTAATGGTGTAATTTGTTGTTTACACTTATTCACAAATATACATCACACTAGAGGTGGCAATTCAGCTCGCTGTTCACAAGCCAATTCGTGTTCAGCTTGAGATGAGATTGATGTTGATCGGCTCGTTTAATAAACGAGCCGAACACCAGTTGAACGTTTCAGCTAGAAATCTTAACGAGCCGAACACGAGCTGAGTCAGCTCGCTCATATTCCGCTCGATATATATATATATATATATATATATATATATATATATATATATATATATATATATATATATATATATATATATATATATATATATATATATAGTGTAACTAAAATACTATTGATAGTATGGAAATAATGTTTACTATCAAATAGGTCATTGAATATTTAGGATTTAGTGAAAGTTGGTGGAATAGAAATAATCAAAGGGTGAAAAAGTTAATAGTAAATATTATTCATATAATATCAATCCTATACTAGCTCAACACACACTCTATCTCTCTCTCTCTCTCTCTCTCTCTCTCTCTCTCTCTCTCTCTCTATATATATATATATATATATATATATATATATACATATAGTCCGGCTACTATATTATCAATAGTACCAAGAACTTGGTATTATTGACTTTTTCACCGTTGGATGAAAGGATGTGCGGTTAGGATTATAGTGGTCCCCTAGGGTTTATACTATTTCACCAACAACCCAATAAACCCTAGGGGACCACTGTAATCCTAACCGCACATCCCTTCATCCAATGGTCAAAAGTCAATAGTACCAAGTGCTTGGTACTATTGATAGTATAGTAGCCGGACTATATATATATTTCACCAACAATCCAGTAAACCCTAAGACCACTATAATACTAACCGCACATTGTTAAGGATTTTGTGTTGGCGTATTTCGTGAAGTGTTCTAAGTCTTAAAAATTGAAGATGAAGAATTGTGGATCATATACATCAATCTCAAAAAGAATGAATTCAAAAGGATCAGGTACGTTTAACTAAATAATTTTGGTGATCCGAATACATTTGTGTAGTTTAGAAACACTTGGAATATTTTTTTATTGCATAAAAAATAAAAATTAGACAAGTTGAGTGTTCAGGATCCAGATCAGTGCATTCCAGTCCGGACCCCGAACTCAAGTTAGTTCATGCGGAATTTTCAGTCCGGAACAGACCCCTGTGAGTCCGGACCCCGAACTCAGGTTTTGCTGAAATCGCATGAACAGTCCGGATATGAAAATTCCAGTCCAGACCCCGAACTTGTTTTTCTGGAAAAATTCTGTCTTTATGCGTCAGTCCGGATCAGATTAATCCATTCCGGACCGCCGTGCGCGAAAAATTCCAGATAAGTTAGTTTTTGATGCTTATCTCTTTTCAAAGATTTCTAACCTATAAATAGACTCTACTTTTATCTTTTAGGGTAACCGAAAAGTAATAAAAAATCCACATATAGAGAAGAAAGGAAAACACGATTAACTTTATGTTTCTTTATCTATATTAATCAATTTGATTCTAGGGTTTTCAAACTCTCTATTTCTTGTAGAATCAAATTGATGAATACTTAGATGGTGATTTCATGTCTATCTATTATCTAAGTATTCGAATTATGATCACCAATAAACAAAACAACGATTTTCCAAAATCGGCGCGTGGATTCGTGTGGCCTTATGGATTCAAGGTGCTACCACTTTCATGGATTCGAAGCGAGGTACGTTCGTGTGATCGATATGTGCTATATTGGTGAAGTCCGTGGATTCGGTTGGACGTCGTGGATTCGACGTTGGACGTCGTGGATTCGGTGTTGGACGCAAATCGTGGATTCGAGGCGCGTTTTGGAGTGAGCAGAGAAGATCTACTCGGAGCGTATGGAAAAGGTTGAGTCGTAGTGTTACGGTATATCACCTTGTACGTGTTTAATCTTAATGGATTTCGTCGTGTTATCGGTCCCGTGGTTTTTTTACTCCTGTGACGGAGTTTTCTATGTAAAATCTTGCGTACTTTATTTATTTTCTGCATTCGGTTATTTTTTACGCAACGATTTGGTGTGTTTATTGTTTACACCTATTCACCCCCCCTCTAGGTGGTTTTTTCCCTATTTAGATCCATTATTATCATAACCCACAAGTGGTATCAGAGCGGGAGTAGGGTTGTAAACAATGGTTGAAGGTGGAAACATTAATAGACCACCATTCTTCGATGAAACAAACTATGCTTATTGGAAAGTACGCATGAGAGCATTTTTAATTTCCATCGATGAACGGGTTTGGCAATCAATTGAGTTTGGATGGTCATATCCTACTGAGATTATTGCTAGTGATGTTGTCACCATCAAACCTAGGTCAAAATGGACCAAGGAAGAGATGGATGCATCTTCTTACAACGGCAAGGGAATTAACGCTTTATTTAATGCTTTGTCGCAAACTAAGTTCTCTCACGTCTCGGCATGTGAGACCGCGAAAGAAATCTGGGATACTCTACAAGTTACACATGAGGGTACAAGTTTAGTGAAGATCCAAAAACTGCAAATGCTTACAAGCAAATTTGATTCAATTCATATGGCAGAAAATAAATCTTTCACAGATTATTACACACGATTGCAAGACATCATAAATACATGTGCTAACTTGGGAGAGAAAATTTCAAAATCGAAAGTTGTAAGAACGATTTTGAGAACTCTTCGCGAAAGATTTCGCCCTAAGGTTGCAGCCATTGAAACAGTAAAACACCCGGACGAAATCAAAATAGAAGAATTAGTTGGTTCACTTCAAACTTATGAAATGATTTTTTCTACTAATTATTCTTCTGGAAAGCCTTCCTCTTCTTCTAAGTCTTCAGGTTTTGCATTGAAATCAACAAAAGAAGAAGACGCGGATTCATCCTCCTCAGACGCTGATGATAATCGATCAATGAAGGATTTCGAGAAACAACTTGCATTCTTGACAAGAAAATTTCGCCGAAGCTTTCGAAGGGAAAATTCAAGAAAACTATCATCATTCGTTAAGTCCAAGAAAGGCAAATGATTTTCAAGCTTTAAATCGAGAAAGCAAGAGGGTTCTTCAAAGGACAAGAAGAACACTGTGGGACAAATCCAGTGCTTTAAATGCCGAGATTTTGGCCATATCTCAATGGAGTGTCCCAACAAGAATCCGTCAAAGAAGAAGGCTATGCAAGCCGTCACATGGGATGACATTTCCACTTCTGATGAGTCATCTTCCAATGATGAGGACAACAACGCCACAGCATTCATTGCGTCCGCAACTTCACCTTTCGTGTGTTTTTCAGCGACTTCCTTTGGTTCATTATCTATCTCCTCCTTGAATGAAAAAACTGCAACGGATGATGAACCGAGCGACTCAGAAGGTGAAGACTTTGCTTTTGCCTATCATAAATTGTTAAAGGATTCTAAGAAATTGGCAAAGAAAAATAAAAGTTTGAGAAGAAGGAAGAATAATCTAAAAAGGCAACTTCTCTCTCAAACACTCTTGAAGAGGAAAGGGATAGTTTGGTCAAAATAAATATTTCCCTTCAAGAGAAGAACGAACATTTCGAGAAGGAAAATATCACATTGGTGGATAAAGCAAATCACTTCTTGAAGCTCTATTCCGTGGCTCGACAAGAAAAAATGGAGATGACGAAGACTATATTCCAACTTAAGAAAGATTTGAAGCGATTCTCTTCAGGAAGGAGCAAGTTGGATAAATTTCTTGGTCTCGGTCAAACGAATCGTTTGGGTCTTGGATATGCTCGAACCGGTGAGGAATCAAGTTTGAGCAAAACGGTTTTTGTGCCCCAGTCGGTTGCTCCTCCTCCGACGAAAATCATCACAGCCAACGTTGACAAGCCTACCTCATATTCTTCGGGTTCAACTTTTACCAAGGTATGTTATCGTTGTGGTTTTGCAGGGCACATAAAATCAAATTGCAATTATGGAGCCAAACGAACAAATCAAGAGCAACTTGCAGACTACCATCAAGAGCAAAGACCGGAATTCAAGAACAAATCAACCAAAGGTCAAGAATAATGTAGCACATTCCCCAAGACAATATTGTCATGAAAATCAAAGAAAAGTGAACAACCGAACAAGAAACGTTCACCAAGGAGATCAACTTCACGATCATTGCCGACGTATTCCAAAACTCGTAAGGTTTGGGTGCGCAAAGGTGAACTCTTCCCTTGTCTTTAACTTTTCTGCGATTGAATGTGTTGTAACTTATGTAAATCATTCATTCTTTTTGAAAGGGGTTAGATCACAGAATAATTGCTATGTAGTTCTTAATAATTCTCTAGATCATTGTAACCTAGTGTCACTTGATAATGAAACTCTTTGGCATGAAAGAGTAGGTCACATAAATTTTAAGAAATTATCTAGAATATCTAACAAAGATGTGGTTAGAGGTGTTCCTAAATTGAACTTCAAAGAAAATATTGTGTGTGGTGGTTGCCAAAAGGGAAAACAAACTAGATCCACTCACAAGAATTTGAACCATATAGGAACAAAACGCTCATTAGAATTATTGCATATGGATTTAATGGGGCCGACTCGTCAGCCTAGTTTGGGTGAAAAATGGTACATTTTTCTCATGGTTGATGATTTATCTAGATATTCATGGGTAGAATTTTTAAAAGAGAGAGCGGATACTTTTGACTCTTTTCATGATATTTGCCATCGTATTATGATTGAGAAAAATGAAAAGACTGTCTGTGTTCGCAGTGATAGAGGTGGAGAATTTATAAATTCAAAATTCATTAATTTTTGCTCTTCAAATGGCATAAAACATGAATTCTCTGCACCTTATACACCGCAACAGAACGGTGTAGTCAAGCTGTCACGCCCCGGGAGTAATCAAGTAGCGGAAAAGTAGAACATTTTTTTTTTTTTTTTTTTTTTAAACAATCTCGCCTACCGGTGCGCGACAGACCCGCCACATATACAAATTCACCCCGCGAACGGCCGGAGTCTCCTTTGTATATGTACGGCGTAGCGCGTTACGACTATACCTCAACCACAACACTCAAATCGTAAAAAGGTAACGAAGTTTAGACAGTTAAGCAGTAGAAGTTGTGCGATAAAATTAAAAGATTAAACCAAGGGGTTTGAAGATGATGCCTGGGCGACACCGGTTTTTAAATACTTTTCGCAGTCCCTTGATGTCATCAAAACCATAGATCAAAACACAGTAGAGATTCTGTCATACAAGATTTCAACACCAGTACTAAAACTATCTCAACATCCACAATGTCCAAAATAACCAAAAGCACATGCGAATAAACTAACCAACTGAAATAAGCAAAGAGCAAGAAAGAAAGATATCACCAGCCAGAAGAGTGGCTAAAATCTCCTAGTCGGAACCTCACTGCCGACCCTGACCCCGAACCGAACCTGTCTCAAAGTGGGAATTAGTGACAAGAGAACAGCGCACTGAACAACTGTAATAGATGCTAGAAAAGTATGAGAACCAATAGATAAAAAGATAAATAAACCGAACCGTAACCCTGAGCATCCACAACCCCAACATGCTACGCGAAGAATCTTACCAAAAGAACCCGGCACAATACCGCCATGTCGGTCTGAGGAACTCAGGCAAAATAAGTCATCCCGCTCAAAACCTGGTGCCAATAACCCCCCACTGTAAGAATACAGTTCCGCAATAGCCGCAAGGGGGCCCCCACGCAAATAGCCGTGTGGGGTCCACGGGTCTAATCAGACCACCTCTCCGGAAAAGTACACCGACACGGTGGCCAAACCGCTAGTGTGCGTGTAAGCTCCACGAGCACAACCGTCGTAAACCTGTGCCGTACACCTCCCGTGACACTCAGTCGCACCAATATAGTATAAGGACTCATTTAGTGACCAGGGGTTGAAAAACCTTACATTTTCTCTTGAAGTGATAGATAACCAGTACCAACATTCTCAGATTCTTTTATAAGAGTTTTAGTAAAACAATAGACGGGTAGGGGAGGTCTGAAGGCCACCCTTTCCCAAGGTACGGTACCCACGTCGAAAACAGTCGCCCGAAACACCCGAACGATCCGCACTCTGAAATGACTCCCGAACCTACAGAGTCCCCAAAAAGAAACGTCAGTAACCAACCGTGCCCCGCGGCACAAAACCTGACCCTCGTCCGGATAACGCCGGACCCCTCATGCTTGATGCAGCGCAAGAACACCAAGGTGCGGCGGTGCTTGCTTAGTCCCGCGCGATAAAATACCTCCCTGGCGTACATCGCGCGCTAGCACTGCGCGCTGGCAAGCACCCGCAGCGCGGCAAGGCCCCGCGCGGTCAAGCCCTGACGGCGCGCGGCCTCGCGCTGCGCGGCATGCGCCCGCAGCGCGGCGTAGCCCCGCGCGGCCGAGTTGGCGGCGCGCGGCCCCGCGCTGCCGGGTTGGCTGCGCGCGGCCCTGCGCTGCGCGGGCATGCGCCCGCAGCGCTGCAGGGCCCCGCGCGGCCATGCCCTGGTGGCGCTGTAATATCACAAGTTTTCATGTAACGTTTACCCTCTTGCTAATAAAGTTAAGTTATGGTAAATTGAATTAATGGGTTTACCTAGGTCGATAATCCTGGGTTGCAGGTATTTTTCTGTGATAGAGCTCGAAAAACGGTGAACGGCGGTGCGACCGGATCCGGATTCCGACTTACGGATCTCCCAGAAAGGGGTGGTTAGGATCGCGGTAACCGGGATGTTCATCGAAATCCGTACAAGTGATCGTGCACGCTTTTCGAGGAGATAAAGAATTATCTCTAAGGAATAGATAAATAAATAATTAATTAAAGGTGTAAATACCTGATGTGGATTTCGACGGTACGCACCAAGAAACAGATTTTACGTCTCCCGAAAAAGAAACCCTAGCCGAGAGAAAAAAAAGAAAGAGGAAAAAGGCGAAACCCTAACCGGAAGAAAAAGAGAAAAAAAAAGGAGAAAGCGGAGGGACCCGGGTATTCCCGACGAACGTGCCGGAGCCGGGAGCGTGAACGGAATGCCTTCTCCGACGAATCACGGTAAGCGATGTTTCTTTTCGGGTTTCGTTTCGGAGTATGTTGTCGTCATTTTGGTTTTGCCGTTTTTGTTACCTTTGTCGTCGCTGCCGCTGCCGCGAAGCCCTAGGGCATCGCCGGCGCCGCCGCCGCCGCCGCGGAGCACTAGGGCGCCGCCGCCGCCGCCGCCGCTTCGGAGCACTAGGGCGCCGCCGCCGCCGCCGCCACCGCGGAGCACTAGGGCATCGCCGCCGCCGCCGCCGCCGCGGAGCACTAGGGCACCGCCGCCGCCGCACCGCGTGGCCGTGTCGCTTGCGCCGCGCGGGCAGGAGGCCGCGCGGCCGTCGCCGCACCGCGTGCGGTGCCGCGCGGGGTTGGAGCCCGCGTGGCCATGCCGCTTGCGCCGCGCGGGCAGGAGCCCGCGCGGCCGTCGCCGCACCGCGTGCGGCGCCGCGCGGGGCAGGTGCCTGTTAAGGCTTTTTGTGTTGGCATATTTCGTGAGTTGAGTCGGAGTCTTGAAGTGATCAAATTGTCAATCAGCAATCGAAGACTTAGAGAAGATTCAACAAGAGCTCAAGTTGACACTCAGTGTTTTGAGTCTTGAAGATTGAAGTAGAAGAATTGTGGATCATATACATCAATCTCAAGGAAAATGGATTCGGAATGATCAGGTACGTTTAACTAAATAATTTTGGTGATCCGAATACATTTGAGTAGTTTAGAAACACTTGGATAAGTTTTCATTGCATAAAAGTCAAAAACTATTTTTTCAGGAAATCCGTTCAGGACTGTTTTGTTAATCCAGTCCGGACCGTGGATTCCAGTCCGGACCCCGAACCTTGGTTTTTCAGGAATTGCTGAAAAAAAGACGACAGTCCGGATCAGCCAAATCCAGTCCGGACCGCCGTGCGGGAAAAATTCTGTTATGTCAGTTTTTGATGCTTATCTCTTTCCAAAGGTTTCTAAACTATAAATAGACACTTAGGGTTTCTCAAGAACTACCGATTAATTAATTAAACACTTGAGAGCAACCCTAGAGGCTAGGTTTTTATCGTTCTTCTTTTTAGCCTCTTTTAGGTCAATTCGACGGTTCTTCCAAGATCTATCTTTTGTCGAATTGATCTAGTCTTTGTTTAGAGATTTCTTCTACGGTTCCTCAATGATAATCTAAGCAAAGGATCACCATCGAAGTTAATATTCTTATCGGCTGAGTTTGCGTCGTGGATTCGACGTGGCATCGTGGATTCGGTGTGTTGAAGGCGTTTCGTGGATTCGAAACGTGTGCTCGTGGATTCGAGTGGCGTTCGTGGATTCGAACGTGTGCAGTGGACGTGCAATCGGTGAGCGCAAGATCCGAAGAAGTTGAAGGAGGGGTTGGAGTCCGTGGAGTCGGTAATCACCTTGTTATTCTTCTATTCTTAGTGGATTGTTATTGCGTGTTGGTCCCGTGGTTTTTCTCCTGGATTGGAGTTTCCACGTATATCTCGGTGTGCTATTTTTATTTTCCGCATTGGTTTTTATTTTGCACTGAGATTGGTTTTATAAGTATTACACCTATTCACCCCCCCTCTAGTTGTTTGATAGTACCTATTTAGATCCTTGTGGATCCTTAAATATATAAAAACCTACAGTGCCCGCGCGGCTGCACCGCACGCGGCGCGCGCATGCCGCGCGTGGCTGCAGCCCGCGCGGCCGCGCAGCATGCGGCGCGAGGGCAGGAGCCGCGCGGCCGCAGCATGCGCCGCGCGGGGTTGGCGCCCGCGCGGCCGCAGCGTATGCCGCGCGCAGCATGCGCCGCGTGGGGCTGGCGCCCGCGCGGCCGCAGCTTGCGCCGCACGGGGCTGGTGCCCGCGCGGCCGAGGCATGCGCCGCGCGGGGCCGGTGCCCGCGCGGCCGCATGACATGCTACGACGCGGGGGGTGGCCGCATCGCCGTCACGCGTCGTCGCCACCGCCGTGCTGAGTCGTTGCTAGTGTTTTTGGGTTTTGGACTCCGTTTATTTACAGATTATGTTTCTGATCTGACCGCGGTTCTTTTGGAGACTATTTTTAGGTCCGAGTGCCGATTGTGAGCGTGGTTCGATCTCAGGTGTCCCGGTCAGCACATTCGAGGTGGGTACCTTTGGTTATTTTCAGTGGAATGTCGTTCCCGAGTATTTTACATGATAAAGTAGATGTTTTGGTAAACTGTCTAACCCCATTGCATGTATATCCCATTTTATATTCTAACTGAGTCGGCTGAGGTCGCAGTTCTGGTTTATCTTCTAACTAAGGCAGCTGAGGTCACAGTTCTGGTTTATTTTCTAACTAAGGCGGCTGAGGTCGCAGTATTGGTTGTATGCTCATATTGCTTACACGCACACCGGCGGTTTGGCCACCGCACAGGGTGTATTTTTCCAGAAAGATGGTAAGGATTACCTGTGTACCCCACGACTAGAAATGATGGGGACCCCTCAAGGAGAGGCGGCTGCTACTTGGGCAGTCGAGGGGATTGGTGGAACCAAGAAAATGAGTACGGTATCTGGGGTTGGAGCCCAATTTGTTTTAATTCTGGGGTCGGGGCCTAGTGTGATTTGTAACAGGAATTTAACGGTACATGAGGGAGAAGTAAATGCTCTGGTGTATCGGTTTGTCTTTATAGTTTTCGCATTTACTGTTTATATCTACTTTATCAGTCACTGACTACCCACGCTGTGACAGGTCCGAGCAGGGGTGGGAACCGGGACGACGGTGAGTCATCGGTTAGAGGACCCTAGCCATGGTGGCTTTTAAACGTTATAGGTTATGGTTATTTCTTAATTGTTTGGTTAGTATAACTGTGAATTACTTGTGTATGTTTTCTTGTGGATGTTGGATTGAGGACTTAGTGTAGGGATAACTACTTATATCTGTGAATCTTGAGATGTGTGGATGCGGCTCGTTTTCAAATACAAACAAGGTTTCAAAAGAATTTTTAAACCAAGTGTCGTGTGGGCACTGATTTCAAAACCTGTGGAATTATCCTTTCAAGCAAGGCGGCCGCTTGAAAGAGATTGCGAAAATGTTTTATAAAATAGGGTGTCGAGTGGACACCGACTTTCAAACCTATGGGTTATGCTGTAGTTTCAATATAATAAATGTGACTGTATGGTTAGATGTAATCCCTCTTCGTTGTCGTTCATTGTGTGCATGGTTAAAGTATTTGTCGTGCTCGGAACGCCGTACATATACAAAGGAGGCACCGCCCGATTGGGGAGTGAATTTGTATATGTGGCGGGTTTGGCGCGCACCGGAGGCGAGGTTCATTTAAGGAAAAAAAAAAAAAGAATACGTTTTCCGCTCTTTTAGAACCTC
>CM055074.1:22359240-22370797 GCA_029204045.2 Tillandsia leiboldiana
AATCCTGCAATCAACGCTCCCGGTATACATACAAATCCCAAAAAGTACAATATTTGCTTTTTCAAACCGCACAGGGAAAAAGAGGAATTTTTCACCTCTAAATAGTGCTCAGAAAAATCCAGAAAAATTACGGTTGCGTTCCTCGCGAAGAGTAGATCAAAATCGATTCTTTAAACGCCTCGATCTGATGCTCCCACGCAAGATAAAAATCGGAGAAGTCGAAGTGACACTGTCCAAAAATTTCACAGCAAAAAGGGGGGCAAAGAGACCTCGGGAAAACGTGCCAAAAGTGCAAAATGGAGCAAAATGATCAACACGGAAATCGAAGCCTTACCTCTTAGGTACGCGCTGCCGTAAAATCGTCCAAAGATTCCACCCGGTTAGCCCGCAGTGAATTTTCGACGGAACTGCGACGGAAAATGGGCCGAAAAAGAAACCGTCGCAGTGTGCCGCGTCGCAGATATCTCACTATCTGTAACTCCAGAATTTCTGAGTTTTTAGAGAGAGAGAGAGAAGAGAGAGAGGAAGATTTTTCGTAAAGAGCTCAACCCTCAGATTCTCTCTCTAAGGGCTCAAAAACCGAGGTGCAAAGAGAGGGGGTGGGGGAACCTCTTATATAGTGGGCCAAAGGGAAATAACCACAGGGGATCCGGACTCCGAACAGGAAAACACCGAAATGGGCCAACCAGAAAGCGCCACGTGTCCACAAAACAGCGAACAGCCTGTGAGGCCCAATGAAAAATCGCCACGTGGCCACGTGGTGCACATGGCCGGTCCGCGCTCCGGGTCTTCCGGAAGTTTGTCGGCCAATAGGATCTTGCCACGTGTCACAGTCCCCGTGGGCTTCTAGAAGCCGGCCAGCCAATGGGAAGCTGCCACGTGGCAGATGCAGGGTTCGGTGCTCCCGGTGCACGCCAGGCCCATGGACCGCGCACCCGAGCGCCTGCCCGCGCCTGCCCGCGCTGCCCGCGTCGCGCTCCCCCGCGCTCCGCCGCTGCGCCGCCGATGCGCCGCTGCCCGCCGCCGTGCGCCGCCGCCGCCGCCGCCCGCCGCGCTCGCCGGTCGCCGGAAACATGTAATTCCGGCGGCCGGAGTTACTGTTCTGGCTGTGAACAGTACCGGGGTGCGAAAAATTAAAGTAAATATACCGTTTTCGATCGTTTTCGCGCGCTGAGTCCAAATACGACGTCCATTTCGCCAAATTCTGATCCGAAATTTTGCCGAAAGTTCCCGGAAAATTCCAATTTGCTCCGATTTTCGCGCAGAGTCTATATTAAAGTCCAATTTTGATTCTACAAGCTCTGTTTTCACCGAATAAGCTCCCCGCAGTCACTGTTTTAACGTGCACAGTTCTGCGGGAGTCGGATCATCACATCCTCCCCCACTAAAAGAGTTTCGTCCTCGAAACGAGACTAAACAATAATCCTCAGTCCGATGTCTCAAATTAAGTAGGGGTGGGCATCCCTCATCTCCGACTCGAGCTCCCATGTAGCCTCGCGCTGTCATGATTGCTCCATTGGATCTTCACATAAGGGATGGCTCGACTGCGCAATTCTTTCACTTCTCGATCCAGAATTCGCAGTGGGCGTTCTTCATACCTCAAATCCTCGCTGATCTCAAGCGGTTGTGAAGTCGATGACGTGCGATGGGTCGAAGATATACTTTCTCAAAGTAGAAACATGAAATACATCATGGACACCAGCAAGCCTTGGAGGAAGTGCGAGTCGGTAGGCAACTGGCCCGATACGCCCCAATACCTCAAAGGGTCCAATATATCGGGGGCTAAGTTTCCCACGAATGCCGAACCTCCTGATTCCTTTGGACGGCGAGACTTTCAGGAATACATGATCTCCAACCCTGAAATTCCTAAGTCTCGTCGCCGAACATCGGCATAGCTCCTCTGTCGGCTTTGGGCGGTCTGAAGATGCTTTCGAATCACTCGACCTTCTCCTCTGCCTCTAATAATACATCTGGTCCCAAGGTCCGCCTCTCGCCTACGTCACTCCAATAAAGTGGTGACCGACACTTGCGTCCATACAACGCTTCAAACGGAGCCATCTGAATGCTCGCTTGAAAACTGTTGTTGTACGCAAACTCCGCCAAAGGTAAGTGTCGAATCCACCCTCCGCCGAAATCCAAGACACAAGCCCTTAACATGTCTTCCAGGATTTGTATAGTCCGCTCTGACTGCCCATCAGTCTGCGGATGAAAAAGCTGTACTGAACCTGAGTTCAGTTCCCAAGGCTGTTTGCAAACTCTTCCAGAAATGCGAAACAAACCTCGGGTCTCTATCTGATACTATGGAGGCTGGTACTCCATGTAATCTTACTATCTCATCTAGATATAACTGGGCTAGTCGCTCAAGTGGCCACGTAGTCTGCATGGGCAGAAAGTGCGCCGACTTGATAAGTCGATCTACAACTACCCAGATAGCATCAGCTCCTCCTTGTGCCTTCGATAGTCCGACCACAAAGTCCATCGTAATGTGGTCCCATTTCCACTCGGGAATTGGGAGACTCTGTAACTTGCCAGCTGGCACTCGATGCTCAGCTTTCACCTGCTGACAAGTTAAACACTGGGCCACAAATCTCCCAATATCCCTTTTCATGCCTTTCCACCAGAAGTGTGCCTTGAGGTCCTTATACATCTTAGTCCCACCAGGATGTAGGGTATAAGGTGTATAATGGGCCTCTCGCAATATCTGTTCTCTAGTCTCTATTGGCACACATGCTCGGTTCCTGTACCTCAGTACTCCCGAGGCATCTACCGTAAAGTCCCCAGACTGATTACTCGGAATCTGATCTCTAATCCTGGTCAAGTGGGGGTCCTCACTCTGTTTCTCCCTGATCCTGTCCAGCAGAGTGGGCTGCAAGACTAAAGATGTCAGTCTAGCAGTGACCCCAGGGGACACAACCTCTATCTCGAGTCGTCTCATCTCCTCTAATAGCGGCGCTTGGTCTGTGATCAACATAGACAAACTTTGCACCGCTCTCCTACTCAAGGCGTCAGCGACCACATTAGCCTTACCTGGGTGGTAGAGAATATCTACATCATAATCCTTTAATAGCTCTAACCACCTACGTTGCCTCAAATTTAGCTCCTTCTGCGTGAACAGGTATTTTAGGCTCTTGTGATCGGTGTAGATTTCACAGTGTTCTCCATACAGATAATCACGCCAAAGCTTTAGTGCAAACACTACAGCAGCAAGCTCCAAGTCATGGGTAGGGTAATTTTTCTCATATTCTTTGAGTTGTCTTGATGCATATGCAATTACCCTCCCTTCCTGCATCAACACACATCCGAGTCCACTGTGTGATGCATCGCTGTAGATCACATATCCTTTTCCCATAACAGGAAGGGAAAGGATAGGAGCGGTCATCAGTCTATTCTTTAGCTCCTCAAAGCTTTTTTGACAGTCCTCACTCCAGATAAACTTCACTCCCTTACGCGTCAAGCGAGTGAGGGGTGTGGAGAGCTTCGCAAAGCCTTCCACAAACCGACGGTAATACCCAGCTAAACCCATAAAGCTACGTACCTCAGAAACCGTCGTCGGTCGGGGCCAATCACGGACTGCCTCAATCTTTGCTGGGTCCACCGCCACACCTGCAGCGGAAATCACATGGCCCAAAAAGACTACCTCCCGAAGCCAAAGTTCGCACTTTGCCAATTTGGCAAACAACTTCTTCTCTCGTAGAAGTTGCAGCACAATCCTCAAGTGCTCCTCATGCTCCGCATCACTTCGGGAGTAGACCAAGATATCATCAATGAACACTACCACGAATCGATCTAAGTACGGTCGGAAGATCCGGTTCATTAAATCCATGAATGCGGCAGGGGCATTAGTTAGCCCAAAAGGCATAACTGTGAATTCATAATGCCTGTACCGTGATCTGAATGCCGTCTTCGGAATATCCTCGGCCTTCACCTTCAACTGGTGGTAACCGGACTGCAAATCTATCTTAGAGAAGACACAAGACCCTTGCAGCTGATCAAAAAGATCATCGATGCGCGGCAAAGGGTACTTGTTCTTGATGGTCACTTTATTTAATTCCCTATAGTCCACACACAATCGAAGTGACCCATCCTTCTTTTTCACGAATAGCACCGGCGCTCCCCAAGGCGATACACTCGGCCTAATAAAACCTTTATCCATTAAATCCTGAAGTTGCGCCTTAAGCTCTCGCAACTCAGCCGGTGCCATCCGGTAAGGAGCCTTAGAGATTGGCGCAGTTCCTGGGACTACGTCAATCACAAACTCAATTTCCCTATCTGGCGGCATGCTAGTAAGCTCAGGGGGAAAAACATCCGGGAACTCGCGGGCAATAGGGATATCCCCGAGTCCCGGCGCCGCCGTAGGCCCCTCAACAACACTAGCCAAAAAGGCTACACACCCACGATGGATCATTTGCCTCGCTCGGGAAGTCGAGACCATAGAGGCAAAGAAAGCACTCTGACATCCTCGATATACCAACATCTCCTGGCCTGGCTCTCTAAAAGTGACAGTTCTTGCGGCACAGTCAATAGTCGCAAAATACCTAGCCAGCCAGTCCATCCCTAAAACCACATCAAAGTCCCTTAGCTGTCTTAAGACCAACAGGTCTGCTGGCATAATCCAGGACTCGATTTGCATCGGGCAGGACCAACAATATTCCTCCACGTGCAAGGTGTGATCGGGAATCTGAACCTTTAGTGCACGTGGCAAAAGTCCTACTTCTAACCCATGTAATGATGCAAATGATTTACTAATAAAAGAATGCGATGCTCCAGTGTCAAATAAAGTACGAGTCCTAATGCCAGAAAGTAAAGTGATACCTGCCACCACATGATCTGCGGCTGAAGAGTCTTCTACCTGTGCAGCATACACTCGCCCACTCTGAGCTGGAGGGCGATAATCCGTGGGATGGGAAGAAGATGGCCTGCCTGCTGGCGCATATGGCCGCTGAGCCGTCGACCGTTGCTGTGATGAAGATGGAGCCGATGCTGAGGGAGGAGTGGCAGGGGCCGAAAAGGGGCACGAAGCTTTAATGTGTCCGGGCTGCCCACATCCATAGCAGCGACCCCACCGCTGGTCGCAGGTGTTGGAAAAATGCTGACCTGTGCAGAAAATACAATTGCCGGGGGCCCGTGGCTGTCGTGATTGCTGTTGAGACTGCCGCTGTCGTTGAGGCTGCCGCTGCGACCCACGCTGCGACGACTGCGACCTCTGCTGCTGGGGCCTCTGGGACCCACCAGGCCCTCGTCGCTCAGACCGTCCTTGGCCGGGGAACTGTGGCTGCGGCGGCCGTGGCGGCCTCCACGAACTAGTTTGTCCCCCAACCTCCGGTGCCGGTCGCTTTGCCCCCGGGATCACTACGGGAGCTGGAGCTACCTCCCCTATCACTACCTCCCCGCACTCAACGTAGAGTGCCTGCTCCATCGAAGCTTCCAAAGTCTGCAACCTACGCGAACGAACTAACTGAAAAAGGTCTCGGTGCAACCCTTGCTCGAACATATAGATCCGGTGCGCCTCATCCCTGGCCACGTTCGGTACACTTGCCAACAACTGATTGAAATTGGCAATGTACTCGTGTACGGGCCGATCTCCTTGGCGGAGGTTTCTCAACTGTTCCTCCAACCTCTGCCGGACGCTTTCCGGGAAGAAAGCCCCAAGAAGGAGATTGCGGAATTCCGCCCAGGTCAGGAGCTGAGCCCCAGGTGGACCAGCCGGTCGGACACGCCGCCACCAAGCTTCGGCGTTGTGTTCCAAAAAGTTCGTCGCTAATACTACCTGATATCGCTCCTCGATAAACAAGGTCTCAAAACGTCGCTCCATCGCCGTGATCCACGACTCTGCCTCCCACGGCTCTGCGTTCTGCCCCGAAAAATGGGGCGGGTCGAACTGGCGGAACCTCATCAACAAGTCCACCACTCCTCGCTGCTCTGCCGGGGTCAGAGATCCCGTTAACCCAGACGGCTGTCCACCAGTACCCCGAGCAACAGGGGATGCCGGGGTCACTGGTACAGCTGGGGGATTCACAGCAGGGGAAGAAGGTACGGGAGAATTCTCCGGGGGTGCAACAACAGGCTGCGCCCTCTGTTCTAACATCTGCGTTAGCCGACCCATAGCCTCCTCCTGACGCCGAACAGCCTCGGACATCTGGGCCATCTGAGCTTGTAGCTCTGGCACCTCACTCTGCTGGCCCTGCCCGGACTCCTCCTGATCGGGCTCAGGGGAATCCGGCTGAGAACGCGTCAACATCCTACGTCGCGGAGGCATCCTACCACAAGAAACCACACTCAGTAACATAACCCCACACGACCAAATCTAGCGAAAGTCAAAGACATCCCCCTATTTCTGTGACTTTATGTTGTCTGCAGCCAACATAACCGTGCACCAGAAATTTGGGTATGTCGGTCCCTCTTCTCTCACTGGAAGAGTCAAACAATAAATTAACGACTTCCGCAAAATGTCTCGTCTCTCGCGTCCTATTATCCTAGGGTCTGCCAAAAGCCTAGGGTTTCCTAAGTCCCAACTGACCTATCCCTAAGCTCTGATACCAACTTAATCTGTCACGCCCCGGAACCCGGGCTTGCCAACAGATCCGCCGTGCACACGGGATTTCCCGAGTACACGAAGCGCTGGTAACCTGCTCAGATATCGAATGTACAATAAAAGAGCATAATACAGAGCTGAAATAGAAGAACCACATAGTATCTCAGACTGGAACTAAAAATAAACTGTAATATGTATAATAATCTCACAGCTCACCAAAATAATACAACCAGCTGGCGAAAGGCAGACTCAAAATAAAAGGAGAATACCACAGTCTGAGTGAAGGGTACAACGTCTATTTACAGCTCTCAATCTCACAGGGGATCTATTTATTCGGCGATCCCCTTACCTCGATCCGCTGCCGAAGGCCTAGCAGCTCCTGCAGATGACTCTGCAAAATAAAGGAGAAGAAAGGGACAGGAAAACAATAATGGGGGGTGAGAACTACCAGATAAACCAGCAGCCTCCCCTAGTGGGTAAAACCTCAACTCTGACGCACCCACTAGGACTACTAGAGGCAAAAGGGAGAAGTGGTAAAATACATAAGATGCTGAAACAGGAAAACTACCACTACTATGCTGTCCAAACTGTATGCATGCATCAGAAATAGTATCAGTCCAAATAAACCCAATCTAGTCACCAGTGACAACTGGTACTGCCTGCTCAGCGGAATCTGCACACAAGGCTCGAAACCGCGGGATCGGCCCGCACGGCTCGCATCCCAAAATAAGTATCAGACCGGCACACAAGGCTGGGTCCGAGAAAGCACACCTCCGGAGTGGCACTCGAGGGGAGCGACCCACACGAGTAAAGTATCTCTGTTATCAGTATCACAAGTATCTCTGTAGCACATGTCTCACCAGTATCACAATATAGCAGGACTGGATCATAACTATGATCAAAGTGGGAAACTCCATCCACTACAGAAACCCAACCCCTGGCTGATGCAATAAACCAGACTCAACCCCAATCTGATGCAAGGATAAACATCTGGTCAACCGCCTACTGTCTGCGGTCACCGCAATACCCCACAAATCCACAATCTAATGCAATCTCGACTACACTATCCCAAACCCCTGCTCATACTTGAGCAACAAGCATCTGGATGCAAAGGACAACAATGAAACATGTACAAATCCCAGGATGATAGTGTAGCAATAAATAGTGGCTAACCGGATGAGCAAGAAAGCATGCAATTATTTAAAAGCTGTAGAAAAGTGTCAAATATTATTTTAAAAAGATTGATTGTTATAAAAGTTATTCGCACAGTGTCCCAATATAAGTCATCATATAATTTGTGGGGTTATATTAAATTTTAGGAGAGTTCGTCTCAGCGGTTCTCATCAATTGTCCTGTTAGTTGTCCTGTTAGTTGTCCTGTTAGTTGTCCTGTTAGTAGTCCTGTTAGTTGTCCTGTTAGTAGTCCTGTTAGTTGTCCCAATGGTTCTCATCAATTGTCATATTAGTTTGTCCCAATTGTTCTCATCAATTGTCATATTAGTTTGTCCCAATTGTTCTCATCAATTGTCATATTAGTTTGTCCCAATTGTTCTCATCAATTAAATTTTAGGGGAGTTCCAGTAATCCCAGTGAGCTTGTCAAAAATAAGGTAAGCAACAACCGCCCACCTCGAGCAGCTCAAACTACACCCCAGGTAGTCTCCTGGTTGTCCACAGTCCTCAAATCCTGCAAATCAACGCTCCCGGTATAAATGCAAATCCCAAAAAGCACAATATTTGCTGTTTTTCAAACAACACAGGAAAAGAGGAATTTTTCACCAATAAATATTGCTCAGAAAAATCCAGAAAAATTACGGTTGCGTTTCTCGCGAAGACTATATCAAAATAGATTCTTTAAACGCCTCGATCTGATGCTCCCACGCCAAGATAAAAATCGGAGAAGTTGACACTGTCCAAAAATTTCAACAGCAAAAAGGGGGGTCAAAGAGACCTCGGGAAACGTGCCAAAAGTGCGAAATGGAGCAAAATAATTAACACGGAAATTGAAGCCTTACCTCTTAGGAACGCGCTGCCGCAAAAATCGTCCAAAGATTCCACCCGGTTAGCCCGCAGTGAATTTTCGACGGAACTGCGACGGAAAATGGGCCGAAAAAGAAAACCGTCGCAGTGTGCCGCGTTGCAGATATCTCACTACCTGTAACTCCAGAATTTCTGAGTTTTTAGAGAGAGAGAGAGAAGAGAGAGAGGAAGATTTTTTGTAGAGAGCTCAACCTCAGATTCTCTCTCTAAGGGCTCGAAAACCGAGGTGCAAAGAGAGGGGGTGGGGGACCTCTTATATAGTGGGCCAAAGGGAATATTCCCACACGGGATCCGGATCCGAACAGGAAACACCGAAATGGGCCAACCAGAAAGCGCCACGTGTCCACAAAACAGCAAACAGCCTGTGCAGGCCCAATGAAAAATCGCCACGTGGCCACGTGGTGCACATGGCCGGTCCGCGCTCCGGGTCTTCCGGAAGTTTGTCGGCCAATAGGATCTTGCCACGTGTCACAGTCCCCGTGGGCTTCTAGAAGCCGGCCAGCCAATGGGAAGCTGCCACGTGGCAGATGCAGGGTTCGGTGCTCCCGGTGCACGCCAGGCCCATGGACCGCGCACCCGAGCGCCTGCCCGCGCCTGCCCGCGCTGCCCGCGTCGCGCTCCCCCGCGCTCCGCCGCTGCGCCGCTGCCCGCCGCCGCCCGCCGCCGCTCGCCGGTCGCCGGAACAGTAATTCCGGTGGCCGGAGTTACTGTTCCGGCGTGAACAGTACCGGGGTGCCGAAAAATTAAAGTAAATATACCGTTTCGATCGTTTTCGCGCGCTGAGTCCAAATACGACGTCCATTTCGCCAAATTCTGATCCGAAATTTTGCCGAAAGCTCCCGGAAAATTCTATTTGCTCCGATTTTCGCGCAGAGTCTATATTAAATGTCCAATTTTGATTCTACAAGCTCTGTTTCACCGAATAAGCTCCCCGCAGTTACTGTTTAACGTTGCACAGTTCCTGCGGGAGTCTGGATCATCACACATAATTTGTTCCATCGAAGAACGGAGGTCTGTTGATGTTTCCACCTTCAAGCATTGTTTACAACCCTATTCCCGCTCTGATACCACTTGTTGGGTTATGTATAATTGGATCTAAATAGGGGAAAAAACACCTAGAGGGGGGTGAATAGGTGTAAACAATAAACACTCAAAAATCTTTGCGATATAAAACCCAATGTGGAAAAATAAATAACACGCAGAGATTTTTACGTGGAAAACACCAAACCGGAGTAAAAAACCACGGGACCGATCACACGGTGAAATCCACTAGAATTAAACACGTACAAGGTGATATACCGTACTCACAGACGACTCGACCTTTTCCATACGCTCCTAGTTGATCTTCTCCGCTCGCTCCACGACGCTTCTCGAATCCACGATCTGCGCCCAACGCCGAATCCACGGCGTCCAACGTCGAGTCCACGACGTCCGACCGAATCCACGGTCTTCACCCAGTAGCACGCTTCGAATCCACGAACGTACCTCGCTCCGAATCCACGAGAGCGGTAGCACCTTGAATCCACAAGGCCACGCGAGTCCACGCGCCGATTTGGGATAAATCGTTGATTTTTGGGTGGTGATGATCCGCCGAATACTTAGATTAGAAATAGATCGGAAATACCATCTAAGTATTCATTGATTTGATTCTACTCAAAATGTGAGTATGAAAACCTAGAATCAAATCAATCAATATAGATGAAGAAACATAAGATTAAATCTCTTGATTTCCTTTCTTCTCTATATGTGGATCTTAGGCCGTATATAAGATGACGGCTTTTTGGATTAGCTGCTTACCCTAGAAAAATGAATCATAGGGTCTATTTATAGGTTAGAAACCCTTGGAAGAAGATAAGAATCAGAAACTATCCTTTTCTGGAATTTTACATGACGACGATCCGGATCGGAGTTCGGCGATCCGGATTGCAGTAGTGAGAAAAACAGTTTCCAGAAAAACGAAGGTTCGGGATCCGGATCGAAGTGCCTGATCCGGATCGTTCATACAGTTTCACCAAACACCAACGTTCGGGATCCGGATTGGAAAGCCTGATCCGGATCGTTCATAAATTATGGTAAAACTAGTGTTCGGGATCCGGATCAAATGAGGCTATGATCCGGATCGAACTTGTGTATGAACGAACAACCTTCGGGATCCGGATTAAAGAGCCTAATCCGGATCCTGAACATGTCCCATGTCTAGTTTTTGATATTTATGCAATCACAAGTTCATCCAAGTGTTTCTACACTATAAGAAGTATTCGGATCACCAAAGATATTAAGTTAAACATACCTGATCCTTTTGAATTCTTCTTTCTTGAGATTGAGTTATATGATCCAACCTTCTTTACCTTCAATCTTCAAGACTTAACCTAATTCACGAAATACGCCAACTTAAATTCCGTAACAGAAGATCCATCGGTTCGATTCTTCCAAAACTTCCGACGAAAATTCTTTACGATCCGCGCCAATTGTTCTTCAAAATCGGCAAAAGTGATTTCATCGTCGGAACTTGATTCGCCATCTTCTTCCTTTGTAGATCTGAATGCAACACCTGTAAGCTTAGAAGAAGACTTGGAAGAAACTTGATTAGTAGGAAAAGTCATCTCATAAGTTTGTAAAGCACCTACTAATTCCTCTACTCTCATCTCATCCGGATGACTAACGGTTTCAATGGCGGTAACCTTTGCCCTAAACCGTTCTGGAAGAGTCCGAAGTATCTTTCTTACAATTCTCGACTCCGGGATCTTTTCTCCTAAATTAGCACAAGTATTGATCACATCTTGAAGTCTAGTGTAATAATCTGTAAACAATTCATGCTCATCCATATGAATAGAGTCAAATTGACTTGTAAGCATCTGGAGCTTTTGAATTTTTACTAGATTAGTACTCTCATGTGTAATTTTGAGAATATCCCAAATTTCCTTCGCGGTTTCACACACGGAAATTCGTGTGAACTCAATCAAGGAAAGAGAATTAAATAAAGTGTT
>CM055074.1:22370874-22411574 GCA_029204045.2 Tillandsia leiboldiana
CCGAGAGACGAGACATTTTGCGGAAGTCCTTAATTTATTGTTTGACTCTTCCAGTGAGAGAAGAGGACGAACATACCCAATTTCTGGTGCAGTGCGGTTATGTTGGCTGGCAGACCATAAAGTCACAGAAATAGGGGGATGTCTTTTGACTTTCCTAGATTTGTCGTGTGGGGTTATGTTGACTGAGTGTGTGTTTCTTGTGGTAGGATGCCTCCGCGACGTAGGTTTGACGCGTTCTCAGCCGGATTCTCCCCTGAGCCCGATCAGGAGGAGTCCGAGCAGGGCCAGCAGAGTGAGGTGCCAGGAGCTCAAGCTCAGATGGCCCAGATGTCCGAGGCTGTTCGGCGTCAGGAGGAGGCTATGGGTCGGCTGACGCAGATGTTAGAACAGAGGGCGCAGCCTGTTGTAGCACCCCCGGAGAGTTCTCCGTAACTCTTCCCACTGCTGTGATCCCCAGCTGTACCGGTGACCCCGGCAGAGGGTCCCCTGTTGCTCGGGTACTGGTGGACAGCCGCTGGGTTAAAACGGATCTCTGACCCCGGCAGAACAGCGGGGAGTGGTGGACTTGTTGATGGAGGTTCCGCCAGTTTGACCCACCCCATTTTCGGGCAGAATACAGAGCCGTGGAGGCAGAGTCGTGGATCACGGCGATGGAGCGACGTTTGAGACGTTGTTTATCGAGGAGCGATATCAGGTGGTATTAGCGACGAACTTTTTGAACACAACGCAGAAGTTGTGCGGCGTGTCCGACCACCTGCTGGTCCACCTGGGGCTCAGCTCCTGACCTGGGCGGAATTCCGCAATCTCCTTCTTGGGGGCTTTCTTCCCGGAAAGCGTCCGGCAGAGGTTGGAGGAACAGTTGAGAAACCTCCGCCAAGGAGATCGGCCCGTACACGAGTACATTGCCAATTTCAATCAGTTGTTTGGCAAGTGTACCGAACGTGGCCAGGGATGAGGCGCACCGGATCTATATGTCGAGCAAGGGTTGCACCGAGACCTTTTTTCAGTTAGTTCGTTCGCGTAGGTTGCAGACTTTGGAAGCTTCGATGGAGCAGGCACTCTACTTGAGTGCGGGGAGGTAGTGATAGGGGAGGTAGCTCCAGCTCCCGTAGTGATCCCGGGGGGCAAAAGCGACCGGCACCGGAGTTGGGGGACAAACTAGTTCGTGGAGGCCGCCACGGCCGCCGCAGCCACAGTTCCCCGGCCAAGGACGGTCCGAGCGACGAGGGCCTGGTGGGTCCCAGAGGCCCCAGCAGCAGAGGTCGCAGTCGTCGCAGCGTGGGTCGCAGCGGCAGCCTCAACGACAGCGGCAGTCTCAAACAGCAATCACGACAGCCACGGGCCCCGGCAATTGTATTTTCTGCACAGGTCAGCATTTTCCAACACCTGCGACCAGCGGTGGGGTCGCTGCTATGGATGTGGGCAGCCCGGACACATTAAAGCTTCGTGCCCCTTTTCGGCCCCTGCCAACTCCTCCCTCAGCATCGGCTCCATCTTCATCACAGCAACGGTCGACGGCTCAGCGGCCATATGCGCCAGCAGGCAGGCCATCTTCTTCCCATCCCACGGATTATCGCCCTCCAGCTCAGAGTGGGCGAGTGTATGCTGCACAGGTAGAAGACTCTTCAGCCGCAGATCATGTGGTGGCAGGTATCACTTTACTTTCTGGCATTAGGACTCGTACTTTATTTGACACTGGAGCATCGCATTCTTTTATTAGTAAATCATTTGCATCATTACATGGGTTAGAAGTAGGACTTTTGCCACGTGCACTAAGGTTCAGATTCCCGATCACACCTTGCACGTGGAGGAATATTGTTGGTCCTGCCCGATGCAAATCGAGTCCTGGATTATGCCAGCAGACCTGTTGGTCTTAAGACAGCTAAGGGACTTTGATGTGGTTTTAGGGATGGACTGGCTGGCTAGGTATTTTGCGACTATTGACTGTGCCGCAAGAACTGTCACTTTTAGAGAGCCAGGCCAGGAGATGTTGGTATATCGAGGATGTCAGAGTGCTTTCTTTGCCTCTATGGTCTCGACTTCCCGAGCGAGGCAAATGATCCATCGTGGGTGTGTAGCCTTTTTGGCTAGTGTTGTTGAGGGGCCTACTGGCGGCGCCGGGACTCGGGGATATCCCTATTGCCCGCGAGTTCCCGGATGTTTTTCCCCCTGAGCTTACTAGCATGCCGCCAGATAGGGAAATTGAGTTTGTGATTGACGTAGTCCCAGGAACTGCGCCAATCTCTAAGGCTCCTTACCGGATGGCACCGGCTGAGTTGCGAGAGCTTAAGGCGCAACTTCAGGATTTAATGGATAAAGGTTTTATTAGGCCGAGTGTATCGCCTTGGGGAGCGCCGGTGCTATTCGTGAAAAAGAAGGATGGGTCACTTCGATTGTGTGTGGACTATAGGGAATTAAATAAAGTGACCATCAAGAACAAGTACCCTTTGCCGCGCATCGATGATCTTTTTGATCAGCTGCAAGGGTCTTGTGTCTTCTCTAAGATAGATTTGCAGTCCGGTTACCACCAGTTGAAGGTGAAGGCCGAGGATATTCCGAAGACGGCATTCAGATCACGGTACAGGCATTATGAATTCACAGTTATGCCTTTTGGGCTAACTAATGCCCCTGCCGCATTCATGGATTTAATGAACCGGATCTTCCGACCGTACTTAGATCGATTCGTGGTAGTGTTCATTGATGATATCTTGGTCTACTCCCGAAGTGATGCGGAGCATGAGGAGCACTTGAGGATTGTGCTGCAACTTCTACGAGAGAAGAAGTTGTTTGCCAAATTGGCAAAGTGCGAACTTTGGCTTCGGGAGGTAGTCTTTTTGGGCCATGTGATTTCCGCTGCAGGTGTGGCGGTGGACCCAGCAAAGATTGAGGCAGTCCGTGATTGGCCCCGACCGACGACGGTTTCTGAGGTACGTAGCTTTATGGGTTTAGCTGGGTATTACCGTCGGTTTGTGGAAGGCTTTGCGAAGCTCTCCACACCCCTCACTCGCTTGACGCGTAAGGGAGTGAAGTTTATCTGGAGTGAGGACTGTCAAAAAAGCTTTGAGGAGCTAAAGAATAGACTGATGACCGCTCCTATCCTTTCCCTTCCTGTTATGGGAAAAGGATATGTGATCTACAGCGATGCATCACACAGTGGACTCGGATGTGTGTTGATGCAGGAAGGGAGGGTAATTGCATATGCATCAAGACAACTCAAAGAATATGAGAAAAATTACCCTACCCATGACTTGGAGCTTGCTGCTGTAGTGTTTGCACTAAAGCTTTGGCGTGATTATCTGTATGGAGAACACTGTGAAATCTACACCGATCACAAGAGCCTAAAATACCTGTTCACGCAGAAGGAGCTAAATTTGAGGCAACGTAGGTGGTTAGAGCTATTAAAGGATTATGATGTAGATATTCTCTACCACCCAGGTAAGGCTAATGTGGTCGCTGACGCCTTGAGTAGGAGAGCGGTGCAAAGTTTGTCTATGTTGATCACAGACCAAGCGCCGCTATTAGAGGAGATGAGACGACTCGAGATAGAGGTTGTGTCCCCTGGGGTCACTGCTAGACTGACATCTTTAGTCTTGCAGCCCACTCTGCTGGACAGGATCAGGGAGAAACAGAGTGAGGACCCCCACTTGACCAGGATTAGAGATCAGATTCCGAGTAATCAGTCTGGGGACTTTACGGTAGATGCCTCGGGAGTACTGAGGTACAGGAACCGAGCATGTGTGCCAATAGAGACTAGAGAACAGATATTGCGAGAGGCCCATTATACACCTTATACCCTACATCCTGGTGGGACTAAGATGTATAAGGACCTCAAGGCACACTTCTGGTGGAAAGGCATGAAAAGGGATATTGGGAGATTTGTGGCCCAGTGTTTAACTTGTCAGCAGGTGAAAGCTGAGCATCGAGTGCCAGCTGGCAAGTTACAGAGTCTCCCAATTCCCGAGTGGAAATGGGACCACATTACGATGGACTTTGTGGTCGGACTATCGAAGGCACAAGGAGGAGCTGATGCTATCTGGGTAGTTGTAGATCGACTTATCAAGTCGGCGCACTTTCTGCCCATGCAGACTACGTGGCCACTTGAGCGACTAGCCCAGTTATATCTAGATGAGATAGTAAGATTACATGGAGTACCAGCCTCCATAGTATCAGATAGAGACCCGAGGTTTGTTTCGCATTTCTGGAAGAGTTTGCAAACAGCCTTGGGAACTGAACTCAGGTTCAGTACAGCTTTTCATCCGCAGACTGATGGGCAGTCAGAGCGGACTATACAAATCCTGGAAGACATGTTAAGGGCTTGTGTCTTGGATTTCGGCGGAGGGTGGATTCGACACTTACCTTTGGCGGAGTTTGCGTACAACAACAGTTTTCAAGCGAGCATTCAGATGGCTCCGTTTGAAGCGTTGTATGGACGCAAGTGTCGGTCACCACTTTATTGGAGTGACGTAGGCGAGAGGCGGACCTTGGGACCAGATGTATTATTAGAGGCAGAGGAGAAGGTCCGAGTGATTCGAAAGCATCTTCAGACCGCCCAAAGCCGACAGAGGAGCTATGCCGATGTTCGGCGACGAGACTTAGAATTTCAGGTTGGAGATCATGTATTCCTGAAAGTCTCGCCGTCCAAAGGAATCAGGAGGTTCGGCATTCGTGGGAAACTTAGCCCCCGATATATTGGACCCTTTGAGGTATTGGGGCGTATCGGGCCAGTTGCCTACCGACTCGCACTTCCTCCAAGGCTTGCTGGTGTCCATGATGTATTTCATGTTTCTACTTTGAGAAAGTATATCTTCGACCCATCGCACGTCATCGACTTCACACCGCTTGAGATCAGCGAGGATTTGAGGTATGAAGAACGCCCACTGCGAATTCTGGATCGAGAAGTGAAAGAATTGCGCAGTCGAGCCATCCCTTATGTGAAGATCCAATGGAGCAATCATGACGAGCGCGAGGCTACATGGGAGCTCGAGTCGGAGATGAGGGATGCCCACCCCTACTTATTTGAGACATCGGACTGAGGATTATTGTTTAGTCTCGTTTCGAGGACGAAACTCTTTTAGTGGGGGAGGATGTGATGATCCAGACTCCCGCAGGAACTGTGCAACGTTAAACAGTGACTGCGGGGAGCTTATTCGGTGAAACAGAGCTTGTAGAATCAAAATTGGACATTTAATATAGACTCTGCGCGAAAATCGGAGCAAATGGAATTTTCCGGGAACTTTCGGCAAAATTTCGGATCAGAATTTGGCGAAATGGACGTCGTATTTGGACTCAGCGCGCGAAAACGATCGAAACGGTATATTTACTTTAATTTTTCGGCACCCCGGTACTGTTCACGCCAGAACAGTAACTCCGGCCGCCGGAATTACTGTTCCGGCGACCGGCGAGCGGCGGCGGGCGGCGGCGGGCGGCGGCGCACGGCGGCGGGCAGCGGCGCAGCGGCGGCGCAGCGGCGGAGCGCGGGGGAGCGCGACGCGGGCAGCGCGGGCAGGCGCGGGCAGGCGCTCGGGTGCGCGGTCCATGGGCCTGGCGTGCACCGGGAGCACCGAACCCTGCATCTGCCACGTGGCAGCTTCCCATTGGCTGGCCGGCTTCTAGAAGCCCACGGGGACTGTGACACGTGGCAAGATCCTATTGGCCGACAAACTTCCGGAAGACCCGGAGCGCGGACCGGCCATGTGCACCACGTGGCCACGTGGCGATTTTTCATTGGGCCTGCACAGGCTGTTCGCTGTTTTGTGGACACGTGGCGCTTTCTGGTTGGCCCATTTCGGTGTTTCCTGTTCGGATCCGGATCCCCTGTGGTTATATTCCCTTTGGCCCACTATATAAGAGGTCCCCCACCCCCTCTCTTTGCACCTCGGTTTTTGAGCCCTTAGAGAGAGAATCTGAGGTTGAGCTCTTTACGAAAAATCTTCCTCTCTCTCTTCTCTCTCTCTCTCTAAAAACTCAGAAATTCTGGAGTTACAGATAGTGAGATATCTGCGACGCGGCACACTGCGACGGTTTTCTTTTTCGGCCCATTTTCCGTCGCAGTTCCGTCGAAAATTCACTGCGGGCTAACCGGGTGGAATCTTTGGACGATTTTTACGGCAGCGCGTTCCTAAGAGGTAAGGCTTCAATTTCCGTGTTAATCATTTTGCTCCATTTTGCACTTTTGGCATGTTTCCCGAGGTCTCTTTGACCCCCCTTTTTGCTGTTGAAATTTTTGGACAGTGTCAACTTCTCCGATTTTTATCTTGGCGTGGGAGCATCAGATCGAGGCGTTTAAAGAATCGATTTTGATCTACTCTTCGCGAGGAACGCAACCGTAATTTTTCTGGATTTTTCTGAGCACTATTTAGAGGTGAAAAATTCCTCTTTTCCTGTGCTGTTTGAAAAATAGCAAATATTGTGCTTTTTGGGATTTGCATTTATACCGGGAGCGTTGATTTGCAGGATTTGAGGACTGTGGACAACCAGGAGACTACCTGGGGTGTAGTTTGAGCTGCTCGAGGTGGGCGGTTGTTGCTTACCTCATTTTTGACAAGCTCACTGGGATTACTGGAACTCCCCTAAAATTTAATTGATGAGAACAATTGGGACAAACTAATATGACAATTGATGAGAACAATTGGGACAAACTAATATGACAATTGATAAGAACCATTGGGACAACTAACAGGACTACTAACAGGACAACTAACAGGACTACTAACAGGACAACTAACAGGACAACTAACAGGACAACTAACAGGACAATTGATGAGAACCGCTGAGACGAACTCTCCTAAAATTTAATATAACCCCACAAATTATATGATGACTTATATTGGGACACTGTGCGAATAACTTTTATAACAATCAATCTTTTTAAAATAATATTTGACACTTTTCTACAGCTTTTAAATAATTGCATGCTTTCTTGCTCATCCGGTTAGCCACTATTTATTGCTACACTATCATCCTGGGATTTCTACATGTTTCATTGTTGTCGTTTGCATCCAGATGCTTGTTGCTCAAGTATGAGCAGGGGTTTGGGATAGTGTAGTCGAGATTGCATTAGATTGTGGATTTGTGGGGTATTGCGGTGACCGCGGACAGTAGGCGGTTGACCAGATGTTTATCCTTGCATCAGATTGGGGTTGAGTCTGGTTTATTGCATCAGCTAGGGGTTGGGTTTCTGTAGTGGATGGAGTTTCCCACTTTGATCATAGTTATGATCCAGTCCTGCTAGATTGTGATACTGGTGAGACATGTGCTACAGAGATACTTGTGATACTGATAACAGAGATACTTTACTCGTGTGGGTCGCTCCCCTCGAGTGCCACTCCGTAGGTGTGCTTTCTCGGACCCAGCCTTGTGTGCCGGTCTGATACTTATTTTGGGATGCGAGCCGTGCGGGCCGATCCCGCGGTTTCGAGCCTTGTGTGCAGATTCCGCTGAGCAGGCAGTACCAGAGTTGAGGTTTTACCCACTAGGGGAGGCTGCTGGTTTATCTGGTAGTTCTCACCCCCCATTATTGTTTTCCTGTCCCTTTCTTCTCCTTTATTTTGCAGAGTCATCTGCAGGAGCTGCTAGGCCTTCGGCAGCGGATCGAGGTAAGGGGATCGCCGAATAAATAGATCCCCTGTGAGATTGAGAGCTGTAAATAGACGTTGTACCCTTCACTCAGACTGTGGTAATCTCCTTTTATTTTGAGTCTGCCTTTCGCCAGCTGGTTGTATTATTTTGGTGAGCTCGGAGATTATTGTACATATTACAGTTTATTTTTAGTTCCAGTCTGAGATACTATGTGGTTCTTCTATTTCAGCTCTGTATTATGCTCTTTTATTGTACATTCGATATCTGAGCAGGTTACCAGCACTTCGTGTACTCGGGGAATCCCGTGTGCACGACGGATCTGTTGGCGAGCCCGGGTTCCGGGGCGTGACATTATGCGTACTGGAAAGTACGGATGAAAGCCTTTTTAATTTCCATCGACGAACGGGTGTGGCAATCAATTGAATTAGGATAGTCTAATCCAACTGAATTTATTGGTGATGTTCGCACCATCAAACCTAGGTCGAAATGGACCAAGGAAGAGATAGATTTTTCTTCTTACAATGGCAAAGGGATTAATGCTCTATTTAATGCTTTGTCTCAAACTGAGTTCTCTCGCGTCTCAGCATGTGAGACTGCGAAAGAAATCTGGGATGTTCTTCAAGTTACGCATGAGGGAACTAACCTTGTGAAGATTCAGAAACTGCAAATGCTTACGAGCAAGTTTGACTCTATTTTCATGGCAGAAAATGAATCGTTCACAGACTATTACACACGATTGCAAGATATCGTAAACTCATGTTCTAACTTGGGAGAGAAGATTCCAGAATTTAAAGTTGTAAGAAAAATACTAAGAACTCTTCCTGAAAGATTTCGTTCCAAGGTTACAGCCATTGAAACTATTAAACACCCGGACGAAATCCGTGTAGAAGAATTAGTTGGTTCTTTACAAACATATGAAATGACATTTCCTACTAACTATTCTTCGGGAAAGGCAACCTCTTCTAAGTCTTCAGGTTATGCTTTGAAAACAACAAAAAAAGAAGACGCGGATTCATCCTCCTCAGGCGATGACGAGAACCTATCCATGGAGGACTTTGAGAAGCAGCTTGCTCTCTTGACAAGGAAGTTTTGCCGAAATTTTCGAAGGGGTAATTCAAGCAAAACTCCATCCTTCGGAAAGTGGAAGAAAGGCAAGGGTTCTTCAAGTTACAAGTCAAGAAAGCAAGAGGGTTTTTCTAAGGATAAGAAAAGCACAGAAGGACAAGTCCAATGCTTCAAGTGCCGAGGATACGGCCATATCTCAACGGAATGTCCAAATAAGAATCCGTCCAAGAAGAAGGCGATGCAAGCCGTCACTTGGGATGACACCTCATCGTCAAATGAGTCATCGTCAAGTGACGAAGAAGATAACGCAACGGCGTTCCACGCGTCCACATCTTCACCCTTCATGTGCTTAATGGCAAGTACATCCGAGTCATTGTCCAACTCCACTGTTGAAAAGATTGCAACGGACGATGAATCGGATAATTCGGAAGGTGAAGATTTTGCTCTAGCCTACCACAGACTTTTGAGGGATTCAAAGAAACTGGCTAAGCAAAACAAGGGGTTGAGAGGGAGATTGCAGGATCTCGAAGAAGAAGTAAAAAGGGTAACTTCTCTCTCGACCGATCTTGAAGTGGAAAGGGATAATCTGATAAAAGCAAATGTTTCCCTTCAAGAGTCCAATGAGCAACTCGAGAAGAATTATATAGATATGGTGAAAAAAGTGAATTACTTCTTGAAGCTCAACGGCGAGGCTCGACAGGAAAAATTGGAAATGACAGAGACCATTCTCCAACTCAGGGATGGCTTACAGCGATTTTCATCAGGAAGGAGTAAGTTTGATAAGCTTCTTGGTCTTGGTCAATCAAACAAGTTCGGCCTCGGATACAATCGAACTGAAGACAATTTTAGTTCGGTTGGGACTGTTTTTGTGCCTCAGTCGGTATCTCCTCCTCCGACACCGGAATTCACGACAAGCAACGACAACAAGCCTACTTCACCCTCTTCGGAATCGTCAAGCACTAAGGTATGTTTTCGTTGTAATTTTGCAGGGCACATAAGGAGAAATTGCAAGATGGGAGCCAAACGCTCAACTCAAGTACTTCTTGCAACGACTACCAAAAGGGTGATTCCTCGGAAATCAAATGCAAATTATTCGAAGGAAAATAGCCTCGGTAGTTCATCAAACACGACGACGACTTCAAGTAAAAGCGATGGATCAAACAAGACGCTTTCACCAAAGGTATCAACTTCACAATCATTTCCGACGTACACCAAAACTCGAAAGGTTTGGGTACGCAAAGGTGAAATCTTCCCTTGTCTTGTTACAAATATTTCCTTGCATGCATATGATAATTCGTCTTGGTATTTGGATAGCGGCTGTTCCCGTCACATGAACGGTGACAAAAACTGCTTTCAAAATTTTGAGAAAATCTCCGGAGGACTTGTAGTTTTCGGAGACGGTCAGTCTTCCAAAATTGTTGGAAAAGGAACAGTAGCTATTCCAGATGGCCCGATTCTGAATAATGTGTTATTTGTTGATGGGCTTAAGACTAACCTCATAAGTATCAGTCAACTTTGTGACAATGGTTTTTCTGTTAATTTTTCATCTGTTGAATGCATTGTAACTGATAAGGATCATATTTTCTTTTTAAAAGGGGTTAGATCTGAAAACAATTGTTATGTAGTTCCCAATAAAATTTCTGAAAATTGTAACTTAGCCTCTTTGAATAATGAAACACTTTGGCATGAAAGGCTAGGACACATAAATTTTAAGGAACTTGCTAGAATTTCGAACAAAGACGTGGTCAAGGGGGTTCCTAAACTTTCACTTAATCAAAACATTGTGTGTGGTGGTTGTCAAAAGGGAAAACAATCTAGGACTGCACACAAGAACTTGAATCACGTCGGTACCAAACGGCCCTTGGAATTATTGCATATGGATCTTATGGGGCCGACACGTCAACCATCCTTGGGAGGTAAATGGTATATTTTCTTATTGGTTGATGATTTCTCTCGGTATTCTTGAGTAGCATTTTTAAAAGAGAAAGCTGATACTTTTGACTCTTTTCACGAGATTTGCCTTCGTATTATGATTGAAAAGAATGAAAAGATCATTCATGTTAGAAGTGATAGAGGTGGAGAATTCATAAACTCTAAATTCATTGATTTTTGCACTTCCAACGGCATTAAGCATGAATTCTCAGCACCCTATACACCTCAACAGAATGGTGTTGTCGAGCGCAAAAACAGGGTTGTACAAGAGATGGCACGTGTTATGCTTCACAGCCGGAATTTACCGTTACATTTTTGGGCTGAAGCTGTGAACACTGCAATCTATGTTATTAATCGAGTTTATTTGCGCCCGGGTACGTTAAATACACCATATGAACTATGGTGTTGTAGAAAACCCAACATCAAATATTTTCGCATCTTTGGGAGTCGATGTTACATTTTACGTGACCGCGAAAATCATGGAAAATTTGACTATCGAAGTGACGAAGGGATTTTCTTGGGGTATTCTACAAATAGTAGAGCATATCGGGTATTTAACTTGGAATCTAAAACGATCGTAGAATATATAAATGTTAAAGTAGATGAAGCTTTCCACTTTACATCTGATAAATCTACCCCTGATATCTCTCTTGATGATGATACTCCTGTAAATGCATCTTCTCATGATAATACTTCCAATATTAATGATGCATCTAATGGTTCTTCAAGTCTATCTGATGTGCAGGAATCATCTCATGTACCTCCGAGTACTCCATTACATCAAACGTTACGCATCTCCAAGGATCATCCTGAATCGAACATTATTGGAGACCCACAAGGAGTCAAAACTCGGAGAGAGTTGGTTTGTGGATTCGCTTGTTACGTTTCCATGATCGAACCAAAGAATATCGATGAAGCTCTTCAGGATGACTACTGGATTGAAGCAATGCAGGAAGAGCTCCATCAGTTTGAACGCAACAAAGTCTGGGAATTAACGACGCCTCCGAAGCAACACAATGTGATCGGTACTAAATGGATTTTCAAGAACAAGAAAAATGAGGATGGTACCATCATCAGGAATAAAGCACGTTTAGTTGCTCAAGGCTACTCTCAAATAGAAGGTATAGACTTTGATGAAACGTTCGCCCCTGTAGCTAGACTCGAGTCCATTCGTATCTTATTCGCTATTGCTTGTCACTTTAAAATAAAACTCTTTCAAATGGACGTTAAGAGCGCGTTTTTAAATGGGTTTTTAAATGAGGAAGTTTATGTGGCTCAACCGAAAGGTTTTGTAGACTGTAAACTACCTAACCATGTTTTTTGTTTGAAAAAGGCTCTTTACGGTTTAAAACAAGCACCGCGAGCGTGGTACGAAAGGTTGACAAAGCACCTTTTGGAGAAGGGCTATACTCGAGGGGGAGCAGACAGGACTCTCTTTGTGAAGCATTATCAGGATAACTTCATTGTTGCACAAATCTATGTCGATGACATTATTTTTGGAGCAACAAAGGATAATGATGCTTCTAAATTCGCAGAAACTATGGAAAGCGAATTTGAGATGTCTATGATGGGCGAACTGACATACTTTCTTGGGTTGCAAGTGAAACAAAATGGTGAAGGCATCCATCTATGTCAATCCAAGTATGCTAAGGAGTTGGTAAAGAAATTCGGATTAGACGATTCTAAAGATTTTCCTACTCCTATGGGAACTAGCAATAAGGGATTAGGAAGTGAATCTCTTAGTGAGAATGTAGACGAGAAACTTTATCGAAGTATGATTGGAAGTCTACTTTACCTCACAGCTAGTCGCCCGGATATATCCTTTAGTGTTGGGATTTGCGCGAGATATCAATCAGCACCAAAGGAGGTTCACCTGAAAGCGGTGAAACGGATCATCCGGTACATCAAAGGAACCATTAATTTCGGAATTTGGTATCCTATGGGAACAAGTCTAGATATTATTGGATACTCAGATGCCGATTGGGCAGGATCTGTGGATGATCGGAAAAGTACGAGTGGTGCATGTTTTTATCTTTGCCATTGCCTTGTTGCATGGCATAGTAAAAAGCAAAACTGCATTGCACTCTCGACTGCCGAAGCGGAATACATCTCAGCGGGTAGTTGTTCAACTCAACTCATTTGGATGAAAAGCGTGTTGAGCGACTTCCGGATTTCAGCAACTTCGGTAACTGTTTTATGTGACAACACTAGTGCTATAAACATTTCAAAAAACCCTGTGTTGCACTCTAGAACAAAACACATTGAACTTGGATATCATTTTCTTAGAGAGCTAGTTGAATCAAATATTCTTCAAATTTCCTACATTTCAACTGAAGATCAATTAGCCGACTTTCTAACAAAACCTTTGGATCAAAAACGTTTTATTCATTTGCGTAAAGCAATTGGAATGCTTTCCTTGAAATAACCTCTTTTTGAAACTCTTGTTTAGGTTAGGTTTTGTTTTTGTGTTTTTGTTCATCATCTATTCTTAGTCTTAGTACATTAATTGAGCATTAGTTTTATTGACTTTAACTGCATCCTTTTATATATTTAGAAATGTATTATGCCTTGGATATCATAATATTTCATTTGATGCAATGATCATTTATGTCAATTAACTCATCTTTGTTTTGATCAAAGTCAATTTCTCTCGCAATGATCTCTTGGTATAGTTATTATCTTATTTGACTGTTTAGTCGAGTATGAAATCGAGATCAATATTTGGCTGAATACTTTATATCTTAAATAATTGATAGCCAATTGAGGGGGAGTCAAAGAAAAAGTATTATGCTCAAAAGATGTGGAAAGAGTTACATCCCAATGAGGAGTATGAAAACTACCACCACATGGAGGAAAGAGCTACCACCTCGGTCGTCCGAGTACTGTGTGCAGCTACCACATGTATACCAAGCAAGGTTTTTCAAGTTTGATTAAATAAAATGCATGTTGAAATACTTGACTCTGTCAAAATTTCAAGGTTGGTATAAGGTGGGAATTTTAATGAAAGATGCTCAAAGAGCCACTCTCTTCAATAAATTGACTAGATATATTATCTAACTTATCTGGGATTTCAGACATCTATTGATCTTTGTATTTCATTTTCTTTACCGAATTGATGATTTGATAAAGGCATTACACATAAGATCAAGTTAGATGTAATTGAAGTTGTTCAACTTTAAGGGATTTAATTTTTATAAATTTTCATTTCATTTGTTGGATGTTATTGATAGATTTGGCATAATCTACTTCTTGTTGTATGAAACGATGATTTTCGTTTAAAGTTGATACACAAAATTGCTTACAATCTTTTTCTAGTTTTTCTAGAATTTCTCTGAAATTTTCTAAAGAAAAAGTTGGAGCCGATCCGGATTGGACTTGCCGATCCGGATCCCGAACGCAGATATTCCTCTGCGGGCAGACGATCCGGATTGGACTTGCCGATCCGGATCCCGAACGCAGATTTTCTCTGCGGGTAGCCGATCCGGATCGTAATCACGAACTGATCCGGATCGCGGCTAGGGTTTTATATAGAACAAAAGGGTTTTGATTTCTTTTACTCCAATCTTTTGTTCCAAAGTTTCCAGAGCTTCTCTCTCTAGAATTCATCCATCTTGGAAGCTTTCAAACTCAAGTTCTTCGACTCCAAGTAAGTTTTATTGATCAAAATCTCGGTTTTTCACAGTTTTTCATATTCTTCCTCAAAACGTGATGAAATTCTTGTATCTATTTCGTTTGTGGATGGTTATTGATCAAATTTCTTTTGAAATAAGAACTCTGGGTAGATTAGTTTTGATTATATGCTAGGTATTCTCAAGATAAACGGATTTTTGGGCTTCGATTTCAAAAATTTTGGTTTTAGGGCATATAATGGGAATTTTCGAAAATCATGCGATTGATCTATTTTTAAAATTCTTTTTGCAAAACTAATTTGATTCTCAGTCTCCCTACACGATAATGATTGTTTGGGTACAATTTTTCAAATTTTTGAAAATTAACAATTTTTTCGTGTTCTTGAGTTGTTGCTCACAGGATTTCTTTTCACAAGCAATTGCAGCAATGGCATTCACATGGATCATAGTTCTTCTTGTTGCGATGGTACATACTAGAGCAACCAATAAATTAAAGAGGGCAAAGAAACCGTTTCGTAAAGGAGAATGTGTTCAACTTAAAGACTCAGAATCTGAACCAGAAAAGGATGAGGTCAATTGGGATGAGTTGTCAGATGATGAAACACATCCTGTAAAATCGACACAGAAAACCTCTGTTGTTTCGAAAGGAAAAACTGCAATGGACACTGGAAAAGCACCTATGACTGCCCCATCCATCTCGCTGAAGAGGAAGAGACTAGCTCGACGCTTTGGACGAGCACGAAATGCTGATGTTAGCAAACCAATAGCTCCTGACTCCCCGCCTCGCATGGAAGAAGTGTTCATTAACACTGATCGCCTTAGAGCTTTTGAACATCGTGAATGCATCGGTGAACGACATGTCAACATTGAAGCTCTCCGAAATCACTCACCAGAGTTTGGGATCTTAATTGAACAAACTAATCTTATTCAAGTCTGCCGATTCCCGGAATTTCTTGGGTATTGCTTGTTTCGTGTAAGAACCTTTTACACAAATGCGAGACATCTTCAGGAAGATGAACTTGGTTCGATGCAATTCTACACAAACATCCAAGGGATGAGACTCACAATCACTCCGCAGTTAATCGGCGAGGTCCTAGGAATGGAATCAAACAGATCGGGGATCAACTTTTTGATGGGAAGAAGTTTGACGAATTCCATGTGGCAAACCGTGATAGAAGGAATTTGTTTGGAAGGAACTGAATCAGCAGATGGTAAATCTGTAAAATCCAAACAACTTCGGCTTGAGTACCGATTTCTTAACTTCATCACGTGTTACAACATTCTCCCTAACTTGCAGACAAAAGTATTGAGATGGGATAGAATGCTGTTCTTATATCTCCTAGGTCATCCTTCTGAGGCCATAGGGTTGAACATGAACATCCCGTACATAATTTGGAACAGAATGTCGAGATATGTCAAGCATCCTCATCCTACTGAACGACTTCCATTTCCATTGATCATCATGAGGATCTTGAAAAAGTTTAAGATTGATATCAGCTCGACATCATATCAACACTGTTGGGGGATGATAGATGAATCAACAATTGTGAAGTCTTTTCACAAATTGCCTCATGTCTTTTCGACTCCGTCCTCTACAAAGAAACCTTGTGCGGGCACCTCTGCCTCGCCATCACATCAAGCACCAGGAGCAGATGATGAAGCATCAATAACCTCCATCTACAAACAGCAACAGAGATTGTCTTTTGAACAGGAGCAAATCACCAAAGAGCAGAGGCGAATCTCCGAAGAACTCGAAATAATCACAGCGTCCCAAATCACATTAACTAAGACGGTCTCGTCAATGAAGAAGTTAATGCAGAAAATGCTCTCGAAAATGGGATGCAGCGCCTCTGATTCAGATGTTTGAGTCGGTTGTCTAATTTTTTTTTTTTCTTATGCAGATTTTTAATCCTTCTCTTGTGCAGGTTTTTAAGTTTTAGCTTTTAGTTTTTAGTTCTCAAACTTTTGGTACTTGAACTGTTAACTATTCTCTCCACTTTGGCTAACTTTTGTGACAAAAAGGGGGAGAGAGAAGTATAAACAATGATACAATGTTTGCTTGAAACTTGAAACAGGTAAGTATAACCTCAACTTGAAAGGTAAGTAGAACTTCAACTTTTGGTTTTCATTTGTGTTTGAATGCATGCCTCGACTAACTATTCGACTAACTATTTGGGCATGTAATATAACTAACAAGTTGATGTTCACTAACATGACATTTGGATTTTGATTGCATAAAAGATATGTTGGTGTTTTAACAATGATCAAATTATATATCTGAATGTATAAATGTCATGGTAAGTATAAATGAGTATAAACTTCATCTCTGTATGTGGTTTTTGAATGATATAAAATTCTTGAGGTATCTAACGATTTCTTTTGTCAAGAATGATTTCTTTTGCAGAGAGTACAGATGTCTAAGTCTAGAGTCTGTTTTAGGAGTTTAACTCATGTATTTTATTTTGGATCTCCATTGTAAATTTTTGTTGTATGGTGATAGCAACAAAAATATCTTTTTGAATTTTCTTGAGTGGATCTATGTTTTGTCACGAAACCGCCAAAGGGGGAGATTGTTACGGAATTTAAGTTGGCGTATTTCGTGAATTAGGTTAAGTCTTGAAGATTGAAGGTAAAGAAGGTTGGATCATATAACTCAATCTCAAGAAAGAAGAATTCAAAAGGATCAGGTATGTTTAACTTAATATCTTTGGTGATCCGAATACTTCTTATAGTGTAGAAACACTTGGATGAACTTGTGATTGCATAAATATCAAAAACTGGACATGGGACATGTTCAGGATCCGGATCAGGCTCTTTAATCCGGATCCCGAAGGTTGTTCGTTCATACACAAGTTCGATCCGGATCGTAGCCTCCTTTGATCCGGATCCCGAACACTGGTTTTACCATAATTTATGAACGATCCGGATCAGGCTTTCCAATCCGGATCCCGAACGTTGGTGTTTGGTGAAACTGTATGAACAATCCGGATCAGGCACTTCGATCCGGATCCCGAACCTTCGTTTTTCTGGAAACTATTTTTCTCGCTACTGCAATCCGGATCGCCGAACTCCGATCCGGATCGTCGTCATGTAAAATTCCAGAAAATGATAGTTTCTGATTCTTATCTTCTTCCAAGGGTTTCTAACCTATAAATAGACCCTATGATTCATTTTTCTCGGGTAAGCCGCTAATCCAAAAAGCCGTCATCTTATATACGGCCTAAGATCCACATATAGAGAAGAAAGGAAATCAAGAGATTTAATCTTATGTTTCTTCATCTATATTGATTGATTTGATTCTAGGTTTTCATACTCACATTTTGAGTAGAATCAAATCAATGAATACTTAGATGGTATTTCCGATCTATTTCTAATCTAAGTATTCGGCGGATCATCACCACCCAAAAATCAACGATTTATCCCAAATCGGCGCGTGGACTCGCGTGGCCTTGTGGATTCAAGGTGCTACCGCTCTCGTGGATTCGGAGCGAGGTACGTTCGTGGATTCGAAGCGTGCTACTGGGTGAAGACCGTGGATTCGGTCGGACGTCGTGGACTCGACGTTGGACGCCGTGGATTCGGCGTTGGGCGCAGATCGTGGATTCGAGAAGCGTCGTGGAGCAAGCGGAGAAGATCAACTAGGAGCGTATGGAAAAGGTCGAGTCGTCTGTGAGTACGGTATATCACCTTGTACGTGTTTAATTCTAGTGGATTTCACCGTGTGATCGGTTCCGTGGTTTTTTACTCCGGTTTGGAGTTTTCCACGTAAAAATCTCTGCGTGTTATTTATTTTTCCGCATTGGGTTTTATATCGCAAAGATTTTTGAGTGTTTATTGTTTACACCTATTCACCCCCCTCTAGCTGTTTTTTCCCCTATTTAGATCCAATTATACATAACCCAACATCTTCATTCTCGAAAATATCTAAAGGATCATCGAGTTCTAAATCCTCTAACCTCAAAAGCTTTGCAAAACCTTCTAAGGAAAAAGATGAATTCGAAGGGGAAATCCGATGTTATAGATGCAAAGGCTACGGCCATATTTCAACGGATTGTCCTTCTCCGAAATCATATAAAAAGAAGGCTTTGCAAGCGAAAACTTGGGACGATTCTATTTCTAATGAATCGACCTCAAGTAAAGAGGAAAAAGTCGTTGCCTTACATGCTTCTCAAATTCCCTCTTCTAATTTTTGTTGATCATCTCTAATCACTGACTCTGCTCCTTCGATTTTGCATGAAACATCAACATCCGGCGGAGAGTCATCAAGTGAGGGGGAGTCGGACGAAGAAGAACTCGTTGAGGCATATCAACAACTTCTTACGGAATCAAAGAAGATGGCCAAGCATATTAAGAAGTTGAGGAAGCAACGACTTGAGATTCAAGACGAGAATCATGCTTTAAAGATCAATCTTCATGATCTCGAGGAGGAACGAGAGCTTTTATTGGATAATAATAAAATCCTCCAAGAAAAGATAAACCAATCGGAGACAAACGCTAAATCATATATGGACAAGATTGGTTTTCTAGAAAAACAGTTTGAGGAAATTCATGTCACCAACCAAGCTTTGACCAAGCAAGTTCATCAACTTAAATCCGACATACAAAGGATTTCAACTGGTTCCAAGAAATTTGATTGTATGTCCGGATTAGGTCAAACAAACAAGGTTGGTTTGGGATTTAAAAAGAACCAAACTGCGAAGGCTTCAAGTTCCACAACTAAATTGAAAGGAAGAACTTGTCACCAATGTGGACTTGAAGGACACTTGATGAAGATGTGACGCCCCACTTCCCAAGGGGTCACCCATCCTAGAACTACTCTAGCTCTAGCACGCTTAACTCTCATGTTCCTCTTGGATCTTGCTAGCATCCAAAATGCTATAGCCGGGTTAGAGATTTTTAGTCCTATTATATCATTTATATAGAGGACTAATCCAAATTCCGGGGGTGTCACATTCTTCCCCCCTTTAAGCCCTGACGTCCACGTCAGGCTCAGGCACACTCACAAGCACCAGGCGATGTGAGACTCGTCTCGCTAGCCTTAGCCGACCTTGTAGGGAGCTGCACTCCACCTACAACGGTCATTAGCCGGGGAGCCTCGCTCTACCCGCTAAATAACCCTGGCTCAGCCGAGACTCATCTCACATTTCCGGCTGGTGAATGGCTCTGATACCAACTGTGACGCCCCACTTCCCAGGGGGTCACCCATCCTTGAACTACTCTAGCTCTAGCACGCTTAACTCTCATGTTCCTCTTGGATCTTGCTACCATCCAAAATGCTATAGCCGGGTTAGAGATTTTTAGTCCTATTATATCATTTATATAGAGGACTAATCCAAATTCCGGGGGTGTCACAGAAGATGTGCCCGAAAAAGAGAATGAGGAATTCTTCGGCAACTTCATCTACGGAGCGAACTCAACGAAATCAAAAGACTCATCAAGTCAAAGGAGTTCACTCAAACCACCAAAGGTCCGAGCCACAACATCAATCATACAAGTGGATCACTGCGAGGCAAAGACCTAAGGTGGATCAACAGTCAAAGCTATCAACTTCCGACCACAATGAATCAAGACAACCCAAAATTCGACGATTTTGGATTCGGAAAGGTGATATCTTTCCTTGTCTTAAGTTCTAAATAGCTTATGACTGTATGTAATGCTTTGATTAGTTTTCCTTTCATATTTTTCTGAATCTCTGCATTACATGTTTTCAATGCTCTTCGTTTTTTTGTTTTGTTTTTGAACAAAAGGGTTTTAACGAACAAGTGCATTGAATAAAAAGGGTTTCACTTTCAATCACTCCAATTTAATTTTATATGAATTATCAACTTTACTCCATAATCATAATTCTTGAAGATACTTCATTATAAGAGTTTTTGATAATTATATTCATCAAATTTTAGTAATCATGTGTGATCTTTAGATGCTTAACCTATCTCGGTTGTGTGAATTCTTTGTGATAAACATGAGACAACTGATAGACTAAAATTTGGAATTTAATTCTTTCACATAAGAGATTGTATTTTCGTACAAGGGAAATGAAATGAATTGCAAAAGATGTGGAAAGAGTTACATCCGAAAGGAGTGAAAACTACCACCACATGTTGGAAAGAGCTGCCACCCCGGTCGTCCGGTTTGTGTGTGAAGCTACCACATGTTTTGGATGCTAGAAAAATATTTTTGAAATTTTTTAGATGAAGCATTCGGACATTTATATTCAAAGTTCTTATGTTGATTAATCTCTTGGTTGGTATAAGGTGGGATAGTTGAAAGATGCTCAAAGAGCCACCCTTAGGTATTTTAGTGCTTATCTCAAATTTGAAAGGGTAGAAATCAAATTGATGTCATTTGGAAATCTCTGTAAGTCATCTTTGTAAATCCGTTACATCTTGATAGAGTTTGGATCTCCAGATTATTTTTGATGACTTATGTTTGACGTATATAATATGAAAAACGGTTTATAATGTTTTATCTTTGTTTTTCATGATTTCGGAGTAAATCTTTTTAATTTTTGTAAAATTAATTGGATTGAATGACATCTATGTGATCTCATATTATTTTCAGGCACTTAAATTGTTTTCTTGATGGAATACAATTCAAATATTTCAAAATCTGGATTTGTTTCAAGAAATTATTTGATTTTTGCTTTCAAGTACCGGTACGCAATCTATGTTTTTGTTATATACCGGAACTGAGCTTTTATCTCTCTTTATCTATGAACTAATGCTGTTAGTGATTTCCTTTTGTCTAGTATGTTCACTGTTTGACAATTTGTGACAAAAAGGGGGAGAAGAGAAATGGGGGAGAAGAGATCGTCGAGATAGGGGGAGACGGAGATGAGATCATCGAGATAGGGGGAGATGATGAAAAAGGAGCCGAAAAACAAAAAAAACCAAAAGGATGAATCAAATGTAGGATTTACATTGAATTTCTAACGACTAACGTTTGATTTTATTTGGAGTTTTGTTTTGCAGGATTTACATCACTTTAAGACTCCAAGTCCTAAGTCATAGAGTTTGTTCTAAGACTGGTTCAAATGTATTTTTGTTTATTGGATCTTTCACGCAAAGAAAGTCAATGTTTTGGTGATGACATTGAGTTTCGATTTTTTGGTTTAAGATGAGTGTCTTGAGCGTTTTATGTATTTTTGGGTTTTGTCACGAAATTGCCAAAGGGGGAGATTGTTACGGCTTTTTGTCTTGGCATATTTCGTGAGTTGAGTCGGAGTCTTGAGGTGATCAAATTGTCAATCAGCAATCGAAGACTTAGAGAAGATTCAACAAGAGCTCAAGTTGACACTCAGTGTTTTGAGTCTTGAAGATTGAAGTTGAAGAATTGTGGATCATATACATCAATCTCAAGGAAAATGGATTCGGATTGATCAGGTGCGTTTAACTAAATAATTTTGGTGATCCGAATACATTTGAGTAGTTTAGAAATACTTGGATGAATTTTTAATTGCATAAAAATCAAAAACTGGACATGGGACATGTTCAGGATCCGGATCAGGCACGGCAGTCCGGATCCCGAACGGTGTTTGTTCATACGCAAATCCAGTCCGGATCCAAGCCATTTCTGATCCGGACCCCGAACCTTGTTTTTTCAAGAATTGCTGAAAAAAAGACGACAGTCCGGATCAGCCAATCCAGTCCAGACCGTCGTGCGGGAAAATTTCTGTTAAGTCAGTTTTTGATGCTTATCTCTTTCCAAAGGTTTCTAATCTATAAATAGACACTTAGGGTTTCTCAAGAACTACCGATTAATTAATAAAACACTTGAGAGAAACCCTAGAGGCTAGGTTTTTATCGTTATTCTTTTTAGCCTCTTTTAGGTCAATTCGACGGTTCTTCCAAGATCTATCTTTTGTCGAATTGATCTAGTCTTTGCTTAGAGATTCCTTCTACGGTTCTTCAATGATAATCTAAGCAAAGGATCACCATCGAAGCCAATATTTCTATCGGCTAAGTTTGCGTTGTGGATTCGACGTAGCACCGTGGATTCGGTGTGTTGAAGGCGTTTCGTGGATTCGAAACGTGTGCTCGTGGATTCGAGTGGCGTTCGTGGATTCGAACGTGTGCAGTGGACGTGCAATCGGTGGAGCGCAAGATCCGAAGAAGTTGAAGGAGGGGTTGAGTCCGTGGAGTTGGTAATCACCTTGTTATTCTTCTTTTCTTAGTGGATTGTTATTGCGTGTTGGTCCCGTGGTTTTTCTCCTGGATTGGAGTTTCCACGTATATCTCGGTGTGCTATTTTTATTTTCCGCATTGGTTTTTATTTTGCACTGAGATTGGTTTTATAAGTATTACACCTATTCACCCCCCCTCTAGTTGTTTGATAGTACCTATTTAGATCCATGTGGATCCTAAATATATAAAAACCTACATGTCATGGTTGGAATGGTTAAAGTATGTGCTTTATTGGTAACGCCGTGCATATACAAAGGAGACTCCGCCCGTTTGGGGAATGTATTTGTATATGTGGCGGGTCTGATACGCGCCGGGGGCGAGGTCTATTCAAAAAAAAAATGGGTACGTTTTCCGCTCTTTTAGAACCTCCGGGGCATGACAATAGTCCATGATGGAAGGATAGCGCCCTTGGAAGGATCAGGGCGCATTGTCTTCCACCAGATGCGGGCGGTTCCCTCAAGAAAATGAACGGCCAGAGGAACCCGCTCGTGCTCCTCCATCAGTAGGTCTTCGAAAAGCTTTTCCATTGTGTCGACCCACTTTTCCACAACCCAAGAGTCAGTCGTCTCCCCCTCAAAGACTGGTGGGTCGTACTTCCGGAAATCAGCCAGGTTTGCTCTCACCCTTTCCCGCTCCGTCAGTTGGGGAGTAGCTCCTCGGGTGGCAAAAGTGGGTGCAACAGGGGGGCGGTGCCGTTACGGTCTCCCTTAAGGGGTCTCCGGCGGCGGCCCCCGATGCATGTCCCGAACCTACGACCGGTGGGGCTACTGAGGGTTCCGTCGCCTGAACCGGTGGTACCCCGGCTGTCGGTAGTTCAGTCGATGGTACAGTTGGTCCGGTTGGCGGAGCCTGCGTAACAACTGCTGGCGCAGCCGGTTGTTGCGTCAACAAATGCACCCGCTCCGTAAGTGTTGCCAACTGCCCAGCCAATTTCCGTAGTTGCTGCCGGAGTAGCTGGTTCTCAGCAGTGGTTGACGTCGTACCCTCTGCTACTGCGTCATCAGTCGATGATCTAGTCCGGGCCATAATCTGGACAACAAAAAAGCCGAGTCAAACCTAGACTTAACCCGTTTCAGAACCGTTGGACCGTTAGACCCAGACCTTCCCCCTCTCAACGCTCACGCTTCTAAACATCTAGCCTCTGTTTATCTCATAGGTTAGTCGCACATGGTATTGTGTTCCGTGGATGTTAAATGTTTAGTATCGTGGTTAAGGTCGTTTCTCTCTGATACCATATTAATCTGTTGTTACGGATTTTGTTTTGGCGCATTTCGTGAAAGTGTTAAGTCTTGAAGATTGAAGATGAATGAAGTTTGGATCATATACCTCAATCTCAAGAAAGAAGAATTCAAAAGGATCAGGTAAGTTTAACTAAATATTTTTGGTGATCCGAATACTTCTTGTAGTATAGAAACACTTGGAAGAATTTTTTATCGCATAAAAATCAAGAACTGGACATGGGACATGTTCAGGATCCGGATCAGACAGTCCGATAGGGTGCTTGTTCATTGGCAAATCCGATCCGGATCATAGTCATTTCGATCCGGATCCCGAACATGGGAATTTGCTGAAATACATGAACGATCCGGATCGTGCATTACAATCCGGATCCCGAACCCTGTTTCTCTGGAATTGCCTGACTCGTTACGACGATCCGGATCACAGCTAATCCGATCCGGATCGCCGTCGTAAAAATTTCCAGAAACGACAGTTTTTGATCCTTATCTTCTTCCTAGGGTTTCTAACCTATAAATAGACCCTATGATTCTTTTTCTAGGGTTAATCCACATAAGCCGTAAATCCACATAATACATAGAGCCGTCATAATCAAATATCATCATATACGGCCCTAGATCCACATATAGAGAAGAAAGGAAATCATTAGATATTACTCTATGTTTCTTCATCTATATTGATTAGTTTGATTCTAGGTTTTCATACTCACATCTTGAGTTGAATCAAACTAATGAATACTTAGATGGTATTTCCTATCTATCTTTGATCTAAGTATTCGGCGGATCATCACCACCCAAAAACAACGATTTACCCCAAAATCGGCGCGTGGACTCGCGTGGCCTTGTGGATTCAAGGTGCAACCGCTCTCGTGGATTCGGAGCGAGGTACGTTCGTGGATTCGAAGCGTGCTACTGGGTGAAGACCGTGGATTCGGTCAGACGTCGTGGACTCGACGTTGGACGCCGTGGATTCGGCGTTGGACGCAAATCGTGGATTCGAGACGCGTTGCGGAGCGAGCGGAGAAGATCAACTAGGAGCGTATGGAAAAGGTTGAGTCGTCTGTGAGTACGGTATATCACCTTGTACGTGTTTAATTCTAGTGGATTTCACCGTGTTATCGGTCCCGTGGTTTTTTACTCCGGTTTGGAGTTTTCCACGTAAAAATCTTGCGTGTTCATTTATATTTCCGCATTGGGTTTTTATTGCGCAATGATTTTTTGAGTGTTTATTGTTTACACCTATTCACCCCCCCTCTAGGTGTTTTTTTCCCCTATTTAGATCTTTTATTACATATAACCCAACAAGTGGTATCAGAGAGGGAATAGGGTTGTAAACAATGGTTGAAGGTGGAAACATCAACAGACCCCCATTCTTTGATGGAACAAATTATGCGTACTGGAGAGTACGGATGAAAGCCTTTTTAATTTCCATCGACGAACGGGTGTGGCAATCAATTGAATTAGGATGGTCTAATCCAACTGAAATTATTGCTGATGTTCGCACCATCAAACCTAGGTCGAAGTGGACCAAGGAAGAGTTAGATTCATCTTCTTACAATGGCAAGGGAATTAATGCTATTTTTAATGCCTTATCTCAAACTGAATTCTCTCGCGTCTCGGCATGTGAGACTGCGAAAGAAATCTGGGATGTTCTTCAGGTTACACATGAGGGAACTAACCTCGTGAAGATTCAAAAGCTGCAAATGCTTACGAGCAGATTTGACTCTATTTTCATGGCAGAAAATGAATCTTTCACGGACTACTATACACGATTGCAAGACATCGTAAACTCATGTGCTAACCTGGGAGAGAAGATTCCAGAATTTAAGGTTGTAAGAAAGATCTTAAGAACTCTTCCTGAACGATTTCGCCCAAAGGTTACAGCCATTGAAACTATTAAACACCCGGACGAAATGCGTGTAGAAGAACAAGTTGGTTCATTACAAACTTATGAAATGACATTTACTACTAACTATTCTTCGGGAAAGGCATCCTCTTCTAAGTCTTCAGGTTATGCTTTGAAAACAACAAAGGAAGAAGACACGGATTCATCCTCCTCAGACGATGACGAGAACCTATCTATGGAGGAATTTGAGAAGCAGCTCGCTCTCTTGACAAGGAAGTTTCGCCGCAACTTTCGAAGGGGTAATTCAAGTAAAACTCCATCCTTCAGAAAGTCGAAGAAAGGCAAGGGTATTTCAAGTTACAAGTCAAGAAAGCAAGAGAACTTTTCAAAGGATAAGAAAAGTTCAGAAGGACAAGTCCAATGCTTCAAGTGCCGAGGATACGGCCATATCTCAACGGAGTGTCCAACTAAGAATCCGTCGAAGAAGAAAGCGATGCAAGTCGTCACCTGGGATGACAACTCAACGTCAAATGAGTCATCCTCAAGTGATGAAGAAGAAAGCGCAACGGCATTCCACGCGTCCACATCTTCACCCTTCATGTGCTTAATGGCAAGTACTTCAAATTCATTGTCCAACTCCTCCCGGGTTGAAAAAACTGCAACGGATGATGAATCAAGTAACTCTGAAGGTGAAGATTTTGTTTTAGCCTACCACAGACTTTTACGGGATTCAAAGAAACTGGCTAAACAAAACAAGGGGTTGAGAGGGAGATTACAGGATCTCGAAGAAGAAGTAAAAAGGGTAACTTCTCTCTCGACCGATCTTGAAGTGGAAAGGGATAATCTGTTAAAAGCAAATGTTTCCCTTCAAGAGTCCAATGAGCAACTCGAGAAGAATTATGTAGAAATGGTGAACAAAGCGGATTACTTCTTGAAGCTCAACGGCGAGGCTCGACAGGAAAAACTGGAAATGACAGAGACCATTCTCCAACTCAAGGATGACTTACAGCGATTTTCATCAGGAAGGAGTAAGTTGGATAAGCTTCTTGGTCTTGGTCAATCAAACAAGTTCGGCCTCGGATACAATCGAACTGAAGACAATTTTAGTTCGGTTGGGACAGTTTTCGTGCCTCAGTCGGTATCTCCTCCTCCGACACCGGAATTCACGATTAGCAACGACAACAAGCCTACTTCACCCTTCTCGGGATCGTCAAGCACTAAGGTATCTTTTCGTTGTAATTTTGCAGGGCACATTGAAAGAAATTGCAAGATTGGAGCTCAAAGATCAAATCAATCACATCTTGCAATTGCTACCAATGAGTTCACTCCCCGGAAATCAAAGAAGGACTTTTCAAAAGAAAAGAACATTGGTAGTACTTCAAGCAAGACGATGACAAAAGAAAAAGATCAATCATACAAGACGTCTTCATCAAGGAAAATTTCTCAACCATTGCCAACATACTCTAAAACTCAAAAGGTTTGGGTATGCAAAGGTGAAATCTTTCCTTGCCTTTAATCTTCCTACGATTAAATGTTGTGTAGTTTATGTAGACTATTTTTTTTTTTTTTTTTCTTTGGACCGACCCGTCAACCATCTTTGGGAGGTAAATGGTATATTTTCTTATTGGTTGATGATTTCTCTAGGTTTTCATGGGTAGCATTTTTAAAAGAGAAAGCTGATACGTTTGATTCTTTTCATGAGATTTGCCATCGTATTATGATTGAAAAGAATGAAAAGATCATTCGTGTTAGAAGTGATAGAGGTGGAGAATTCATTAATTCCAAATTCATTGATTTTTGCACTTCCAACGGCATAAAACATGAATTCTCGGCACCCTATACACCTCAGCAGAATGGTGTTGTTGAGCGCAAAAACAGGGTTGTTCAAGAGATGGCGCGTGTGATGCTTCATAGCCGGAATTTACCGCTATATTTTTGGGCTGAGGCTGTGAACACCGCTGTCTATGTCATTAATCGAGTGTATTTGCGCCCAGGAACTTTAAATACACCATATGAGATGTGGTTTAGTAGAAAACCGGATATCAAATACTTTCCTATCTTTGGGAGTCGATGTTTTATTTTGCGTGATCGCGAAAATCTTGGTAAGTTCGATTCTCGAAGTGACGAAGGGATCTTTTTGGGTTATTCTACAAATAGCAGATCATATCGGGTATTTAACATGGAATCTAAAACGATTGTAGAATCTATAAATGTTAAAGTAGATGAAGCTTTTCACTTTGCATCTGAAAAATCTACCCTCGATATCTCTCTTGATGATGATACTCCTGTAAGTGCATCTTCTCATGATAATACTTCCAATATTAATGATGCATCTAATGGTTCTTCAAGTTGATCTGATGTGCAGGAATCATCTCATGTACCTCCGAGTACTCCGTTACAACAAACGTTACGCATCTCCAAGGATCATCCTGAATCAAACATCATTGGAGACCCACAAGAAGGAGTCAAAACTCGGAGGACAGTTGGTTTGTGGATTCGCTTGCTACGTTTCCTTGATCGAACCAAAGAACATCGATGAAGCTCTTCAGGATGACTACTGGATTAAAGCAATGCAGGAAGAGCTCCATCAGTTTGAGCGAAACAAAGTCTGGGAATTAACAAAGCCTCCAAAGCAACACAATGTGATAGGTACCAAATGGATTTTCAAGAATAAGAAAAATAAAGATGGTACCATCATCAGGAACAAAGCACGTTTAGTTGCTCAAGGCTACTCTCAAGTAGAAGGTATAGACTTTGATGAAACTTTCGCCCCTGTAGCTAGACTCGAGTCCATTCGTATATTATTCGCGATAGCTTGTCATTTTAAAATAAAATTGTTTCAAATGGACGTTAAGAGCGCGTTTTTTAAATGGGTTTTTAAATGAGGAAGTTTATGTGGCTCAACCGAAAGGTTTTGTAGACTGTAAACTACCTAACCATGTTTTTTCGTTTGAAAAAGGCTCTTTACGGTTTAAAACAAGCACCGCGAGCATGGTACGAAAGGTTGACAAAGCACCTATTGGATAAGGGCTATACTCGAGGGGGAGCTGACAGGACTCTCTTTGTGAAGCATTATCAAAATAACTTCATTGTAGAACAAATCTATGTCGATGACATTGTATTTGGTGCGACAAGAGATAATGATGCTTCTAAATTCGCTGAAACCATGAAAAGCGAATTTGAGATGTCAATGATGGGCGAATTGACTTATTTCCTTGGATTGCAAGTGAAATAGTGTGACAAAGGCATCCATTTGTGTCAATCCAAGTATGCTTTGGAGTTGGTCAAAAAGTTTGATCTAGAAAATTGTAAAGATTTTCCAACTCCAATGGGAACTAGCAATAAAGGATTAGGAAGTGAATCTTTTAGTGAGAATGTAGACGAGAAATTTTATCGGAGTATGATTGGAAGTCTACTTTACCTCACGGCTAGTCGCCCGGATATATCTTTTGGTGTTGGGATCTGCGCGAGATATCAATCTGCACCAAAGGAGGTTCACCTGAAAGCGGTGAAACGGATCATCCGATACATTAAAGGAACCATAAATTTCGGAATTTGGTATCCTATGGGAACAAGTCTAGATATTATTGGATACTCAGATGCCGATTGGGCAGGATCTGTGGATGATCGGAAAAGTACGAGTGGTGCATGTTTTTATTTAGGCCACTGCCTTGTTGCATGGCACAGTAAAAAGCAAAACTGCATTGCACTCTCGACTGCCGAAGCGGAATATATCTCAGCGGGTAGTTTTTCAACCCAACTCATTTGGATGAAAAGTGTGTTGAGCGACTTCCGGATTTCAGCAACTTCGGTAACAATTCTTTGTGACAACACTAGTGCTATAAACATTTCCAAAAACCCTGTGTTGCACTCTAGAACAAAACACATTGAACTTAGATATCATTTTCTTAGAGAGCTAGTTGAATCAAATACTCTTCAACTGTCATATATTTCAACTGAAGATCAATTAGCTGACATTTTAACAAAACCTTTGGATCAAAAACGTTTTATTCATTTGCGTAAAGCAATTGGAATGCTTTCCTTGAAATAAACTTCTTTTTGAAACTTTTGCTTAGGTTAGGTTTTGTTTTTGTGTTTCTGTTCTTTATCTATGTTTATACATAGTACATTAATTGAGCATGTGTATTATTGACTTTACTTGCATCCTTTCATATAATTAGAAATTTATTATGCTTTGGATATCATAATAATTCAGTTGATGCATTGATCATTTATTTAAATTAAATCATTTTTTAATTGATCAAAGTCAATTTCTCTCTCAATGATCTCTTGGTATTGTTTTTATCTTATTTGACTATTTGGTTGAGTATGAATTCGAGATCAATCCTTGGTTGAATACTTTATATCTTAAATTAATTGATAGCCAATTGAGGGGGAGTCAAAGAAATGTAAAATGCTCAAAAGATGTGGAAAGAGTTACATCCCAATGAGGAGTGTGAAAACTACCACCACATGGAGGAAAGAGCTACCACCTCGGTCGTCCGAGTACTGTGTGCAGCTACCACATGTATACCAAGCATGGGTTTGTATTTTTTGATTAAATAAAATGCATGATTAAAATACTTGACTCCGTCAAATTTCAAGGTTGGTATAAGGTGGGATTTTTAAATGAAAGATGCTCAAAGAGCCACTCTCTTCAACAGATTGACTAGATACATTATATAATTTATTTGGGATTTCAAACATCTATTGATCTTGGTAATTCATTTTCTTTATCATTTTAATGATTTGATAAACGCCGTACTCATAAGATCATGATGGATGTGTTTGAACTTGATCAACTTTAAAGGTTTTAATTTCTGTAAATTTTCATGTCATTATTTGAATGTTATTGATAGATTTAACATAATTTATTTCTCTTGACATGAAACGATGATTTTTGTTTAAAGTTGATGTGCCAAAATGCTTACATACTTTTTCCGGATTTTATTGAATTTTTCTAAATTATTCTGAAGAAAAAGTTGGAGCCGATCCGGATCGGACATGAATGATCCGGATCCCGAACGCAGGTGTTTCCTGCGGGTAGCCGATCCGGATCGAAATCTCGATCCGATCCGGATCACGGCTAGGGTTTTATTAGAACAAGAGGGATTTTGATTTCTTTTATTCCAATCTTTTGTTCTTAAGACTCCAGAGTTTCTCTCTCTAAATTTCATCCTTCTTGGAGCCTTTCAAACTCGAGTTCTTCGATTCCAAGTAAGTTTTATTGATCAAAATCTCGGTTTTTTCACTGTTTTTTCCTTGTTTACTCAAAACGTGAGTAGAAATCATGGAACTTTTTCATTTGTGAATGGTTTTTGGTCAAATCTCTTTGAAATAAGAACTCTGGGTAGATTAGTTTTGATTATTGTTACGGCATTTTGGTGTTGGCATATTTCGTGAGTCAAGTCAGTGAGTTGAGTCGGAGTCTTAAAGGGATCAAATTGTCAATCAGCATTCAAAGACTTAGAGAAGATTCAACAAGAGCTCAAGTTGACACTCAGTGTCTTGAGTCTTGAAGATTGAAGTTGAAGAATTGTGGATCAGTTACATCAATCTCAAGAAGAAAGTATTCAAGAGGATCAGGTATGTTTAACTAAATAATTGTGGTGATCCGAATACTTTCTTATAGTATAGAAACACTTGGAAGAATTTTTAATTTCATAATAATCAAAAACTGGTGTTCGGACATGTTCAGGATCCGGATCAGGGCCAACGATCCGGATCCCGAAGGTTGTTGCTTCATACAAGACTTCGATCCGGATCCATGCAATTTCCGATCCGGATCCCGAATGTTAAGTTTTCTGATTTGTATGAACGATCCGGATCGGGCAATGCGATCCGGATCCCGAACCCTTGGTTTTCTGGAATCGTCAATCTCGTTACGACGATCCGGATCGCAGTAAATCCGATCCGGATCGCCGTCCTGAAAATTTCCAGATAAGGTAAGTTTTTGATTCTTATCTCTTTCCAAAGGTTTCTAAACTATAAATAGACACTTAGGGTTTCTCAAAAACGTGGGAGCTACGGCCGATCAATTTATAAAACACTTGAGAGCAACCCTAGAGGCTAGGTTTTCATCGTTCTTCTTTATAGCCTCTTTTAGGTCAATTCGATGGTTCTTTCAAGAACATATCTTTTGTCGAATTGATCTAATCTTTGCTTAGAGATTTCTTCTACGGTTCCTCAATGAGAATCTAAGCAGAGGATCACCATCGAAGTCAATATTCTTATCGACTGAGTTTGCGTCGTGGATTCGACGTGGCATCGTGGATTCGGTGTGCTAAAGGCGTTTCGTGGATTCGAAGCGTGCGTTCGTGGATTCGAACGTGTGCAGTGGACGTGCAATCGGTGGAGCGCGAGGTCCGAAGAAAATTGAAGGAGGGGTTGACACCTTGTTATTCTTCTTTTCTTAGGGATTGTTATTGCGTGGATATCCAACCGGTCAGCGCAAGGTCCGAAGAAGCTGAAGGAGGGGTTTGAGTCCGTGGAGTCGGTAATCACCTTGTTATTCTTCTATTCTTAGTGGATTGTTATTGCGTGTTGGTCCCGTGGTTTTTCTCCTGGATTGGAGTTTCCACGGTATATCTCGGTTGTGCTGTTTTATTTTCCGCATTGGTTTTTATTTTGCACTGAGATTGAGTTTTTAAGTATTACACCTATTCACCCCCCCCTCTAGTTGTTTGATAGTACCTATTTAGATCCTTGTGGATCCTTAATAACCAACAATTGGTATCAGAGCGGGTTTTAGGTTTATCTATCATGATGGGTGAAAGTGGTAATATTTAAGACCTCCTCTTTTTGATGGGACTAATTATGCTTATTGGAAAGTGCGGATGAGAGCTTTTCTCATCGCAATTGATGAGCGAGTATGGCAATCCGTGGAATGCGGTTGGGTGCATCCTGTTGAGGAAGTAGGAAATTCTACTACCCCAAAACCTCGCTCTAGATGGTCCAAAGAGGAATTTGAAAGATCTTCTTACAATGGGAAGGGTATGAACGCTTTATTTAATTCTCTTTCCTCGACTGAATTTACAAGAATTTCTGCGTGTGAATCCGCGAAGGAAATTTGGGATATTCTCAAAATTACACATGAGGGTACTAATCTTGTAAAAATTCAAAAGCTCCAGATGCTTACTAGTCAATTTGACTCTATTCATATGGAAGAGCATGAATTGTTTACAGATTATTACACTAGACTTCAAGATGTAATAAATACATGTGCTAATTTAGGAGAAAAGATCCCGGAGTCAAAAATTGTAGAAAGATACTTCGGACTCTTCCGGAACGGTTTAGGGCAAAGGTTACCGCCATTGAAACCGTTAGTCATCCGGATGAGATGAGTGTAGAGGAATTAGTAGGTGCTTTGCAAACTTATGAATTGACTTTTCCTACTAATCAAGTTTCTTCCAAGTCTTCTTCTAAGCTTACAGGTATTGCATTCAAATCCACAAAGGAAGAAGGATAGCGAATCGAGTTCCGACGATGAAATCTCTTTTGCCGATTTTGAAGAACAATTGGCACGGATCACAAAAGAAATTTCGTCGGAAATTTTGGAAGAATCGAACCGATGGATCTTCATCCACGAAACATCTAAAGGATCATCGGGTTCTAAATCCTCTAACCTCAAAGGCTTTGCAAAACCTTCTAAGGAAAAAGATGAATTCGAAGGGGAAATCCAATGCTATAGATGCAAAGGCTACGGCCATTTTTCAACGGATTGTCCTTCTCCGAAATCATATAAAAAGAAGGCTTTGCAAGCGAAAACTTGGGACGATTCTACTTCTAATGAATCGACCTCAAGTAAAGAGGAAAAAGTCGTTGCTTTTCATGCCTCTCAAATTCCCTCTTCTAATTTGTGTTTATCATCTTTAGTCACTGACTCTACTCCTTTGATTTTGTATGAAACATCAACATCCGGCGGAGAGTCATCAAGTGAGGGGGAGTCGGACGAAGAAGAACTCGTTGAGGCATATCAACAACTTCTTGCGGAATCTAAGAAGATGGCCAAGCATATCAAGAAGTTGAGGAAGCAACGACTTGAGAATCAAGACGAGAATCATGCTTTAAAGATAAAACTTCATGATCTCGAGGAGGAACAAGGCGTTTATTGAATAACAATAAAATCCTCCAAGAAAAGCTAAACCAATCGGAGACAAACGCTAAATCATATATGGACAAGATTGGTTTTCTAGAAAAACAGTTTGAGGAAATTCATGTCACCAACCAAGCATTGACCAAGCAAGTTCATCAACTTAAATCCGACATACAAAGGATTTCAACCGGTTCCAAGAAACTTGATTGTATGTCCGGATTAGGTCAAACAAGCAAGGTTGGTTTGGGATTTAAAAAGGACCAAACTGTGCATGCTTCAAGTTCCACAATGAAATTGAAAGGAAGAACTTGTCACCTATGTGGACTTGAAGGACATTTGGTGAAGAATTGCCCGAAAAAGAGAAAGAAGAGTCCTTCGGCAACTTCATCTACGGAGCGAACTCAACGGAATCAAAAGACACATCAAGTCAAAGGAGTTCACTCAACCCACCAAAGGTCCGAGCCACAACATCAATCATACAAGTGGATCACTGCGAGGCAAAGACCTAAGGTGGATCAACAGTCAAAGCGGACAACCCCCGGCCACAACGAATCAAGACAACCCAAAATCCAGCGATTTTGGATTCGGAAAGGTGATATCTTTCCTTGTCTTAAGTTCTAAATAGCTTATGACTGTATGTAATGCTTTGATTGGTTTTCCTTCATATTTTTCTTAATCTTTGCATTACATGTTTTTCAATGCTCTTCGTTTTTATACTTTGTTTTTGAACAAAAGGGTTTTTACTGAACAAGTGCATTGAATAAAAAGGGCTTCACTTTTATTCACTCCAAATTAATTTTATTTGGATTATCAACTTTACTCCTAATCATAATCTTGAAGATACTTCATTATAGGAGTTTTTGATATTATAAGCATCAAATTTTAGAAATCATGTGTGATCTTTAGATGCTTAATCTATCTCGGTTGTGTGAATTCATTGTGATAAACGTGAGACAACCGATAGACTAAAATTTGGGATTTAATTCTTTCACGTAAGAGATTGCATTCTTACAAGGGTAATAAATGATTTGCAAAAGATGTGGAAAGAGTTACATCCGAAAGGAGTGTGAAAACTACCACCACATGTTGGAAAGAGCTGCCACCCCGGTCGTCCGGTTTGTGTGTGAAGCTACCACATGTTATGGATGCTTGAAAGTATTTATGAAAATTTTTAGTTGAAGCATTTGGAGATTTATATGCAAAACTCTTATATTTTGAACAATCTCCTGGTTGGTATAAGGTGGGATAGTTGAAAGATGCTCAAAGAGCCACCCTTAGGTATTTTAGTGCTTATCTCAATTTGAAAGGGTAGAATTCAAATTGATGTCATTTGGAAATCTCGTAAGTCATCTTTGTAAATCCGTTACATCTTGATAGACTTTGGATCTCAAGATTATTTTTGATGACTTGTGTTTGATGAATATAACATGAAAAACGGTTTATAATGTTTTACCTTTATTTTTCATGATTTTGGAGTAAATCTTTTTAATTTTGTGAAATTAATTGGATTGAATGACATCTGTGTGAATTCACTGTTTAAAGCACTTAAATTGATTTCTTGATGGAATACAAATCGGTATTTGAAAAGATTCTAAAATCTGGATTTGTTTCAAGAAATTATTTGATTTTTGCTTTCTGGTACCGGTACGCAATCTGCATTTTTGTTATATACCAGAACTGAGCTTTTATCTCTCTTTCTCTATGAACTAATTTTGTTAGTGATTTCCTTTTGTCTAGTATGTTCACTGTTTGACAATTTGTGACAAAAAGGGGGAGAAGAGAAATGACGGAGATGAGATCATCAAGAGAGGACAAACGAAACGAAATGGAAAAATGGGGGAGAACGGAAAATGATGATCGTACCACAAAGGGGGAGAACATAGATGCTCAAGAACATGGAGAACATGTTAGAGATGCTCAAGATAGGGGGAGACAAAGAAAGGTTGAAAGAGCTGGGAAACACAAAGAACCAAAAGGATGAATCAAATGTAGGATTTTAATTTCTAACGACTAACGTTTGATTTTGTTTGGAGTTTTGTTTTGCAGGAATTACATCACTTTAAGACTCCAAGTCCTAAGTCATAGAGTATGTTCTAGGACTGTTTGGTTCAAATGTAATTTTGTATTTATTGGATCTTTCACGCAAAGAAAATCAATGTTTTGGTGATAACATTGAATTTCGATTTTTGGTTTAAGATGAGTGACTTGAGCGCTTTTATGTATTTTTGGGTTTTGTCACGAAATTGCCAAAGGGGGAGATTGTTACGGCATTTTGGTATTGGCATATTTCGTGAGTCAAGTCAGTGAGTTGAGTCGGAGTCTTAAAGGGATCAAATTGTCAATCAGCAATCAAAGACTTAGAGAAGATTCAACAAGAGCTCAAGTTGACACTCAGTGTCTTGAGTCTTGAAGATTGAAGTTGAAGAATTGTGGATCAGTTACATCAATCTCAAGAAGAAAGTATTCAAGAGGATCAGGTATGTTTAACTAAATAATTGTGGTGATCCGAATACTTTCTTATAGTGTAGAAACACTTGGATGAATTTTAATTGCATAATAATCAAAAACTGGTGTTCGGACATGTTCAGGATCCGGATCAGGCCAACGATCCGGATCCCGAAGGTTGTTGCTTCATACAAGACTTCGATCCGGATCCATGCAATTTCCGATCCGGATCCCGAATGTTAAGTTTTCTGATTTGTATGAACGATCCGGATCGGGCAATGCGATCCGGATCCCGAACCCTTGGTTTTCTGGAATCGTCAATCTCGTTACGACGATCCGGATCGCAGTAAATCCGATCCGGATCGCCGTCCTGAAAATTTCCAGATAAGGTATGTTTTTGATTCTTATCTCTTTCCAAAGGTTTCTAAACTATAAATAGACACTTAGGGTTTCTCAAAAACGTGGGAGCTACGGCCGATCAATTTATAAAACACTTGAGAGCAACCCTAGAGGCTAGGTTTTCATCGTTCTTCTTTATAGCCTCTTTTAGGTCAATTCGATGGTTCTTTCAAGAACATATCTTTTGTCGAATTGATCTAATCTTTGCTTAGAGATTTCTTCTACGGTTCCTCAATGAGAATCTAAGCAAAGGATCACCATCGAAGTCAATATTCTTATCGACTGAGTTTGCGTCGTGGATTCGACGTGGCATCGTGGATTCGGTGTGCTAAAGGCGTTTCGTGGATTCGAAGCGTGCGTTCGTGGATTCGAACGTGTGCAGTGGACGTGCAATCGGTGGAGCGCGAGGTCCAAGAAATTGAAGGAGGGGTTGACACCTTGTTATTCTTCTTTTCTTAGGGATTGTTATTGCGTGGATATCCAACCGGTCAGCGCAAGGTCCGAAGAAGCTGAAGGAGGGGTTGAGTCCGTGGAGTCGGTAATCACCTTGTTATTCTTCTATTCTTAGTGGATTGTTATTGCGTGTTGGTCCCGTGGTTTTTCTCCTGGATTGGAGTTTCCACGTAATCTCGGTGTGCTGTTTTTATTTTCCGCATTGGTTTTTATTTTGCACTGAGATTGAGTTTTTAAGTATTACACCTATTCACCCCCCCTCTAGTTGTTTGATAGTACCTATTTAGATCCTTGTGGATCCTTAATAACCAACAATTATATGCTAGTATTCTCTTGATTGACGATTTTTGGGCTTCGATTTCTAAAATTCGGTTTTAGGGCATATAATGGGAATTTTCCAAAATCACGCAATTGATCTATTTTTAAATTTCCTTTTGCAAAACTAATTTGATTCCTAGTCTCTCTACACGATAATGATTGTTTGGGTACAATTTTACTAATCTTTGAAAATTAACAATTTTTTCGTGTTCTTGAGTTGTTGCTCACAGGATTTCTTTTCTCAAGAACCATAGCAATGGTGATCACTTGGATCATTCTTCTTCTGGCTACTATGGTTCATACTCGAGCAAGCAATAAACTGAAAAGAGCAAGAAACTTCAACGAAAAGGTGAATTTGATCTGATTAGTGACTCGGAAACTGAAGCAAATAATGATGAAGTAGACTGGGACGTGTTATGGGATGATGATGAATCAATGCCCGTTAAACCTGAACAAAAGCCTTCCAGTGGATCAAAAGGAAAGGCACCCATTGACACAGGAAAAGCACCTATGACGTCACCGACCGTCTCGGTAAAAGGAAACACTTGCTCGACGCTTTGGACAAGCACGAGAGGCTAATGCTAGCAAGCCAATGGTTCCTGACTCCCCGCCTCGGGTGGAAGGAGTGTTCGTCAGCATTGATCGCCTTCGAGCTTTTGAACATCGTGAATGTATCGGTGAATGACATGTCAACATTGAAGCTCTCCGAAATCACTCACCAGAGTTTGGAACTTTAATTGAGCAAGCAAATCTCATCCAAGTCTGCCGATTCCCCGAATTACTTGGGTATTGTCTGTATCGTGTAAGAACCTTTTACACGAATGCAAGGCATCTTCAAGACGATGAACGTGGCTCAATGCATTTCTATACAAATATCCAAGGGATGAAACTTAAAATCACTCCGGAGTTAATCGGCGAAGTCCTTGGAATGGAATCCAAAACATCGGGGATTAACTATTTGACGGGAAGAAGTTTGACGAATACCTTGTGGCAGACCGTGATAGAAAAAATTTGTTTGGAAGGAACTAAATCAGCTGATGGCAAAAGTGTAAAATCCAACATCTTCGACTGGAGTACCGATTTCTTAATTTCATCACATGTTACAACATTCTTCCTAACATGCAGACCAAGTTAGTGAGATGGGATAGAATGCTGTTCTTATATCTCATAGGTCATCCTTCTGAGGCTGTAGGATTGAACATGAGCATCCCCTACATAATTTGGAATAGAATGTCAAGATATGTTGTGCATCCTCATCCTTCTGAGCGACTTCATTTCCATTAATCATCATGAGGATCTTGCAAAAGTTTGAAATTGATATAAGCTCGACATCATATCAATACTGTTGGGGGATGATAGATGAGTCAACGATTGTGAAGTCACTTCACAAATTACCACATGTTACTCCGACACCTCCACTGGAAAGAAACCTTGTGTCGGCACCTCTGCCTCACCGTCTCAACAAGGACCGGCGCGGATGATCAAGCATCGGTAACTTCGATTCTCAAGCAACAACAGCGCTATCTTTTCAACAAGAGCAGATCAACAAAGAGCAGAGGCGAATCTCCGAGGAACTCGAGATAATCACAGCATCCCAAATCACATTAACCAAGACGGTCTCGTCGATAAAGAAGTTAATGCAGAAAACATTCTCGAAAATGGGATACACCCCCTCGGATGACTCAGATTCAGATGCTTGAATCGTTTGTCTACTAATTCTCTTGTGCAGGAACTTTATTTTCTTTTAACCTTCCTTTGTACAGTTTTTAGTTTTCAGTTTTTTTTTTTTTTTAGTTCTCAGGTTTTTCTTGTTTTGAACTTCTTAACTCTCCTTAAATTTTGAATTTTTGGCTTCCTTGTGACAAAAAGGGGGAGAGAGTAGTGAGAACTTTTGGAACTTTTGGTGAGAACTTTGAACAAACTTTGACTTTGGTGAAAGGTAAGTATCACAACTTCTGGTTTTTATCTGGTGATTTGTTGCATGTCCCTACTAACTATTCGACTAACTATTTGGACATGTATTATTACTAACAAGTTGTTTGATTACTAACAAAGCAAAGTTATGACATTTGGAATCTTATTGCTTAGAAGATATGTCAATGTTTGATTGTGATCTTATTACATATCTGAATTACTCAATGTCATGGTGAGCATAAACTCTATCTCTGTTAGGTTTTGAATGCTAAATATTCTTGAGGTATCTAACGATCTCTTTTTGTCAAGAATGATTTCTTTTTGCAGAGAGTACAGATGTCTAAGTCTAGAGTCTGTTTTAGGAGTTTATCTCATGTATTGGATCTCCATTGTAAATTTTGTTGTATGGTGATAGCAACAAAAATATCTTTTTTGAATTTTCTTTAGTGGATCTGTGTTTTGTCACGAAACCGCCAAAGGGGGAGATTGTTACGGATTTTGTTTTGGCGCATTTCGTGAAAGTGTTAAGTCTTGAAGATTGAAGATGAATGAAGTTTGGATCATATACCTCAATCTCAAGAAAGAAGAATTCAAAAGGATCAGGTAAGTTTAACTAAATATTTTTGGTGATCCGAATACTTCTTGTAGTGTAGAAACACTTGGAAGAATTTTTATATCGCATAAAAATCAAGAACTGGACATGGGACATGTTCAGGATCGGGATCAGACAGTCCGATCCGGATCCCGAAGGGTGCTTGTTCATTGGCAAATCCGATCCGGATCATAGTCATTTCGATCCGGATCCCGAACATGGGAATTTGCTGAATACATGAACGATCCGGATCGTGCATTACAATCCGGATCCCGAACCCTGTTTCTCTGGAATTGCCTGACTCGTTACGACGATCCGGATCACAGCTAATCCGATCCGGATCGCCGTCGTAAAAATTTCCAGAAACGATTTTTTTGATCCTTATCTTCTTCCTAGGGTTTCTAACCTATAAATAGACCCTATGATTCTTTTTCTAGGGTTAATCACAAAGCCGTAATCCACATATACATAGAGCCGTCATAATCTTTATATACGGCCTAGATCCACATATAGAGAAGAAAGGAAATCATTAGATATTACTCTATGTTTCTTCATCTATATTGATTAGTTTGATTCTAGGTTTTCATACTCACATCTTGAGTTGAATCAAACTAATGAATACTTAGATGGTATTTCCTATCTATCTTTGATCTAAGTATTCGGCGGATCATCACCACCCAAAAACAACGATTTACCCCAAAATCGGCGCGTGGACTCGCGTGGCCTTGTGGATTCAAGGTGCAACGCTCTCGTGGATGGGAGCGAGGTACGTTCGTGGATCGAAGCGTGCTACTGGGTGAAGACCGTGGATTCGGTCAGACGTCGTGGACTCGACGTTGGACGCCGTGGATTCGGCGTTGGACGCAGATCGTGGATTCGAGACGGCGTTGCGGAGCGAGCGGAGAAGATCAACTAGGAGCGTATGGAAAAGGTTGAGTCGTCTGTGAGTACGGTATATCACCTTGTACGTGTTTAATTCTAGTGGATTTCACCGTGTTATCGGTCCCGTGGTTTTT
>CM055074.1:22411674-22621655 GCA_029204045.2 Tillandsia leiboldiana
AGATTGAAGATAATGAAGTTTGGATATACCTCCGCATCTCAAGACAGAAGACATTCAAAGGATCGGTAAGTTTAAACTAAATTTTTAATTTTTTTGGTGATCCGAATATTCTTGTAGTCTAAAACACTTGGAAGACTTTTTTATAATCGCATAAAAATCAAGAACTGGACGGGACCAGTTCAGGATCCGGATCAGCAAACCGATAGGGGTCTTGTTCATTGGCAAATCCGAATCCGATCCCATAGTCCTTCGATCCGGATCCCGCAACATGGGATTTGCTGAATACATGAACGATCCGGATCGTGCATTCAATCCGGATCCCGAACCCTGTTTTCTGGAATTGCCTGACTCGTTACGACGATCCGGATCACAGCTAATCCGATCCGGATCGCCGTCCGTAAAAATTTCCAGAAATGGACAGGTTTTTGATTCTTATCTCCTTCCTAGGGTTTCTAACCTATAAATAGACCCTATGACTCTTTTTCTAGGTTAATCCACATAAGTAATCCACATACATAGGCCGTCTAATCAATATCATCTTATACGGCCCTAGATCCACATATAGAGAAGAAAGAAATCATTAGAGAATACTCTATGTTTTTCTTCATCTATATTGATTAGTTGATTCTAGTTTTCATACTCACATCTTGAGTTGAATCAAACTAATGAATACTTAGATGGTATTTCCGATCTATCTTTGATCTAAGTATTCGGCGGATCATCACCACCCAAAAACAACGATTTACCCCAAAATCGCGCGTGGATTCGCGTGTCCCTTGTGGATCAAGTTCAACCGCTCTCGTGGATTCGGAGCGAGGCACGTTCGTGGATTCGAAGGGTGCTATTGGGTGAAGACCGTGGATTCGGTCGGACGTCGTGGATTCGACGTTGGACGCCGTGGATTCGGCGTTGGGCGCAGATCGTGGATTCGAGAAGCGTGCGGAGCGAGCGGAGAAGATCACTAGGAGCGTATGGAAAGGTTGAGTCGAAGTGTGTACGGTAAATCACCTTGTACGTGTTTAATTCTAGTGGATTTCACCGTGTTATCGGTCCCGTGGTTTTTTACTCCGGTTGGAGTTTTCCACGTAAAAATCTTGCGTGTTCATTTATATTCCGCATTGGGTTTTTTATGCGCAACGTTTTTTGAGTGTTTATTGTTTACACCTATTCACCCCCCTCTAGGTGTTTTTTCCCCTATTTAGATCTATATTACATATACCCAACAAGTGGTATCAGAGCGGGAATAGGGTTGTAAACAATGGTTGAAGGTGGAAACATCACAGACCCCCATTCTTTGATGGAACAAATTATGCGTACTGGAAAGTACGGATGAAAGCCTTTTTAATTTCCATCGACGAACGGTGTGGCAATCAATTGAATTAGGATGGTCTAATCCAACTGAAATTATTGCTGATGTTCGCACCTTCAAACCTAGGTCGAAATGGACCAGGAAGAGTTAGATTCATCTTCTTACAATGGCAAGGGAATTAATGCTATTTTTAATGCCTTATCTCAAACTGAATTCTCTCGCGTCTCGGCATGTGAGACTGCGAAAGAAATCTGGGATGTTCTTCAGGTTACACATGAGGGAACTAACCTCGTGAAGATTCAAAACTGCAAATGCTTACGAGCAAGTTTGACTCTATTTTCATGGCAGAAAATGAATCTTTCACGGACTACTATACACGATTGCAAGACATCGTAAACTCATGTGCTAACCTGGGAGAGAAGATTCCAGAATTTAAGGTTGTAAGAAAGATCTTAAGAACTCTTCCTGAACGATTTCGCCCAAAGGTTACAGCCATTGAAACTATTAAACACCCGGACGAAATACGTGTAGAAGAATTAGTTGGTTCATTACAAACTTATGAAATGACATTTACTACTAACAATTCTTCGGGAAAGGCATCCTCTTCTAAGTCTTCAGGTTGCTTTGAAAACAACTAAGGAAGAAGACGCGGATACATCCTCCTCAGACGATGACGAGAACCTTTCTATGGAGGATTTGAGAAGCAGCTCGCTCTCTTGACAAGGAAGTTTCGCCGCAACTTTCGAAGGGGTAATTCAAGTAAAACTCCATCCTTCGGAAAGTCGAACAAAGGCAAGGGTACTTCCAAGTTACAAGTCAAGAAAGCAAGAGAACTTCTCAAAGGATAAGAAAAGTTCAGAAGGACAACTCCAATGCTTCAAATGTCGAGGCTACGGCCACATTGCAACGGAGTGTCCACACTAATCCGTCAAAGAAGAAGGCGATGCAAGTCGTCACTTGGGATGACAACTCAACGTCAAATGAGTCGTCTTCAAGTGATGAAGAAGAAAGCGCAACGGCATTCCACGCGTCCACATCTTCACCCTTCATGTGCTTTAGGCAAGTACTTCAAATTCATTGTCCAACTCCTCCCGGTTGAAAAACTGCAACGGACAATGAATCGGTGATTCTGAAGGTGAAGATTTGTTCTAGCCTACCACAGACTTTTACGGATTCAAAGAAACGGCTAAGCAAAACAAGGGTTGAGAGGGAGATTGCAGGATCTCGAAGAAGAAGTAAAAAGGGTAACTCTCTCTCGACCGATCTTGAAGTGGAAAGGGATAATCTTTAAAAGCAAATGTTTCCCTTCAAGAGTCCAATGAGCAACTCGAGAAGAATTATATAGAAATGGTGAACAAAGCGAATTACTTCTTGAAGCAACGGCGAGGCTCGACAGGAAAACTGGAAATGACAGAGACCATTCTCCAACTCAAGGATGACTTACAGCGATTTCTTCAGGAAGGAGTAAGTTGGATAAGCTTCTTGGTCTTGGTCAATCAAACAAGTTCGGCCTCGGATACAATCGAACTGAAGACAATTTTAGTTCGGTTGGGACAGTTTTCGTGCCTCAGTCGGTATCTCCTCCTCCGACACCGGAATTCACGATTAACAACGACAACAAGCCTACTTCACCCTCTCGGGATCGTCAAGCACAAAGGTATGTTTTCGTTGTAATTTTGCAGGGCACATTGAAAGAAATTGCAAGATTGGAGCTCAAAGATCAAATCAACCACATCTTGCAATTGCTACCAATGAGTTCACTCCCCGAAATCAAGAAGGATTTTTCAAAAGAAAAGAACATTGGTAGTACTTCAACAAGACTGACAAAAGAAAAAGATCAATCATACAAGACGTCTTCATCAAGGAAAATTTCTCAACCATTGCCAACATACTCCAAAACTCAAAAGGTTTGGGTATGCAAAGGTGAAATCCTTCCTTGTCCTTTAATCTTCTACGATTAAATGTTGTGTAGTTTATGTAGACTATTTTTTTTTTTTTTTTCTTTGGCCGACCCGTCAACCATCTTTGGGAGGTAAATGGTATATTTTCTTATTGGTTGATGATTTCTCTAGGTTTTCTTGGTAGCATTTTAAAAGAGAAAGCTGATACGTTTGATTCTTTTCATGAGATTTGCCATCGTATTATGATTGAAAAGAATGAAAAGATCATTCGTGTTAGAAGTGATAGAGGTGGAGAATTCATTAATTCAAATTCATTGATTTTTTGCACTTCCAACGGCATAAAACATGAATTCTCGGCACCCTATACACCTCAGCAGAATGGTGTTGTTGAGCGCAAAAACAGGGTTGTTCAAGAGATGGCGCGTGTGATGCTTCATAGCCGGAATTTACCGCTATATTTTTGGGCTGAAGCTGTGAACACCGCTGTCTATGTCATTAATCGAGTGTATTTGCGCCCAGGAACTTTAAATACACCATATGAGATGTGGTTTTAGTAGAAAACCGGATATCAAATACTTTCCTATCTTTGGGAGTCGATGTTTTATTTTGCGTGATCGCGAAAATCTTGGTAAGTTCGATTCTCGAAGTGACGAAGGGATCTTTTTGGGTTATTCTACAAATAGCAGATCATATCGGGTATTTAACATGGAATCTAAAACGATTGTAGAATCTATAAATGTTAAAGTAGATGAAGCTTTCACTTTGCATCTGAAAAATCTACCCTCGATATCTCTCGTGATGATGATACTCCTGTAAGTGCATCTTCCTCATGAGAATACTTCCAATATTAATGATTGCATCTAATGGTTCTTCAAGTTGAATCTGATGTGCAGGAAGTCATCCTCATGTACCTCCCGAGTACCTCCGTTACAACAAACGTTACGCATCTCCAAGGATCATCCTGAATCAAACATCATTGGAGACCCACAAGAAGGAGTCAAAACTCGGAGACAGTTGGTTTGTGGATTCGCTTGCTACGTTCCTTGATCGAACCAAAGAACATCGATGAAGCTCTTCAGGATGACTACTGGATTAAAGCAATGCAGGAAGAGCTCCATCAGTTGAGCGAAACAAAGTCTGGGAATTAACAAAGCCTCCAAAGCAACACAATGTGATAGGTACCAAATGGATTTTCAAGAATAAGAAAATAAAGATGGTACCATCAATCAGGAACAAAGCACGTTTAGTTGCTCAAGGCTACTCTCAAGTAGAAGGTATAGACTTTGATGAAACTTTCGCCCCTGTAGCTAGACTCGAGTCCATTCGTATATTATTCGCGATAGCTTGTCATTTTAAAATAAAATTGTTTCAAATGGACGTTAAGAGCGCGTTTTTAAATGGGTTTTTAAATGAGGAAGTTTATGTGGCTCAACCGAAAGGTTTTGTAGACTGTAAACTACCTAACCATGTTTTTCGTTTGAAAAAGGCTCTTTACGGTTTAAAACAAGCACCGCGAGCATGGTACGAAAGGTTGACAAAGCACCTATTGGATAAGGGGCTATACTCGAGGGGGAGCTGACAGGACTCTCTTTGTGAAGCATTATCAAAATAACTTCATTGTAGAACAAATCTATGTCGATGACATTGTATTTGGTGCGACAAGAGATAATGATGCTTCTAAATTCGCTGAAACCATGAAAAGCGAATTTGAGATGTCAATGATGGGCGAATTGACTTATTTCCTTGGATTGCAAGTGAAATAGTGTGACAAAGGCATCCATTTGTGTCAATCCAAGTATGCTTTGGAGTTGGTCAAAAAGTTTGATCTAGAAAATTGTAAAGATTTTCCAACTCCAATGGGAACTAGCAATAAAGGATTAGGAAGTGAATCTTTTAGTGAGAATGTAGACGAGAAATTTTATCGGAGTATGATTGGAAGTCTACTTTACCTCACGGCTAGTCGCCCGGATATATCTTTTGGTGTTGGGATCTGCGCGAGATATCAATCTGCACCAAAGGAGGTTCACCTGAAAGCGGTGAAACGGATCATCCGATACATTAAAGGAACCATAAATTTCGGAATTTGGTATCCTATGGGAACAAGTCTAGATATTATTGGATACTCAGATGCCGATTGGGCAGGATCTGTGGATGATCGGAAAAGTACGAGTGGTGCATGTTTTTATTTAGGCCACTGCCTTGTTGCATGGCACAGTAAAAAGCAAAACTGCATTGCACTCTCGACTGCCGAAGCGGAATATATCTCAGCGGGTAGTTTTTCAACCCAACTCATTTGGATGAAAAGTGTGTTGAGCGACTTCCGGATTTCAGCAACTTCGGTAACAATCTTTGTGACAACACTAGTGCTATAAACATTTCCAAAAACCCTGTGTTGCACTCTAGAACAAAACACATTGAACTTAGATATCATTTTCTTAGAGAGCTAGTTGAATCAAATACTCTTCAACTGTCATATATTTCAACTGAAGATCAATTAGCTGACATTTTAACAAAACCTTTGGATCAAAAACGTTTTATTCATTTGCGTAAAGCAATTGGAATGCTTTCCTTGAAATAAACTTCTTTTTGAAACTTTTGCTTAGGTTAGGTTTTGTTTTTGTGTTTCTGTTCTTTATCTATGTTTATACATAGTACATTAATTGAGCATGTGTATTATTGACTTTACTTGCATCCTTTCATATAATTAGAAATTTATTATGCTTTGGATATCATAATAATTCAGTTGATGCATTGATCATTATTTAAATTAAATCATTTTTTTAATTGATCAAAGTCAATTTCTCTCTCAATGATCTCTTGGTATTGTTTTTATCTTATTTGACTATTTGGTTGAGTATGAATTCGAGATCAATCCTTGGTTGAATACTTTATATCTTAAATTAATTGATAGCCAATTGAGGGGGAGTCAAAGAAATGTAAAATGCTCAAAAGATGTGGAAAGAGTTACATCCCAATGAGGAGTGTGAAAACTACCACCACATGGAGGAAAGAGCTACCACCTCGGTCGTCCGAGTACTGTGTGCAGCTACCACATGTATACCAAGCATGGGTTTGTATTTTTTGATTAAATAAAATGCATGATTAAAATACTTGACTCCGTCAAATTTCAAGGTTGGTATAAGGTGGGATTTTTAAATGAAAGATGCTCAAAGAGCCACTCTCTTCAACAGATTGACTAGATACATTATATAATTTATTTGGGATTTCAAACATCTATTGATCTTGGTAATTCATTTCTTTATCATTTTAATGATTTGATAAACGCCGTACTCATAAGATCATGATGGATGTGTTTGAACTTGATCAACTTTAAAGGTTTTAATTTCTGTAAATTTTCATGTCATTATTTGAATGTTATTGATAGATTTAACATAATTTATTTCTCTTGACATGAAACGATGATTTTTGTTTAAAGTTGATGTGCCAAAATGCTTACATACTTTTTCCGGATTTTATTGAATTTTTCTAAATTATTCTGAAGAAAAAGTTGGAGCCGATCCGGATCGGACATGAATGATCCGGATCCCGAACGCAGGTGTTTCCTGCGGGTAGCCGATCCGGATCGAAATCTCGATCCGATCCGGATCACGGCTAGGGTTTTATTAGAACAAGAGGGATTTTGATTTCTTTTATTCCAATCTTTTGTTCTTAAGACTCCAGAGTTTCTCTCTCTAAATTTCATCCTTCTTGGAGCCTTTCAAACTCGAGTTCTTCGATTCCAAGTAAGTTTTATTGATCAAAATCTCGGTTTTTCACTGTTTTTCCTTGTTTACTCAAAACGTGAGTAGAAATCATGGAACTTTTTCATTTGTGAATGGTTTTTGGTCAAATCTCTTTTGAAATAAGAACTCTGGGTAGATTAGTTTTGATTATTGTTACGGCATTTTGGTGTTGGCATATTTCGTGAGTCAAGTCAGTGAGTTGAGTCGGAGTCTTAAAGGGATCAAATTGTCAATCAGCATTCAAAGACTTAGAGAAGATTCAACAAGAGCTCAAGTTGACACTCAGTGTCTTGAGTCTTGAAGATTGAAGTTGAAGAATTGTGGATCAGTTACATCAATCTCAAGAAGAAAGTATTCAAGAGGATCAGGTATGTTTAACTAAATAATTGTGGTGATCCGAATACTTTCTTATAGTATAGAAACACTTGGAAGAATTTTTAATTTCATAATAATCAAAAACTGGTGTTCGGACATGTTCAGGATCCGGATCAGGGCCAACGATCCGGATCCCGAAGGTTGTTGCTTCATACAAGACTTCGATCCGGATCCATGCAATTTCCGATCCGGATCCCGAATGTTAAGTTTTCTGATTTGTATGAACGATCCGGATCGGGCAATGCGATCCGGATCCCGAACCCTTGGTTTTCTGGAATCGTCAATCTCGTTACGACGATCCGGATCGCAGTAAATCCGATCCGGATCGCCGTCCTGAAAATTTCCAGATAAGGTAAGTTTTTGATTCTTATCTCTTTCCAAAGGTTTCTAAACTATAAATAGACACTTAGGGTTTCTCAAAAACGTGGGAGCTACGGCCGATCAATTTATAAAACACTTGAGAGCAACCCTAGAGGCTAGGTTTTCATCGTTCTTCTTTATAGCCTCTTTTAGGTCAATTCGATGGTTCTTTCAAGAACATATCTTTTGTCGAATTGATCTAATCTTTGCTTAGAGATTTCTTCTACGGTTCCTCAATGAGAATCTAAGCAGAGGATCACCATCGAAGTCAATATTCTTATCGACTGAGTTTGCGTCGTGGATTCGACGTGGCATCGTGGATTCGGTGTGCTAAAGGCGTTTCGTGGATTCGAAGCGTGCGTTCGTGGATTCGAACGTGTGCAGTGGACGTGCAATCGGTGGAGCGCGAGGTCCGAAGAAATTGAAGGAGGGGTTGACACCTTGTTATTCTTCTTTTCTTAGGGATTGTTATTGCGTGGATATCCAACCGGTCAGCGCAAGGTCCGAAGAAGCTGAAGGAGGGGTTTGAGTCCGTGGAGTCGGTAATCACCTTGTTATTCTTCTATTCTTAGTGGATTGTTATTGCGTGTTGGTCCCGTGGTTTTTCTCCTGGATTGGAGTTTCCACGTATATCTCGGTGTGCTGTTTTTATTTTCCGCATTGGTTTTTATTTTGCACTGAGATTGAGTTTTTAAGTATTACACCTATTCACCCCCCCTCTAGTTGTTTGATAGTACCTATTTAGATCCTTGTGGATCCTTAATAACCAACAATTGGTATCAGAGCGGGTTTTAGGTTTATCTATCATGATGGGTGAAAGTGGTAATATTTATAGACCTCCTCTTTTTGATGGGACTAATTATGCTTATTGGAAAGTGCGGATGAGAGCTTTTCTCATCGCAATTGATGAGCGAGTATGGCAATCCGTGGAATGCGGTTGGGTGCATCCTGTTGAGGAAGTAGGAAATTCTACTACCCCAAAACCTCGCTCTAGATGGTCCAAAGAGGAATTTGAAAGATCTTCTTACAATGGGAAGGGTATGAACGCTTTATTTAATTCTCTTTCCTCGACTGAATTTACAAGAATTTCTGCGTGTGAATCCGCGAAGGAAATTTGGGATATTCTCAAAATTACACATGAGGGTACTAATCTTGTAAAAATTCAAAAGCTCCAGATGCTTACTAGTCAATTTGACTCTATTCATATGGAAGAGCATGAATTGTTTACAGATTATTACACTAGACTTCAAGATGTAATAAATACATGTGCTAATTTAGGAGAAAAGATCCCGGAGTCAAAAATTGTAAGAAAGATACTTCGGACTCTTCCGGAACGGTTTAGGGCAAAGGTTACCGCCATTGAAACCGTTAGTCATCCGGATGAGATGAGTGTAGAGGAATTAGTAGGTGCTTTGCAAACTTATGAATTGACTTTTCCTACTAATCAAGTTTCTTCCAAGTCTTCTTCTAAGCTTACAGGTATTGCATTCAAATCCACAAAGGAAGAAGATAGCGAATCGAGTTCCGACGATGAAATCTCTTTTGCCGATTTTGAAGAACAATTGGCACGGATCACAAAGAAATTTCGTCGGAAATTTTGGAAGAATCGAACCGATGGATCTTCATCCACGAAACCATCTAAAGGATCATCGGGTTCTAAATCCTCTAACCTCAAATTCCTTGCAAAACCTTCTAAGGAAAAAGATGAATTCGAAGGGGAAATCCGATGTTATAGATGCAAAGGCTACGGCCATATTTCAACGGATTGTCCTACTCCGAAATTATATAAAAAGAAGGCTTTGCAAGCGAAAACTTGGGACGATTCTACTTCTAATGAATCGACCTCAAGTAAAGAGGAAAATGCCGTTGCTTTTCATGCCTCTCAAATTCCCTCCTCTAATTTGTGTTTATCATCTTTAGTCACTGACTCTACTCCTTTGATTTTGCATGAAACATCAACATCCAACGGAGAGTCATCAAGTGAGGGGGAGTCGGACGAAGAAGAACTCGTTGAGGCATATCAACAACTTCTTGCGGAATCTAAGAAGATGGCCAAGCATATCAAGAAGTTGAGGAAGCAACGACTTGAGAATCAAGACGAGAATCATGCTTTAAAGATAAAACTTCATGATCTCGAGGAGGAACAAGGACGTTTATTGAATAACAATAAAATCCTCCAAGAAAAGCTAAACCAATCGGAGACAAACGCTAAATCATATATGGACAAGATTGGTTTTCTAGAAAAACAGTTTGAGGAAATTCATGTCACCAACCAAGCATTGACCAAACAAGTTCATCAACTTAAATCCGACATACAAAGGATTTCAACCGATTCCAAGAGACTTGAGTGTATGTCCGGTTTAGGTCAAACAAGCAAGGTTGGTTTGGGTTTTAAAAAGGATCAAACTGTGCATGCTTCAAGTTCCACATTCAAATTGAAAGGAAGAACGTGTCACCTTTGTGGACTTGAAGGACATTTGGTGAAGAATTGCCCGAAAAAGAGAAAGAAGAGTCCTTCGGCAACTTCATCTACGGAGCGAACTCAACGGAATCAAAAGACACATCAAGTCAAAGGAGTTCACTCAACCCACCAAAGGTCCGAGCCACAACATCAATCATTCAAGTGGATCACTGCGAGGCAAAGACCTAAGGTGGACCAACAGTCAAAGCGGACAACCCCCGGCCACAACGAATCAAGACAACCCAAAATCCAGCGATTTTGGATTCGGAAAGGTGATATCTTTCCTTGTCTTAAGTTCTAAATAGCTTATGACTGTATGTAATGCTTTGATTGGTTTTCCCTTCATATTTTCTTAATCTTTGCATTACATGTTTTTCAATGCTCTTCGTTTTTATACTTTGTTTTTGAACAAAAGGGTTTTTACTGAACAAGTGCATTGAATAAAAAGGGCTTCACTTTTATTCACTCCAAATTAATTTTATTTGGATTATCAACTTTACTCCTTAATCATAATCTTGAAGATACTTCATTATAGGAGTTTTTGATATTATAAGCATCAAATTTTAGAAATCATGTGTGATCTTTAGATGCTTAATCTATCTCGGTTGTGTGATTTCATTGTGATAAATGTGAGACAACCGATAGACTAAAATCTGGGATTTAATTCTTTCACGTAAGAGATTGCATTCTTACAAGGGTAAATAAATGAATTTTAAAAGATGTGGAAAGAGTTACATCCGAAAGGAGTGTGAAAACTACCACCACATGTTGGAAAGAGCTGCCACCCCGGTCGTCCGGTCTGTGTGTGAAGCTACCACATGTTTTGATGCTTGAAAAATATTTCTTGAAATTTTAGTTGAAGCATTTGGAGATTTATATGCAAAACTCTTATACTTTGAACAATCTCCTGGTTGGTATAAGGTGGGATAGTTGAAAGATGCTCAAAGAGCCACCCTTAGGTATGTTAGTGATTATCTCAATTTGAAAGGGTAGAATTCAAGATTGATGTCATTTGGAAATCTCCGTATGTCATCTTTGTAAATCCGTTACATCTTGATAGACTTTGGATCTCAAGATTATTTTTGATGACTTGTGTTTGATGAATATAACATGAAAAACGGTTTATAATGTTTTACCTTTAATTTCATGATTTTGGAGCAAATCTTTTTAATTTTGTGAAATTAATTGGATTGAATGACATCTGTGTGAATTCACTGTTTAAAGCACTTAAATTGATTTCTTGATGGAATACAAATCGGTATTTGAAAAGATTCTAAAATCTGGATTTGTTTCAAGAAATTATTTAATTTTTGCTTTCTGGTACCGGTACGCAATCTGCATTTTTGTTATATATACCAGAACTGAGCTTTTATCTCTCTTTCTCCATGAACTAATTTTGTTAGTAATTTCCTTTTGTCTAGTATGTTCACTGTTTGACAATTTGTGACAAAAAGGGGGAGAAGAGAAATGACGGAGATGAGATCATCAAGAGAGGACAAACGAAACGAAAATGGAAAAATGGGGGAGAACGGAAAATGATGATCGTACCACAAAGGGGGAGAACATAGATGCTCAAGAACATGGAGAACATGTTAGAGATGCTCAAGATAGGGGGAGACAAAGAAAGGTTGAAAGAGCTGGGAAAAACAAAAGAACCAAAAGGATGAATCAAATGTAGGATTTTAATTTCTAACGACTGACGTTTGATTTTGTTTGGAGTTTTGTTTTGCAGGAATTACATCACTTTAAGACTCCAAGTCCTAAGTCATAGAGTATGTTCTAGGACTGTTTGGTTCAAATGTAATTTTGTATTTATTGGATCTTTCACGCAAAGAAAATCAATGTTTTGGTGATAACATTGAATTTCGATTTTTGGTTTAAGATAAGTGACTTGAGCGCTTTTATGTATTTTTGGGTTTTGTCACGAAATTGCCAAAGGGGGAGATTGTTACGGCATTTTGGTGTTGGCATATTTCGTGAGTCAAGTCAGTGAGTTGAGTCGGAGTCTTAAAGGGATCAAATTGTCAATCAGCATTCAAAGACTTAGAGAAGATTCAACAAGAGCTCAAGTTGACACTCAGTGTCTTGAGTCTTGAAGATTGAAGTTGAAGAATTGTGGATCAGTTACATCAATCTCAAGAAGAAAGTATTCAAGAGGATCAGGTATGTTTAACTAAATAATTGTGGTGATCCGAATACTTTCTTATAGTATAGAAACACTTGGAAGAATTTTTAATTTCATAATAATCAAAAACTGGTGTTCGGACATGTTCAGGATCCGGATCAGGGCCAACGATCCGGATCCCGAAGGTTGTTGCTTCATACAAGACTTCGATCCGGATCCATGCAATTTCCGATCCGGATCCCGAATGTTAAGTTTTCTGATTTGTATGAACGATCCGGATCGGGCAATGCGATCCGGATCCCGAACCCTTGGTTTTCTGGAATCGTCAATCTCGTTACGACGATCCGGATCGCAGTAAATCCGATCCGGATCGCCGTCCTGAAAATTTCCAGATAAGGTAAGTTTTTGATTCTTATCTCTTTCCAAAGGTTTCTAAACTATAAATAGACACTTAGGGTTTCTCAAAAACGTGGGAGCTACGGCCGATCAATTTATAAAACACTTGAGAGCAACCCTAGAGGCTAGGTTTTCATCGTTCTTCTTTATAGCCTCTTTTAGGTCAATTCGATGGTTCTTTCAAGAACATATCTTTTGTCGAATTGATCTAATCTTTGCTTAGAGATTTCTTCTACGGTTCCTCAATGAGAATCTAAGCAGAGGATCACCATCGAAGTCAATATTCTTATCGACTGAGTTTGCGTCGTGGATTCGACGTGGCATCGTGGATTCGGTGTGCTAAAGGCGTTTCGTGGATTCGAAGCGTGCGTTCGTGGATTCGAACGTGTGCAGTGGACGTGCAATCGGTGGAGCGCGAGGTCCGAAGAAATTGAAGGAGGGGTTGACACCTTGTTATTCTTCTTTTCTTAGGGATTGTTATTGCGTGGATATCCAACCGGTCAGCGCAAGGTCCGAAGAAGCTGAAGGATGGGTTTGAGTCCGTGGAGTCGGTAATCACCTTGTTATTCTTCTATTCTTAGTGGATTGTTATTGCGTGTTGGTCCCGTGGTTTTTCTCCTGGATTGGAGTTTCCACGTATATCTCGGTGTGCTGTTTTTATTTTTCGCATTGGTTTTTATTTTGCACTAAGATTGAGTTTTTAAGTATTACACCTATTCACCCCCCCCTCTAGTTGTTTGATAGTACCTATTTAGATCCTTGTGGATCCTTAATAACCAACAATTATATGCTAGGTATTCTCTTGATTGACGAATTTTTGGGCTTCGATTTCTAAAAATTCGGTTTTAGGGCATATAATGGGAATTTTCCAAAATCACGCAATTGATCTATTTTTAAATTTCCTTTTGCAAAACTAATTTGATTCCTAGTCTCTCTACACGATAATGATTGTTTGGGTACAATTTTACTAATCTTTGAAAATTAACAATTTTTTCGTGTTCTTGAGTTGTTGCTCACAGGATTTCTTTTCTCAAGAAACCAATAGCAATGGTGATCACTTGGATCATTCTTCTTCTGGCTACTATGGTTCATACTCGAGCAAGCAATAAACTGAAAAGAGCCAAGAAACTTCAACGAAAAGGTGAATTTGATCTGATTAGTGACTCGGAAACTGAAGCAAATAATGATGAAGTAGACTGGGACGTGTTATGGGATGATGATGAATCAATGCCCGTTAAACCTGAACAAAAGCCTTCCAGTGGATCAAAAGGAAAGGCACCCATTGACACAGGAAAAGCACCTATGACGTCACCGACCGTCTCGGTAAAAAGGAAACGACTTGCTCGACGCTTTGGACAAGCACGAGAGGCTAATGCTAGCAAGCCAATGGTTCCTGACTCCCCGCCTCGGGTGGAAGGAGTGTTCGTCAGCATTGATCGCCTTCGAGCTTTTGAACATCGTGAATGTATCGGTGAATGACATGTCAACATTGAAGCTCTCCGAAATCACTCACCAGAGTTTGGAACTTTAATTGAGCAAGCAAATCTCATCCAAGTCTGCCGATTCCCCGAATTACTTGGGTATTGTCTGTATCGTGTAAGAACCTTTTACACGAATGCAAGGCATCTTCAAGACGATGAACGTGGCTCAATGCATTTCTATACAAATATCCAAGGGATGAAACTTAAAATCACTCCGGAGTTAATCGGCGAAGTCCTTGGAATGGAATCCAAAACACCGGGGATTAACTATTTGACGGGAAGAAGTTTGACGAATACCTTGTGGCAGACCGTGATAGAAAAAATTTGTTTGGAAGGAACTAAATCAGCTGATGGCAAAAGTGTAAAATCCAAACATCTTCGACTGGAGTACCGATTTCTTAATTTCATCACATGTTACAACATTCTTCCTAACATGCAGACCAAGTTAGTGAGATGGGATAGAATGCTGTTCTTATATCTCATAGGTCATCCTTCTGAGGCTGTAGGATTGAACATGAGCATCCCCTACATAATTTGGAATAGAATGTCAAGATATGTTGTGCATCCTCATCCTTCTGAGCGACTTCCATTTCCATTAATCATCATGAGGATCTTGCAAAAGTTTGAAATTGATATAAGCTCGACATCATATCAATACTGTTGGGGAATGATAGATGAGTCAACGATTGTGAAGTCACTTCACAAATTACCACATGTTACTCCGACACCCTTCACTGGAAAGAAACCTTGTGTCGGCACCTCTGCCTCACCGTCTCAACAAGGACCGGCGCGGATGATCAAGCATCGGTAACTTCGATTCTCAAGCAACAACAGCGCTATCTTCTCAACAAGAGCAGATCAACAAAGAGCAGAGGCGAATCTCCGAGGAACTCGAGATAATCACAGCATCCCAAATCACATTAACCAAGACGGTCTCGTCGATAAAGAAGTTAATGCAGAAAACATTCTCGAAAATGGGATACACCACCTCGGATGACTCAGATTCAGATGCTTGAATCGTTTGTCTACTAATTCTCTTGTGCAGGAACTTTATTTTCTTTAACCTTCCTTTGTACAGGTTTTAAGTTTTCAGTTTTTTTTTTTGTTTTAGTTCTCAGGTTTTTCTTGTTTGTGAACTTCTTAACTCTCCTTAAATTTTGAATTTTTGGCTTCCTTTGTGACAAAAAGGGGGAGAGAGTAGTGAGAACTTTTGGAACTTTTGGTGAGAACTTTGAACAAACTTTGACTTTGGTGAAAGGTAAGTATCACAACTTCTGGTTTTTATCTTGTGATTTGTTGCATGTCCCTACTAACTATTCGACTAACTATTTGGACATGTATTATTACTAACAAGTTGTTTGATTACTAACAAAGCAAAGTTATGACATTTGGAATCTTATTGCTTAGAAGATATATCAATGTTTGATTGTGATCTTATTACATATCTGAATTACTCAATGTCCTGGTGAGCATAAACTCTATCTCTGTTAGGTTTTGAATGCTAAATATTCTTGAGGTATCTAACGATCTCTTTTTGTCAAGAATGATTTCTTTTTGCAGAGAGTGCAGATGTCTAAGTCTAGAGTCTGTTTTAGGAGTTTATCTCATGTATTGGATCTCCATTGTAAATTTTTGTTGTATGGTGATAGCAACAAAAATATCTTTTTTGAATTTTCTTTAGTGGATCTGTGTTTTGTCACGAAACCGCCAAAGGGGGAGATTGTTACGGATTTTGTTTTGGCGCATTTCGTGAAAGTGTTAAGTCTTGAAGATTGAAGATGAATGAAGTTTGGATCATATACCTCAATCTCAAGAAAGAAGAATTCAAAAGGATCAGGTAACTTTAACTAAATATTTTTGGTGATCCGAATACTTCTTGTAGTATAGAAACACTTGGAAGAATTTTTTATCGCATAAAAATCAAGAACTGGACATGGGACATGTTCAGGATCCGGATCAGACAGTCCGATCCGGATCCCGAAGGGTGCTTGTTCATTGGCAAATCCGATCCGGATCATAGTCATTTCGATCCGGATCCCGAACATGGGAATTAGCTGAAATACATGAAAGATCCGGATCGTGCATTACAATCCGGATCCCGAACCCTGTTTCTCTGGAATTGCCTGACTCGTTACGACGATCCGGATCACAGCTAATCCGATCCGGATCGCCGTCGTAAAAATTTCCAGAAACGATAGTTTTTGATCCTTATCTTCTTCCTAGGGTTTCTAACCTATAAATAGACCCTATGATTCTTTTTCTAGGGTTAATCCACATAAGCCGTAAATCCACATAATACATAGAGCCGTCATAATCAAATATCATCATATACGGCCCTAGATCCACATATAGAGAAGAAAGGAAATCATTAGATATTACTCTATGTTTCTTCATTTATATTGATTAGTTTGATTCTAGGTTTTCATACTCACATCTTGAGTTGAATCAAACTAATGAATACTTAGATGGTATTTCCTATCTATCTTTGATCTAAGTATTCGGCGGATCATCACCACCCAAAAACAACGATTTACCCCAAAATCGGCGCGTGGACTCGCGTGGCCTTGTGGATTCAAGGTGCAACCGCTCTCGTGGATTCGGAGCGAGGTACGTTCGTGGATTCGAAGCGTGCTACTAGGTGAAGACCGTGGATTCGGTCAGACGTCGTGGACTCGACGTTGGACGCCATGGATTCGGCGTTGGACGCAGATCGTGGATTCGAGACGCGTTGCGGAGCGAGCGGAGAAGATCAACTAGGAGCGTATGGAAAAGGTTGAGTCGTCTGTGAGTACGGTATATCACCTTGTACGTGTTTAATTCTAGTGGATTTCACCGTGTTATCGGTCCCGTGGTTTTTTACTTCGGTTTGGAGTTTTCCACGTAAAAATCTTGCGTGTTCATTTATATTTCCGCATTGGGTTTTTATTGCACAATGATTTTTTGAGTGTTTATTGTTTACACCTATTCACCCCCCCTCTAGGTGTTTTTTTTCCCTATTTAGATCTTTTATTACATATAACCCAACATCTGTCATGCCCCGGGAGTAATCAAGTAGCGGAAAAGTAGAACATTTTTTTTTTAAAAAAAAAACAATCTCGCCTACCGGTGCGCGACAGACCCGCCACATATACAAATTCACCCCGCGAACGGCCGGAGTCGCCTTTGTATATGTACGGCGTAGCGTGTTACGACCATACCTCAACCACAACACTCAAATCGTAAAAAGGTAACGAAGTTTAGACAGTTAAGCAGTAGAAGTTGTGCGGTAAAATTAAAAGATTAAACCAAGGGGTTTGAAGATGATGCCTGGGCGACGCCGATTTTTAAATACTTTTCACAGTCCCTTGATGTCATCAAAACCATAGATCAAAACATAGAAGAGATTCTGTCATACAAGATTTCAACACCAGTACTAAAACTATCTCAACATCCACAATGTCCACAATAACCAAAAGCACATGCGAATAAACTAACCAACTGAAATAAGCAAAGAGCAAGAAAGAAAGATATCACCAGCTAGAAGAGTGGCTAAAATCTCCTAGTCGGAACCTCACTGCCGACCCTGACCCTGAACCGAACCTGTCACAAAGTGGGAATTAGTGACAAGAGAACAGCGCACTAAACAACTGTAATAGATGCTAGAAAAGTATGAGAACCAATAGATAAAAAGATAAATAAACCGAACCGTAACCCTGAGCATCCACAACACCAACATGCTACGCGAAGAATCTTACCAAAAGAACCCGGCATAATACCGCCATGTCGGTCCGAGGACCTCAGGCAAAATAAGTCATCCCGCTCAAAACCTGGTGCCAATAACCCCTCACTGTAAGAATACAGTTCCGCAATAGCCGCAAGGGGGCCCCCACGCAAATAGCCGCGTGGGGTCCACGGGTCTAATCAGACCACCTCTCCGGAAAAATACACCGACACGGTGGCCAAACCGCTGGTGTGCGTGTAAGCTCCATGAGCATAATCGTCGTAAACCTATGCCATACACCTCCCGCGACACTCAGTCGCACCAATATAGTATAAGGACTCATTTAGTGACCAGGGGTTGAAAAACCTTACATTTTCTCTTGAAGTGATAAATAACCAGTACCAACATTCTCAGATTCTTTTATAAGAGTTTTAGTAAAACAATAGACGGGTAGGGGAGGTCTGAAGGCCACCACTTCCCAAGATACGGTACCCACTTCGAAAACAGTCGCCCGAAACACCCGAACGATCAGCACTCTGAAACGACTCCCGAACCTACAGAGTCCCCAAAAAGAAACGTCAGTAACCAACCGTGCCCCACGGCACAAAACCTGACCCTCGTTCGGATAACGCAGGACCCCTCCTGCTTGACGCAGTGCAAGAACACCAAGGTGCGGCGGTGCTTGCTTAGTCCCGCGCGATAAACTACCTCCCTAGCGTACATCGTGCCCTAGCACTGCGCGCTGGCAACCACCTGCAGCGCGGCAAGGCCCCGCGCTGCGCGGCATGCGCCCGCAGCGCGGCGCGGCCCCGCGCAGCCGGGTTGGGTGCGCGCGGCCCCGCAGTGCGCGGGCATGCACCCGCAGCGCTGTAGGGCCCCGCGTGGCCAAGCCCTAGCGGCGCGCGGCCCCGCACTGCGCGGCATGCGCCCGCAGCGCGGAGCGGCCCCGCGCGGCCGGGTTGGCTGCGCTCGGCCCCGCGCTGCACGGGCATGCGCCCGCAGCGCGGCGTGGCCCCGCGCTGCACGGGTATGCGCCCGCAGAGCGGCGTGGCCCCGCGCGACCGGGTTGGCTGCGCGCGGCCCCCTGCTGCGCGGGCATGCGCCCGCAGTGCTGCAGGGCCCCGCGCGGCCAAGCCCTGGCGGCGCGCGGCCCCGTGCTGCGCGGCATGCACCCGCAGCGCGGCGCAGCCCCGCGCGGCCGGGTTGGCTGCGCGCGGCCCCGCGCTGCGCGGGCATGCGCCCGCAGCGCTGCAGGGCCCTGCGCGGCCAAGCTCTGGCGGCGCGCGGCCCCGCGCGGCCGGGTTGGCTGCGCGCGGCCCCGCGCTGCGCAGGCATGCGCCCGCAATCGCACGGCGCGGCGGTGAGGTTGCCGAAGCGACACAAACAAAAGCGAAGCGAAAACCAAAAAATTGAAAAGATTCGGGACCGGGAAGGAACGAGGTAGACTAACCTCGTTGGAAGGAGAAGGCGATGTGATCCAACCGACGGCGGTGCTCCGTGGGGTTCGCTCTTTGTAGAAGGCGTTGATTGCTCTGGTTTCGTCACTACGAGGAGGCCGAGGGATGAAAACCCTAACTGGGAAGCGGCGGTCTAAAACTATTCTACTAACAAATGAGAACTATTCTACTAACAAATGAGTAAAGAAGATTAATTATTGTGTACGTTCAAACCCTAAGGAGGGATATATATATATATATATATATATATATATATATATATATATATATATATATATATATATATATATATATATATATATATATATGTATATGCGGGGGAAACCCCAACAACCCCTCCGATGGATCGAACCCTTAACGGGTTCAACCCATTGGGTAGTACCCATTAACACGAAAAGGCCCAATTTGGGAGATCCACACATCGGAATCAGCCCCCCCCCCCCCCCCCCCCCCGATCGCGCCGCTAAAACCCGTTTGACGAAAGCAAAGCACGAGAGATACTAAAACTATTGAATTTTGTACCAGAAGTCAAAGTCAACGAAAATAATTAACCGAGAGTTATTACACAAGCGCAAAAATAGAGTTGTACAAGAGATGGCACGTGTTATGCTTCATAGCCGGGAACTCCCGTTACACTTTTGGGCTGAACCAGTTAACACCGCTGTCTACATGATCAATAGAATATATTTGCACCCGGGTACTTTGAATACCCCCTGTGAACTTTAGTTATGTAGAAAACCGAACATAAAATATTTTCGTATCTCTGGGAGTCGTTATTACATTTTACGCGATCGAGAAAATCTTGAAAAATTCGACTCTCGAAGTGATAAAGGAATTTTTATGGGTTATTCTACAAACAGTAGAGCATATCAGGTATTTAACCTTGAATATAAAACAATGATAGAATATTTCAATGTTAAAGTAGGTGAAGCTTTTCATTTTTCTTCTGATAAATATACTCCTGATATGTCTATTGATGATGAATCTCCTGCTAATGATATCGCATCTTTGAATGATAATTCTTCTAAAAATTTTGATGCATCTCATGGTTCTTCTAGTTCATCCAATGTGCAGGATTCATCACATATTTCCCCGAGTACTCCGTTACCTCAAACGCTTTGAATCTCCAAGGACCATCCGGAATCAAACATTATTGGAGATGTAGTGGCCCATATCCCCGTGTAGCTTTCCCCGTGATCCGTGGTGGTGAAACACCTATTATTGGTGCGTCGGGCCAGCAACGCGTCGAATGGACGCGTTAGACGGACTTAGTGAGGATTCGGGATCAAGCCTATCTTTCGGCTGCTCTCGCCGAATTTTAGAAGTGGTTTCAGGCAAAAAGGAAGGCGGATTTGGACTTAGCGCGGAAAAACGTTTGAAAATGGCTATTTACTTGTATTTTTCGGAGTCCGGACGCCCAAAAATGGACACCCGGAAGTTTATAGTGTGTTTTGGTGCACGGGGGAGCTGTGGACCAGCGGAAATGCCAGGTGGCGGCCTGTCATTGGCCGGCGCACGTTGCGTGGTCCATGGGATTTAGGCGCTGGCGCAGTGAACCGGGCGGGTGACATGTGGCAGCCTATTATTGGCGGGCTCACGCGGCGCGGTCCACGGGGTCGAGCGGCCGGGTGCATGGACCGGGACGCGCCACGTGGCGGCCCCAGATTCGCCGGCTCACGCATGCACGGTGCACGCGGGGGCGCGGCACTGCGGTCGTACGCATGCATTGCAGGGGGCCGCGGCGTGTCGGGCAGCCACTAGCGGGCGCCGACTGGCGTGGCGGGCGGGGCGCCGACTGGCGTGGCGGGCGGGGCGCCGCCCGCGTGCGCCACATGGCGTCCCGCCATTGGCGGGCGCCACGGACCCGCCGCCCGAATCTTGGGTGGGCTATAAATAGCCCACCACCCCTCATTTTTTCTAGTTTTCTCGAGTTTAGAGAGAGAAAGAGGGGGTGTAGCCTGAAGAGAAATTGTTCCTCTCTCTGTCCTCCATCTCTCTAGGAAGTTTCAGGATTTTAGGAGCCTTCGGCATCGAGATCTCTGCGACGCGGTGCGCTTCCATGTTTCCCTTTTCGTGGCCCATTTTCGTCGCTGTTCAGTCGGAAATGTCCCCTGCACTACCCAGGAGGAATTTTTGGACGATTCTTGTGGCAGCATGTTCCTAAGAGGTAGGCCTTCGATTTTTGTGTTGATCACTTTGCTCTGTTTTGGATTTTTGGCACGGTTCCCGAGCCACCTTTTGACCCCATTTTCTGTGACCATTTTCTAGATAGCGCGGTATTGTTTATTTTCTATCTTGGCCTACGAGCATCAGAATAGGGCGTCTAAGTACTCTTTTTGGATCTACTCGTCGCGGGAATCACAGCCGTAATTTTTTTGGATTTTTCCAAGAACTGCACACAGGTGAAAAATCCCCTTTTTCTGTGCTATTTTGTAAAACAGCAAAGGATGTTTTCGGGAGAGGTCCATTAATGCCGAGTTCAAATATTTTGCAGTAACTCATGGATTTTAGGGTTGTGGGGACAATTGTTGGACAGCGAGGAGTCCTTTTACAATTTGGGGAGTTGCGTGTACCAGGTGGGTGGTTGTTGCATTCCTATTTTTCGACTTGCTCACTAATTTTAGTAGAGAGTGAAATCCCTATATTCAATCTATCAATTGATCACCCCATTGACGGTCATGCTTAAATTAAAATAACTATGATCCTATCATGTGAGACTATTCTTGTGGATCTATCATGTTGGAAATATCACTATCATGTTAGTATTTAGCTTTTGTACAAAAAGAGATTATCATGTTGGAACCTTATATCTAGCCTATGTGTGAGAGTATTATTGATGCTTCATTTTATTCTACATGAGGACAGTTGCATGCTTGTATGGACATCTAGATAGGCTACTATTTATCGCTACACTATCATATTGGGACTTAACTTAGGAGAAACCATGTTTACTCTATTTCTCCTTTTTATTCAGAGTTATGATTCATGTTGCTCGGGTTCGAGCAGGGGGTTGGGATAGTGTAGTCGAGGTTGTACTAGTTGTGGGATTTGCGGGGTGCTGCGGCAACCGCGGACATTGGGCGGTTGACCGGATGTTTACTTTTGTATCAGATTGGGGTTTCTTCAGTGGATGGGTTTTCCCCACTTGATCATAGTCGAGATCTAGTCCTGCTATTTCGAGATACTTGTGATATGGTTACTTTACTCGTGTGGGTCGCTCCCCTCGAGTGCCACTCCGGAGGTAGGCTTATTACCGGTCACGTGCCGATACATTGGTTATCGAGGGATCGACCACAGAGCAGGCAGTACCGAACTTGTACCGGTTCTTGGATTGGGTTGTTTTGGGTAGTTACTGTTTACTGATACATGCATACAGTCTTATAGTCGGTACTGCATTAGAGGCATTGTAGTGGTAGTTTCCCTTTTCAGCAGTTCATTTATTTTACCACTTTATCTTCCTTTTGCCTCTTGTAGTCTTAGTGGGCACGTCGGAGTTTGAGACTTTACCCACAAGGGGAGGCTACTGGTTTACTACTGGTTCTCACCCCTATTGTTGTTTTCCTCTTTTTCTTCCCCTTTGTTTTGCAGAGTCTTCTGCGGGAGCTGCTGGGCCATCGGCGGCTGATCGAGGTAAGGGGATCGCTGAATAGATACACTACACCAAAACTAATTTTTGCTGGCACTTTTGTGGTGGCATTTAGAAAAAAAGCCACCAAAAATAAATTTTTGCCGGCAGTTTTTTAAAAATGCCCTTAAAAGAAAATTATACTAATTTTATTTATTTATTTATTTAATCTATTACTAATTTAAAAATTTATCCTACCAAAAGCGATCTTTACCGGCTTTATTCTAGTGGCTATTATAAAAAGAGCCACTAAAAATTTATTATTGCTGGTATTTTGGTTAATTGCCAGCAATAAATAAATCAAATCCGCCAAAATTTTGTAAACTGCCAGAAAAAAAACCAAATGCGCGCTCCTTTTTCGCTACTTTCCTTTTCCTTTGAGCGTACACCAAAAACCCTAGCAATACCCAAGTCATAACCCACACGAAAAGCTCTCGGCGACTCCTCCTTCCTCCCTCCCTCCACCACCATCCCGAGTTCCCAAATCTCCACGCACGCGATGCCGCTCTCTACAGGCTGAATCTCGAAGCTTTGTTGTCGCTCTCTTCTCCAACATCACTCGAAGGTCGAAGCTTTGTGATGCGTCTTCTCCAACGGCGCTTGAAGCTCTAACATCGCTCGAAGGTCGAAGGTGAATATTTATGGAGCGTCTTTCTCCAACATCATTAGCAGAGGTATTGCTTCCCCTGTTCTATTTGGGTGTTTTGTTTTAGAGAGCTTGCTTTCCTTATTTTGAGGAGCTTTGTGATATGGGTTTTGTGGGTACAATATGGGGGAGTATTTGTAGGTGGTGGTGGGAGTTCTTCTCCATCATTGTTGCTTCTTAGCTCTAGTTGGGCTTTGTAGCAGCTCTGGAAAGCAAAGATTCTCCATTGATGACCTTGAGTGGTATATCTCTTTCTCTATCTCATTTTGTAATTTTTCTATATTCTTTTCATTTTTTTTAAGACTTTTTTTTTGGGTTGTTTGGGTTGGTTTCTCTTCCAGGTTTGTGACAAGTTTTCTATTTTCTTTTCTTCTTTTTTAAGATTTTTTTTTTTATTTGGCGCTGTGAAAATAAATTAGCAGAATACAATAGCGTGAAGAACCTTTACATGGTGCTACAGACTAGTCGGTTCAAGTATTTAATTTAACTGTTTGATATCCTATCTCAAATTCACTCCATATTTAGTTCAGGTTATCACTGACTCTTATCTAAAATCAAGACAAGTTTGGGATAGATTTTTTATATCTATTTAATTGTGAGATATATTGGCAGTTGATTTACAAAGATTTAAAGTACTAGATCTACTTTATTTGATTGTTATATTTTATTTTTTCTATGATAATTTTTTTTTTCAGTGTCAATATATATTATATAAATTCTTAAGGTTTTTGTCTTCTTGATACGAATGACTTGTTAAATTTGCTAAAGTTGATATATTGGTTTGAAAAAAAAAAATAAAAATAGTGTGTGAGAGATTAATATTGCACTAAAATTCTAGTTTGTGAGGATTGATTTATAATTTTCTAGCATGTCAATTTTTTTAAAAAAACCCTAAATCTCTAATTATAGGTTGTGATTTATTCTTTATGTGTAAATAAACTGAGAAGGATTTTAAATCTTGCTATTTACTAATCATTTATTTTTTATCAAATGAAAATGGCGGCAATAACTTTAGATTTGGCCCAATGTATTGGAACTATGCAAACCATAAGACTAATAAAAATATTTAAGATGCTCTGTCTGCTATTTATACCATTGGTAGCAGAACATGCATTCATCCATGCAGCAATAAATTAACAGAGTTATATATATATGTATATAACCTTACTACGTTGATTCAAAATCAGGTAAGTAGGTAATAATTTAACTTCAAAGAAAAAAGGAAAATAACTAAAATTGCATAAGAGGATCTAATGTGATTGAATTCTGAAACACCACATTATATTACTGAATTAGAAGAAACCATTTATTGGTAGATAGGTATAGATGCATAATCTCACCTTGTGTAATATTATTGCAATATATACAAGTACAGATGATTTAGAGTTGGAAACTTGATAACTAGAAAAGTTGCTAATGCACTAGGTTAGAACTCATTTGAACAAGTACATATGATTTAGAGTTGCATAATCCAACACCTTAGATGAATTTTTTAAAGATATTTGTTAGAACTCCTTTGAACAACTCTAGCCAATAGTGGAAGTTCAAGCTCATCAATTGGAGGGTGATGATTTATTTATTTATTTATTTATTGAGAAAAGGAAGCCAATGGGTGATGAATATTATATTTTTATTTCTATCCCACTAGCTTAATTTATCTTTAGTTAAAGTAATTCTGCTTGCTCCATGTTAAGCCAAAAGTAGCTCACCCAATTAGATGAGTGCCTAGTGCTGCTTTTTTTCTTTTATTGTCTTGAAAATTCTTGTGGTGATAATTAGTACCTGATACTATGAATTATTAATTATCATGTGCTTTTATAATTGTAAAATATGAAAGTTGCTCCTCTGATCCATGGCAAACCAATATGTATTGCTTGGAGTGAAACTAACAAGCAATTAATAAGTCTTTAAGTGAGTTAGGTTTAGCAACTAAAGTCCTAAACTAACTAGTCATTAAACCATATTTTGGCTGCTTAGCAAGTGTCCACTCCATTCATTTTTATGAGCTTGGATAAATGCAGAATGTCATCAAACAAGATATTGGATATATTCTTATCCTTAACAAGTCTTTGGTCGGCAAATTATTAGTTCATCTTTTCTGTGGAACTACAATGCAAAAACCTTGATTCAGGTTGAATTCCCGATGGTATGCTTGCCGTGTTGCTATTTACTTGCCAACTAATTAGAATACCACATAATTTAACATAACAATGATTATTGGTACATGCAACTAATTTAAATACATGGCTATTTGTAATCCCATGTCATGCCATGCCATGTTTGATTACCAAATTCAGTTCAAAACAGTAATCAGTGATTGTGTTCTCATTTCTGCTATTCCATAGTTAACTATTTAAGTGGTCATATATGAAAGTACAACGGTATAGATGCAAGTACATAATTTTGTAGGGATATATATGTAATTATCTGGAAACTTATAAATCAAGTAGCATTTTGATTACAAATTTCACTCTTAACTGTAGATATTTTTGGAAATATATAAAATTTTCGCTCATTATATGTTTGAGCTCCTAGGTGTTAGCTGGCTAAGACCATCTAGCTAGTAAGTTTTCAATATTAGAGATAAAAAAATTTTATTTACTGTAATTTTCTTGCATTTCGAGTGAAAACATTTTCTGTTAATAGTCAAGGGTATGCTCTAACTTTTAAGTTTTTTGCAAAGTATGTATTTACTGTAATTTTCTTGCATTTCGAGTGAAAACATTTTCTGTTAATAGTCAAGGGTATGCTCTAACTTTTAAGTTTTTTGCAAAGTATGTTATTACTTGCCCTTGGAAGTCTTATTTACCTAGTGTATTCTGTACTTTTAATTTTTCATTACTCTAGAAAAATTGACAGATAAAATTTTGTTATATTGTAATTGTTGGTTCGTTTGCAAATTTATCACAGAGTGAGAAAAAGTTAATGCTAACTTTTCATTTTGTCTTGCCAAGAAAGAATATGTAGATATATAGTTTGCAGTGGACCTCGTCTTTCACTGGCGCATTCGATCTCATCAAACAAGTGGAACGGAAGCAGAGAAGAAACAAAAACATGTAAGCATAGCTAAATGAAGCCTAAGTTTTCTTTTTCTTTTTTAAGATTTCTTTTTATAATTTTTTGCCTACAAACTTCTGAGAATGTACTTGCGTCTAGTTACTTGCATCATAATTGTAGAGTAGATGATATCGCAATTTCCGTTAAACGCCATATTGGGATGCTTATATTTATTCTCTATCATTATTTGACGTCGGAATTAATTTCAACTCTGCCAGCAATTAGCTTTTTACTCTCTAAACTTCATGATTCTGCTGTGATTACTTCAGACATGTCATCATCCCTTGATTTGTTGCTTGAACACTATTTGATTACATTCATAGAACAACACACTCTCAATTTGCTGAAAAAGTTAGAATTGAAACCTTGAGTTTTTATTTTATTTTATTTTTCTCTAATGCAGGTTAAACCAGTAAGAGGGTGAAGCAATCTATTGGTTGATCGCAAGGCTTCATTTCCTTCATTTTGTCTAGCGAAAAAATATATGAATATTGAAGTATATTAATATTGCAGATTTTGCTATGTGACTAAACTACTAGTTTTTTTGTGTATTGTGGATGCGATCATAAGTGATATTTTTGTGTCAATGACTAAGCTTAGATCAAGATCTGATTTATTTCTTTGAATGCACAATATATATCCCAGGACAACTCCAGTATCAGTACCAACTCTTTCTTTGACTTCAGGTGCTGCTATGCTACCTCATCCTTCAAAGGTAATATATTATTCTGACTACTAAGTTACAATTATGAGTACTATTTCATGGCATAAGTCCATGAAATAGTACTCATAATTGGAAGGTAACCAATTATGAAGATGCCTACTTTGTGGCATGTAAAAACTGGTTAGGTGTAGCGGATAGAGTTGGTCAGTGGTCACTGGAAGGTAATTTTCCTAGGAGTCACCTGAAAAAATTATCTACCAACTTATCTTAAGCTCCATAATATGACACAGCTTCTCCTTGTGCTTGCTTACTTTGCCTTTCAGTGTCAAATACTGGTATTGCTGGGCTAAATTTGGAGAAGATAATTGAAACTGTACGTTTAGCGGTGTACTTACTAGACAACTCTGATAATAGTTTCTAAACAATTCTGATCATATTTTTAAATGTTGTTGTAACAATATACTTTCTCAGGAGTCAACGCAGGATTGTATGCTAGAGAACTAATGGAGAACTGTGAGAGATATGTCTCCAAGTATGGAGTTTCAGGAACTAAACCTGATCAAGTTCTGACCCAGGCTGCAGCTGAAGCAATGTCGCCTGGTTCATCAACTGTTTTAGTTGCTCATTTTGATGGCTGGGTCTGTAGGCGTTCTGCTTTATTTCATGCCAGTTGAGGCTTGCTCTTTTTTTCTTTGCCTGCTATGTTTTGATTGTGAGTTATTTTCAACTCAAATTTCATACAGGTTCTTCATGTAGCTAATATAGGGGACTCTGGATTCAGCATCTGCTTGTACTGAAAGGGTCGGTAGTCATGGATGCAGCAGCAGCATCTGCTTGAGCTCTGCTCAGCAGCTGCATCTGCTTGATCTCTGCTCAAAGCTGCTTGAGCTCTGCTCAAAGCAGCTCAAGCAGATGCTGCTGCAGCAGCAGGTCGATCTAACCTTTTTTTTTTTTTTTAAGTACTGTCGATCTAACCTTTTTTTTTATATAGGTTCTTTTCTTTATTTGTAAAAAGTTAAAATATATAATGATTAAGTTGTTTTCTTAGAATTTTATCTTCTGATATAGAATGAAAATAGTATGCTAAATCTTTTTGTTGTTTCACAGTCCCCTAATAGATTTTTTTTTTTTTCTAATGCAGGTTTGATTAGTTAAGGAGAAGTAATCTGGTGACTAATTGCAATGTCGATCTCCTTTCCTTCATTTTGCCTATGATTCAAATATGTATTTGAAGTATATATGCTGATATAATTTTGTTGTTGCAATTAAATTGATAGTATTTTTTGTCTATTATATATGGATGTTGATTAGATGATATATATATACTTGAAATTTTATAAATTGATGGTATTTTTTGTCTATTATGGATGTTGATTAGATGATATATACTTGAAATTTTATAAATTGATGGTATTTTGCCTATGACTAAAATTTATTGTGCTTAATTGTAATTATTTGCATGTTTTTAAATATCTTTTAAAAATCTTCTGTGTTGATATGAAACAAGTATTTGACATAATTAAACTATTATTTTATTGCTAATTATAAAAATGAATAAAAAATTCTCTTTTTGTCGGCATTTCTTTTTGTTAGGATATAAATTTATTTGCCGACACTTTTAATTATATTTGTCGACACTTTTTTGTTTGGATAATTAAATGGAAAAACTATAATTTTATAATTATTTTGGCACTTATGAGTGCCACTAAAAAGGGGTATGCTGGCGGTTTGGAGTGCCAGGACAGATAGTTTTGCTGGCACTTGTAAGTGCCACTAAAATCAGATACGCTGGCATTTTGGAGTGCCGGGACAGATAGTTTTGCTGGCACTTGTAAGTGCCACTAAAATAAGACATGCTGGCGGTTTCGAGTGCCGGAATAGATCGTTTTGCTGGCACTTGTAAGTGCCACTAAAATGGGATATGCTGGCGGTTTGGAGTGTCGGAATAGATCGTTTTGCTGGCACTTTTAAGTGCCACTAAAATCAGATACGCTGGCATTTTGGAGTGCCGGGACAGATAGTTTTGCTGGCACTTGTAAGTGCCACTAAAATAAGATATGCTGGCGGTTTCGAGTGCAGGAATAGATCGTTTTGCCGGCACTTGTAAGTGCCACTAAAATGGGATATGCTGGCGGTTTTGAGTGCCGGAATAGATCATTTTGCTGGCAATGTCGATCGTTTTGCCGGCGGTTTAAAGTGCCGGCTTTACCTTCTATGCCGGCGGTTTGATATAAGTGCCGGTAAAAGATTTGCCGACGGAGTTTTCGCCGGCACAAAAAAATGCCACAAAAAAATGCCGGGAAAAATAATTACCGGCACTTTTATGATGTTTCCTGGCAGTTTAAAGTGCCGCTAAAAGCCAGCATTGGTGTAGTGATAGATCTCTTGTGAGGCTGAGAGTTACAGTTAGACAGATATTGTACCCTTCACTCAGACTGTAGTAGTTTACTTTTATTTTGGGTCTGGCTTTATCCAGCTGGTTGTACTATTTTGGTGAGCTGAGAGTTTATTGTATTTATTACAGTTGTATTTATTTCCAGTTTCAGTCTGAGATGTTGTAGTTTTTAGTTCAGCTCTACTCTTTATGCTCTTTTATTGTATATATTATAACTGCGCAGGTTACCGATGCTTCGTGTACGCGGGAAATTCCGTGTTTACGGCGGATCTGTAGACGGGCTTGGGTTCTGGTATACACCCGGGGCGTGACAGGAGATCCTCAAGAAGGAGTTAGAACTCGGAGACAATTGGTTTGTGGAGTTGCATGTTATGTCTCCATGATCGAACCAAAGAATGTTGATGAAGCTCTTCAAGATGATTATTAGATTGAAGCAATGCAAGAATAGCTCAATCAATTTGAAAGGAACAAAGTCTAGGAATTAACAAAGCCCCCGCAGCAACAACATATCATCGGTACTAAATGGATTTTCAAGAATAAGAAAAATGAAGATGATACCGTTATACGGAACAAAACAGGTTTAGTTGCTCAGGGCTACTCACAAGTTGAAGGTTAAGCAAAGTAATGATGGCATTCATTTATGTCAATCCAAGTATGTGAAGGAGTTGGTCAAGAAATTCGTATTGGAGAATTCTAAAGATTTTCCGACTCCTATGGGAACTAGCAATAAGAGATTAAGAAGTGAATCTCATGGAGAAAGTGTAGACGAGAAGCTTTACTGAAGTATGATTGGAAGTCTACTCTACCTTACGGCTAGTCGCTCGGATATTTATTTCAATGTTGGGATTTGCGCGAGATATCAATCAGCACCGAAGTAAATTCACTTGAAAGCGGTGAAAAGGATCATCCGGTACGTCAAAGGTACATTAAATTTCGAAATTTGGTATCCTATGGGCACATCTCTCGATATTATAGGATATTCGGATGCCGATTGGGCTGGATCAGTGGATGATCGAAAGAGCACGAGTGGTGCATATTTTTACCTTGGCCATTGTCTTGTTGCATGGCATAGTAAAAAGCAAAACTGCATTGCTCTCTCGACTGCCGAGGTAGAATACATGTCAGCGGGAAGTTGCTCAACTCAATTGATTTGGATGAAAAGTGTATTGAGTGACGTCCGCATTCCTGCAACCTCGGTAACTATTTTGTGTGACAACACTAGTGCCATTAACATTTCTAAAAACCCTGTGTTGCACTCTAGAACAAAACACATTGAACTTAGATATCATTTCCTTAGAGAGCTAGTTGAATCAAGCACTTTGCAAATTGATTATGTTTCAACTGAAGATCAATTAGCCGATATCTTGACAAAACCTTTGGATCAAAAACGTTTTATTCATTCGCGAAAAGCAATTGGTATGCTTTCTTTGAAATAACCAACTTTTGAACCATTACTTAGGTTAGGTTTTGTTTTGTGTTATGTGTTCTTTTTGTTTATGAAATAGAACATTAAATGAGCATTAGTATAATTGACCGCATCTTTTCATGTTTTGAGAAATTTATTACGATTTGGATATCATTATAACTCTCTTGATGCAATGATCATTTATATCAATTATTTCATCTTTAATTGATCAAAGGCAATCTCTCATTCAATAATCTCTTGGTATAGTTTTATCTTATTTGATAATTGAGTTAAGTATGAACTGGAGATCAATAGTTGGTTGAATACTTAATATTTTACATAATTGATAGCCAATTGAGGGGGAGTATTATTTAATGTTTCATGCTCAAAAGATGTGGAAAGAGTTACATCCCTTAGTGGAGTGTGAAAACTACCACCACATGGAGGAAAGAGCAACCACCTCGGTCATCCGAATACTGTGTGCAGCTACCACATGTTTTACCAAGTATGGTGTTACTGTTTATTTAATAAAATGCGTTTTGGAATACTTGACTATGTCGAATTCTAAGGTTGGTATAAGGTGGGATTTCAAATTGAAAGATGCTCAAAGAGCCACTTCCCTAGACATATTGACTAAATAGCATTATCTAATTTATTTAGGATTTCAAACATCTATCGATCTTTGTGTTTCATTTTCTTTACTTAATTGATGATTTGATAAACACATTACTCATTAGATCGTGATTGATGTTTAGAACTTGCTCAACTTTAGAGGATATAACTGTTTATTTAATAAAATATTTTTTGGAATACTTGACTATGTCGAATTCTAAGGTTGGTATAAGGTGGAATTTCAAATTGAAAGATGCTCAAAGAGCCACTTCCCTAGACATATTGACTAAATAGCATTATCTAATTTATTTGGGATTTTAAACATCTATCGATCTTTGTGTTTCATTTTCTTTGCTTAATTGATGATTTGATAAACATATTACTCATTGATCGTGATTGATGTTTAGAACTTGCTCAACTTTAGAGGATATAACTTTTATAAATTTTTGTTTCATTATTTGAATATTAATGATAGATTTAGCATAATCTATTTCTTTTGATGTGAAACGATACTTTTGTTTTAAAGTTGATATGCAAAAATGCTTACATACTTTTTCTGGATTTTCTAAAATTTTTACAAATTTTTTCTGAAGAAAAAGTTACAGGCAGTCCGGACTGGATTGTTCAGTCCGGATCCCGAACAATGAGATTTTCTGCAGCTAGCCGATCCGGACTGAGCTCTTGACCCGATCCGGACCGTGGCTAGGTTTTTATAGAAACGAAAGGTGTTTGAATTTCTATTCACTCTAAACTTTTGTTTCTTGCTTCCTTGAGTTTCTCTCTCTAGAATCAAGGGCATTTGGATCCATTGCAACTCATTTTCACTCAATCAAAGTAAGTTCTTATGATCAAAACTCTTGTTTTTCACTGTTTTTACTTATGTTCATCAAAACATGAGGGATTTTATGGTATAATCTCATTTTTGCATGATTCTTGATCAAATTTCTTTTGAAATAAGAACTCTGGATATCTTAGATTTGTTTCTATGCTTTGGATTCATTTGATTAACGGATTTTTGGGCTTCGATTTCTGAAAATTCGGTTTTGAGGCAATTTTTGAGAATTTTCGAAAATTATGGGATTGATCTATTTTTAAAATTCTTTTTGGAAAATTGTCTTGATTCCTAGTCTCTATACATGATAAGGATTGTTTGCGTACGAATTTTCAAAATTTTGAAATTAAACATTTTTTTTCATGTTTTTGAGTTTTTGCTCACAGTCCATTTTCAAACATTCTAGCAACGATGGTTTTTAAATGGGTAATTGTGTTCATCTCTGCGCTAGTGAGCACCAGGATAACCAATAAGCTCAAGAGAGCGAAGAAAACTCAAGAGGAAGGAGAGTATGTTTCTTTGGAGGACTCGGAAACAGAATCAGAGGATTGGGATAAAATCCTTGAAGAAACTGCAGCGAAGGCTTCAGCTACATCAAAGGGCAAAGCCCCAGCTTCAACAAAGGCGAAGACTCCGCCTACTGTTGCAGAGAAAGGGAAAGCACCGATGCAACCCATGTGTCACGCCCCGGGGGTTTCTGTCAGCGGAAATGGTTCACAAAAGGTATGTATTTGGTGCCTAAATTTTTTTTTGAAAAACCTTCTTCCCCGGTGCGTGCCCAGACCCGCCGCATACACAGAATCACTCTACAAACGGACAGAGTCTCCTCTGTATATGCACGGCGTCGCAGCTAGTACAACATCCAAATCAGTCATTATTTCAATCACAACAGTTCAACCTACGTCCATACATACATACATGCACTAAAACAGAAGTATTCTCACGGCCGACCAGTTTGAAAGGATAAATCCACAATTGTTAAAAACGACGCCCACTCGGCGCCTAGATTTTTAAAACCAGTTTCGAAAACAACAAAAAACACAGGGTTTTGAAAACAGTGCCCACTCGACACTTAGGTTTTGAAATCCCTTTTCGAAATCCATAAATCCACAGGTTTTTTGAAAACAGTGCCCACACGACACTTAGGTTTTGAAAACGGTTTTCGCAATTCTTTTGGGTTTGTTTTCTCTTTTTCTTTTCGAAAGCGGCCCACAGAGAGAGGAAAGGAAGTTTAATAAATAAGCAGAAGTTTGCCGACATCCACACCGACCCCACGAGGGTATCGAGAACCACACATAAGTCTACAGTAATAAATGGAATGCGAAAGAAAGGAAAAAGTACAGTTCGGGGTCTCCTGTGACCCAGATACTCCTGTCTCGGCCTCACCGTCGCCTAACTCTCCCCCCCGAAGGACCCTGTCACAAAGTGGGAAGTCAGCGACACAATAATGGTAATAAAAGAAGGGTAAAGAAATGCGTCCAACCGTAAACTATCCGGAGCAACCACCCTCCCCAAACGGGAAAACCAAGCACACCTGCAAACCTAATCCGGGCACCTGCCCCGGCACACCATCCGAGCACCTACCTCGGTAAACCACGTCGGGCACCTACCCCGATGGGTCGCACCGCTCGCACCTCGGCGCCTCAAAACCCCCCACCTGCGGCGGCCCCCACTACGTCCCCTCGTGGGTTTACACGGGTCATAGACCACTTTTCGGGAAAAGCGCACCCTTTGCGGTGGCCAAACCGCGGGTGCGCTTGCTGCTGCCTCGAGCAAAGTAACCGAAATACCCAGAGCACTCAATAATCAGATTATAACGACTGTCATGTTAGCATCATTAAACGTATACTCAAAAGTAAATGCAAACTGCCGGAAACCGACGCTAAGCCCCAAAAGTAAAACCCACCTGTCACGTGTAGTGATCAAAACTCGACTCCCCCCCGTCCCGGCGCGCTCCCCGAATCTACAAGGTCCCCTGGGGAGAAGTCAGTACACTACAAGCATAGTCCAAGGAGAAGAAATAAGAAAGCTGTCCAGTTTCCGCCGCGGAGCGGAGCCCTTGGCTACGACGGCGGCGGCGGCGGCCGAGTCGGGGAACGTGGCGGCGGTGACCCCGCATTGCCGCGTTGTCCGCACGCGCACAAGGCCCCGTGCGGTAACCGAGTCACACGGGCATGCTGTGAACGGCGGCCGCGCGGCGCCCAGGCCCCGCGCGGGCACCCAGCCCGCACGCACGGGGTGGCCCCGCGCGGCGCCTGGCCCGCGCGGGCGCCCATCCCGCATGCACGGGGCGGCCCCGCGCGGCGCCTGGCCCGCGCGGGCGCCCATCCCGCAAGCACGGGGCGGCCCCGCGCGGCGCCTGGCTCGCGCGGCCGCCCATCCCACACGCACGGGGCGGCCCCGCGTGGCGCCTGGCCCGCGCGGGCGCCCATCCCGCACGCACGGCGGCCGTTCCCCGCGCGCGCCTGGCGCCTCGCGGCGGCGATGGTGCGACCGACCAGCGCGCCTCGCGATGGTTCGAAGGAAACTACCTTAAAGAACGCAAATAAAAACTCACCGACCCACGCGCTCCCGATCCGCCGATGGAGATGGAGGAAGGGGATCGTCCCGCGTTCGCTTGCCGGGTTTCGTGGGGAGTGCGATGTCCTTCTCTCTCCGTGAGCACCACCGCCCGGTTCTCTGTGCCATCGGTAGAAGGAAGGCGGTTTTGGGAATTGGGTTCCGCTTCCTCGTTCCGGTGTGACCTACGTACAGGGCAAGAAGGGTGAAAAATAAAAACCCTAACCCCATAACGCAACTTAAAAGAAATGATCGGGCAACTTGAGAAGTGGGAAAAACCGAAACCTCAAACAGAGACTAGGTCGATCGGTTGCGAACCAGGGTCCGGTCTGCCTCGATAAACGTGTAAGTCGTCTGAACTGCTAGCAACCTTTCGGAATTTATTTCGGGAGATTCCGGAGTCGGAATCCAGAACCGATCGCGCCCCCGTGCTCCGTTTCGCGAGCTTTATTGCCTAAAAATACCCGCGAGCCCCGATGGTCTATCCAGAAAAACGAAAAAATTAAGCCACCTTCCGGACCCCTAAGCGAGGTGCGGTGCACTTAAAGTAACAGATAACAATCCGAAAAAAACACTTAAACAAGCGGTTACTACACCATGTCCATGAAAAGAGAAAGTGTTGCGAGAAAGAGAGGGAGAGCTCGTGGGATTGAAATCCAAGAACCAATTGCAAGCGAGCAATCCCCGATGGAAGAAGATGTTATTCAAATAAGCACAGATCGAATGAAAGCTTTTGAGAATCGTGAGTGCATTGGAGAACGACATGTCAATATTGCAGCTCTTCGAGACCGTTCAGCTATTTTTGGAAAGTTGATTGGTCAAGCAAATTTCTCTCCAATTTGCCACTTTCTAGAGACAACTGGTTATTGTCTTTATTTAGTAAGGACTTTTTACACTTGTGTGCAGCAGCTTCAAGAAAACGAAGGTGGACCTATGAAGTTTCACACTTCGGTCCGGAACAAGAAACTTGTCATTATTCCTCAACTGATAGGAGAAGTATTGGGCATGCCTTCTAGGATGGTCGGGACACATTATTTGAAGGGTGAGGTTTCTTCGTCGACTGCTTGGAGGATTGTGGTGGATGGCATATGTATGCCAGACACACCCTCGGCTGGAAATTCGGTATTATCCAAAGAAGTCACACCAGAATACTGTTTCCTAAATTTTATTATATGCTACAATATTATGTCGAACATGCAAACGAAGGTTTTGCGATGGCATAGAATGCTGTATTTATATCTTTTAGGACATCCTACGGCGGCTCGGGGTTTGAACTTGAACATTCCTTTTCTCATTTGGTCGAGGATGGCAAGATATGTTGAAAATGCACATCCAACAGAGCGACTTCCCTTTCCCATGATCATTATGCGAATTTTAAGAAAGTTTGACGTCGACATTCGTTCATCAACTTATATGCAAAGCTTAGGGTCAATCAATGATTCAACAGTTGTGAAGTCACTCCCTCGTCAACCAGATGAAACCCCAACCCCGCCAAGAATCAGAAGACCTTCAGCCACACCAGCACCAGCAGCACCAGCAGGACCAACAGCAACAGCAACAGCAACAACAGCAACAGTAGCGAAAACAACAACAGCTTTAGGTCTTGGACCATTTGATACTTTAGAGGATGAAGCCTCTGTCACATCAATCTATCGAGAGCAACAACGACTCTCGTCTGAACAGGAACGCATTGCAATCGAACAAGGTCGGATTTCAGAGGACCTTGCCCAGATTACTGCCACACAAGTTGATTTGAAGAAGAAATACAAATCTTTAGCCAAGTTGGTAAAGAAGATTTTCACAAAACTTGGTTGTAGCAGCTCAGACGACAACGACTCAGACTGATGATTTTTCTTTGTTTGTTCTAATCATTTATCTCTTACAGGTTTTTACTTTTTCTACTTGCTAGATGTGAACTTTGCATTACTCTTTTTCATTTTGGCTTATTTTCTGTGACAAAAAGGGGGAGAGAATATAGAACATTGAACGAACTTGAAACCTTCAACGATGAAACCTTGAATTGAAACATTGAACTTTGACAACTTTCAAGGTAAGTGACAACTTTCAAGGTAGGTTGAACTTGAACATACCTCTACTAACTATTTGACTAACTATTTGGGCATGTAATATTACTAACAAGTTGCTTGTGATAACTGACATAATTTTAAACTTGTTTTATGTTTGATATGACATTTGGACTTTTAATGATTAGATGATATGTGAATCTTTGATTGCTTATTCTCATACATATCTGATAATTAATGTCATGATGAGTATAAACTCTATCTCTCTGATTGCTTATTGAATGTTTAAATTCTTAAGGTATCTAATGATTTCTTTTGTCAAGAATTGGTTCTTTTGCAGAGAGTACAAGCGTCTAAGTCTAGAGTTTGTATTAGGAGTTTATCTCTTGTATTCACATTTATTTGGATCATTCATGTAAATTTTTGTTGTATGGTGATAACAACAAAAATATCTTTTTGAATTTTTAAGTGGATTTTTGTTTTGTCACGAAACCGCCAAAGGAGGAGATTGTTAAGGATTTTGTGTTGGCGTATTTCGTGAAGTGGTCTAAGTCTTGAAGATTGAAGATGAAGAATTGTGGATCATATACATCAATCTCAAGAAGAATGAATTCAAAAGGATCAGGTACGTTTAACTAAATAATTTTGGTGATCCGAATACATTTGTGTAGTTTAGAAACACTTGGAATATTTTTCATTGAATAAAAATAAAAAACTGGACAAGTTGAGTGTTCAGGATCCGGATCAGGGCATTCCAGTCCGGACTTCGAACTCAAGTTAGTTCATGCGGAATTTTCAGTCCGGAACAGACCCCTGTGAGTCCGGACCCCGAACTCAGGTTTTGCTGAAATCGCATGAACAGTCTGGATCAGAAAATTCCAGTCTGGACCCCGAACTTGTTTTTCTGGAAAAATTCTATCATTATACGACAGTCCGGATCAGACTAATCCAGTCCGGACCGCCGGGCGCAAAAAATTCTGGATAAGTTAGTTTATGATGCTTATCTCTTTCCAAAAGTTTCTAACCTATAAATAGACCCTACTTTCATCTTTTAGGGTAACCAAAAAATAATAAAAAATTCACATATAGAGAAGAAAGAAAAACATGATTAATTTCATATTTCTTCATCTATATTAATAAATTTGATTCTAGGGTTTTCAAACTCTCTATTTCTTGTAGAATCAAATTGATGAATACTTAGATGGTGATTTCCTGTCTATCTATGATCTAAGTATTGGGATTATCATCACCAATAAACAAAATAATGATTTCCCAAAATCGGCGTGTGGATTCGCGTGGCCTTGTGGATTCAAGGTGCTACCGCTTTCGTGGATTCGAAGCGAGGTACGTTCGTGTGATCGAGACGTGCTATATTGGAGAAGACCGTGGATTCGGTTGGACGTCGTGAATTCTTCGTTGGACGTCGTGGATTCGGCGTTGGACGCAAATCGTGGATTCGAGCCGCGTTGTGGAGCGAGTGGAGAAGAGCTACTCAAAGCGTACGGAAAAGGTTGAGTCGTAGTGTTACGGTATATCACCTTGTACGTGTTTAATCTTAGAGGATTTCGCCGTGTTATCGGTCCCGTGATTTTTTTACTCCTGTGACGGAGTTTTCCACGTAAAATCTTGCGTACTTTATTTATTTTCCGTATTTGGTTATTTTTTACGCAACAATTTGGTGTGTTTATTGTTTACACCTATTCACCCCCCCTGTAGGTGCTTTTTTCCCTATTCAGATCCATTATTAACATAACCCACACACATCCCTTCTTCCATTGGTCAAAAGTCAATAGTACCAAACGCTTGGTATTATTGATAGTATAGTAGCCTAATTATATATATATATATATATATATATATATATATATATATATATATATATATATATATATATATATATATATATATATATATATATACTATTTAGATTTTAGGTTAATTCAAATTGTCACGCCCCGAATTAGGTCGATACTGTAATACTCGAGAATTTGTGGATCACTATACTGGACTTTAACCAAATTGGGCAAAATTCAGTCAGGAGTGGTTTTGGTAATGTCTGAGTGGTGTTTTGAGGGTTTTGGAATAGAAGAGAGTTTGGATTTCGAGGAGTAAAGATATAAAATTCTGAAAAATTCCAAACTTTGGGATTTGCTCTCAGGGACAGGTCCGTGTCACGCCCCAAGACCGCCAATTTGGTCGATTCGGGTACGTCAATAGACACGCTAATCGAGCATGAGCTCCCCTATACCCGAAAGGAACAAAATAATACAATCACAAGAAAATACAATGTGTTAACCAAGAGTACCATAGTGCGAATAGCTACTAATTTCAACTTTAAAAATAAAACACTGAGTAAAGTTGAAATGTAAAGTACAAGAGTCAACAATAAATATATATTTGATTACAATTTTTTCTTTTTTCTTTCCTCGCCAAAATTACAACTTTCACTCAATGCCCAAAAGGTAAAAACACTAGACCCTCTAGGTCCGCTACTCAATTGGGCTTTTGCTCCCATTACGAGCCTCGCCGGCTGTAACTGAATCTGCAAATGATATAAACCATGGGGTATGAAAACTACGAATAGTTCCCAGTAGGTTCATCTACTGAGAAACATACTCTACTGTCACGCCCAAGGGGTAAACCAGAACCTGGGCCTGTCAACAGATCCGCCGTGCACGCGGAATTTTCCACGTACACGAAGTGTTACGACATTTTGGTGTTGGCATATTTCGTGAGTCAAGTCAGTGTGTTGAGTCGGAGTCTTAAAGGGATCAAATTGTCAATCAGCATTCAAAGACTTAGAGAAGATTCAACAAGAGCTCAAGTTGACACTCAGTGTCTTGAGTCTTGAAGATTGAAGTTGAAGAATTGTGGATCAGTTACATCAATCTCAAGAAGAAAGTATTCAAGAGGATCAGGTATGTTTAACTAAATAATTGTGGTGATCCGAATACTTTCTTATAGTGTAGAAACACTTGGATGAATTTTTAATTGCATAAAAATCAAGAACTGGACATGGGTCATGTTCAGGATCCGGATCAGACAGTCCAATCCGGATCCCGAAGGGTGATTGTTCATTGGCAAATCCGATCCGGATCGTGGCCATTTCGATCCGGATCCCGAACATGGGTATTTGCTGGAATACATGAACGATCCGGATCGGGCGTTTCAATCCGGATCCCGAACCCTTGTTTTTCTGGAATTGTCTAACTCGCTACGACGATCCGGATCGCAGTAAATCCGATCCGGATCGCCGTCCTGAAAATTTCCAGATAAGGTAAGTTTTTGATTCTTATCTCTTTCCAAAGGTTTCTAAACTATAAATAGACATTTAGGGTTTCTCAAAAACGGGGGAGCTACGGCCGATCAATTTATAAAACTCTTGAGAGCAACCCTAGAGGCTAGGTTTTTATCGATCTTCTTTATAGCCTCTTTTAGGTCAATTCGATGGTTCTTTCAAGAACATATCTTTTGTCGAATTGATCTAATCTTTGCTTAGAGATTTCTTCTACGGTTCCTCAATGATAATCTAAGCAAAGGATCACCATCGAAGTCAATATTCTTATCGACTGAGTTTGCGTCGTGGATTCGATGTGGCATCGTGGATTCGGTGTGCTAAAGGCGTTTCGTGGACTCGAAACGTGTGCTCGTGGATTCGAGTGGCGTTCGTGGATTCGAACGTGTGCAGTGGACGTGCAATCGGTGGAGCGCGAGGTCCGAAGAAATTGAAGGAGGGGTTAAATCCGTGGAGACGGTAATCACCTTGTTATTCTTCTTTTCTTAGTGGATTGTTATTGCGTGGACATCCAACCGGTCAGCGCAAGGTCCGAAGAAGCTGAAGGAGGGGTTGAGTCCGTGGAGTCGGTAATCACCTTGTTATTCTTCTATTCTTAGTGGATTGTTATTGCGTGTTGGTCCCGTGGTTTTTCTCCTGGATTGGAGTTTCCACGTATATCTCGGTGTGCTGTTTTTATTTTCCGCATTGGTTTTTATTTTGCACTGAGATTTGGTTTTATAAGTATTACACCTATTCACCCCCCCTCTACTTGTTTGATAGTACCTATTTAGATCCTTGTGGATCATATAAAAACCTACAATTGGTATCAGAGCGGGTTTTAGGTTTATCTATCATGTCGGGTGAAAGTGGTAATATTTATAGACCTCCTCTTTTTGTTGGGACTAATTATGCTTATTGGAAAGTGCGGATGAGGGCTTTTCTCATCGCAATTGATGAGCGGGTATGGCAATCCGTGGAATACGGTTGGGTGCATCCTGTTGAGGAAGTAGGAAATTCTACTACCCCAAAACCTCGCTCTAGATGGTCCAAAGAGGAACTCGAAAGATCTTCTTACAATGGGAAAGGTATGAACGCTCTATTTAATTCTCTTTCCTCGACTGAATTTACACGAATTTCCGCGTGTGAAACCGCGAAGGAAATTTGGGATATTCTCAAAATTACCCATGAGGGTACTAATCTTGTAAAAATTCAAAAGCTCCAGATGCTTACAAGTCAATTTGACTCTATTCATATGGAAGAGCATGAATTGTTTACAGATTATTACACTAGACTTCAAGATGTAATAAATACATGTGCTAATTTAGGAGAAAAGATCCCGGAGTCGAAAATTGTAAGAAAGATACTTCGGACTCTTCCGGAACGGTTTAGGGCAAAGGTTACCGCCATTGAAACCGTTAGTAATCCGGATGAGATGAGTGTAGAGGAATTAGTAGGTGCTTTGCAAACTTATGAAATGACTTTTCCTACTAATCAAGTTTCTTCCAAGTCTTCTTCTAAGCTTACAGGTATTGCATTCAAATCAACAAAGGAAGAAGATAGCGAATCAAGTTCCGACGATGAAATCTCTTTTGCCGATTTTGAAGAACAATTGGCGCGGATCACAAAGAAATTTCGTCGGAAATTTTGGAAGAATCGAACCGATGGATCTTCATCCACGAAACCATCTAAAGGATCATCGGGTTCTAAATCCTCTAATCTCAAAGGCGTTGCAAAACCTTCTAAAGAAAAAGAAAAAGATGATTTCGAAGGGGAAATCCAATGCTATCGATGCAAAGGCTATGGCCATTTTTCAACGGATTGTCCTTCACCGAAATCATATAAAAAGAAGGCTTTGCAAGCGAAAACTTGGGACGATTCTACTTCTAATGAATCGACCTCAAGTAAAGAGGAAAAAGCCGTTGCCTTACTTGCCTCTCAAATTCCCTCCTCTAATGTTTGTTTATCATCTTTAATCACTGACTCTATTCCTTTGATTTTGCATGAAACATCAACATCCAACGGAGAGTCATCAAGTGAGGGGGAGTCGGACGAAGAAGAACTCGTTGAGGCATATCAACAACTTCTTGCGGAATCTAAGAAGATGGCCAAGCATTCAAGAAGTTGAGGAAGCAACGACTTGAGAATCAAGACGAGAACCATGCTTTAAAGATAAAACTTCATGATCTCGAGGAGGAACAAGGACGTTTATTGAATAACAATAAAATCCTCCAAGAAAAGCTAAACCAATCAGAGACAAACGCTAAATCATATATGGACAAGATTGGTTTTCTAGAAAAACAGTTTGTCACGCCCCCGGGGGTTTTTGAGTCTATTTAAGCAGAAAATCGTGTGTATTTTTTTTTCTTTTAACAAGGTAATTTAAACCTCATCCCCGGTGCGTGCCAGACCGCCACATACACAAATTCTCCCTGTCCGCGGACAGAGTCTCCTTTGTATATGCACGGCGTCTCACTTACAACAACATACATCCAACACCAACCATCAACCATACACTAGACATTCAACATCAAGCGGAATAATAAAGCGGCATCAATGTTTTAGAAAGGATAAAACCAGCAGTTGCAAAACCCGTGCCCACACGACACTTCGTTTTGAGAAAACCTTTTCGAAGTCATTTGGTTTATCATGAAAACATGCCGCATACAAAAACATCACCAAAAGAACCAAACTATAAACGTACAACTCATCCACAGTGCTAAATAATACATGTCCACGATTATTACTACCCACAAGCAAATTAACTAAATGCGTAAAAGAAATGAGATAATGATAATAACCAAGTGTCCTGACTACGGCCCTCGCGACGCAGTCTCGACAAACTCCCGGCTAACGCCTCTCGTAGCGCCTGTCACGGAGTGGGTAATGTCAGTGACAAACAAAGTAGATGTCTAATAACAATAAGGAATAAGGAGCAAACCGGAAACACCAAAACCATTTCGCTACAACCCTGCACATGTTAAGCTGGGCACCAACCCCAGAATTATCAATTAAATTGGGCACTAACCCCAGATTACCTGTCGGAGAGACTAAAGTCTCCCCTCGTGCACAAGTACCTACTTTGATGCATTTACCCCTTCCACGGTGCTGGTGTGCTATTCCCAGCGGGCGCGAAGGGGTCCTCACGGCACCCACACTTTTGTGAGGAACACGGGTCATACAAGACCACTCTTCCGGAAAAGTACACCCATGCGGAGGCCAATCCGCCTGTGTACGTGCAGCATCCCAAAACAGATTTGCCGAGATCGGCGTGTCATGAACAATGCGACCGCAGCCGCTTCAATTGTTAGATAAAAACACGATTATGCGAAAGGTTAAACTGTCCATCTACTTTGTTAGATAAATTGAGAGCACTTTAATGACGATAGATGCACTTACTGCACTGGCTGTATTTACAGCAACCGTACCCACCTATTTGGAGAGAGATCGGAACACCCGAATCTTTCGCGCACCCCCGCTGCGCGTCTGGACCTAAAGAAAGTCCGCACGGATAACTATAGTCAAAAGCGTGTACTAACATCTGAAAACACAAGACCCACTTTACTCTTTTCGACGGGAAAGTCCAACAAAACTCAATCCTCAATCGGTAGCCCACTCGGGACGTCCCTGGTTAGACCAAGAAGGCCCCGACGGCGGAAATGATGAGAAAAGAGACCCGACGGCACGCCCCCGACGATTTCGTCGAGGCGCGGAGCGTCGGCGAAATTAGCACCCGACCTAATAAAATAATGACCAAGAAGGTCCCAGGTGGCCATGCCAAGAAAGCCACGGAAATAACGATCCCAACGGCGAAAACGGCGTTCAAAACGGTGGAAAAACGGACAAAAACGGAGCTACCGATCTTTGGGCTGTCGGGTGGTGCACAGGAGCAACCGTGGACCGGGTTTACGGCATCAGGCGGCGGCGGCACGCGCCGAGTGCACACAGGAGCGTGCACCAGGCGGGACGGGCCGGGCCGCGCACGGTGCTGGCGCGCGCCGGGTTCACGCATTCGGCCGCGGCGTCGCGCACCGGGTGCACGCCCAGCGCGTGCACCGTGCTGGACGGGCCGGGCCGGCGCACGGATTTGTGCGCCGGTTCTTGGCCTTCGATGTTGCAGGCGTGCACCGGGTGTACGCCTGGACCCGTGGACCGCGCTGTACGGAAAAGCACAGTAACTTCCCGTTTCGCGATTTCTTCTCCGTTTGCGCTCCCGTTTCGCGGTTTCTTCTCCGTTTTCGCTCCCGTGCGACTCCGGCGAAGACCCCGCGACCATGGTAACGGCGGCGGCGGCCTCCCGTTTAAAAACGGTCGCGGCGGCCTCCCGTTAACCCACTATGTTTCAACGAAACATCCCAAAAATCTCCGAATAAAAACACGATAATTCTAACGACTAAACCAACGATCGACGAACAACCAAAACGTCGGTCGGAGGTCCGATAACAAGAACTCGATTAAAGACCACCAAGAACTCAACGAAAGAGATGACGGAAAACTCCCAAATAATTTAAATAAATTATTTTACTAACCGAAGATCGACGGGAAGGTTGTCCGGTCGCGTTCTTGCCTTCGGTTCGGTGTCCGGGAAGATCGGGCTCCTTCTCTTTCTCCTTTCCCTTTCTTCCAGCTAGGGTTCCGTCTTTTCTTTTTTTTCCCTTCTCTCCGATTAGGGTTTTTATTTTCTTTTCTTTTCCTTTCCGATACTCAGGATCCCTTATATAGTCGTACTTTACCTTTAATTAATTCCTCTTTAATTCGTACGTAAGAGAATTAATTAATTTTCCGTCTGGGATAATTAATTAACTAATTAATTATCCCCCACGAGATAAACCACCTTATCTCTAACGGGTGCAAGATATTTGGCACGGATTCCGATGCACGACTAATTACCATATCACTTTGGGTCCCGTTCAGGGGGTTCCCGATATCGGATTTCAGATCCGATCGCGCCGTCGGCTTTCTTTTTCCGCGCTCTATCGCAGAAAAATACTAGCATCTCACAATGGCCAACTTCAAGAATTGAATAATTTTATTTCACTTAAAGGCTTGAATGACTATACCTAAGTCAAAAATACCCCCGAAAGGCCGGATCACTACACCACTCACACTTTATAAAAAGTTTCGTCCCGAAACTTAAGTACAAACCCCACTAATCAATTCGGGGAAACATTCCCTCATCTTCGATTCCAGTTCCCACGTCGCCTCGCGCTCTTCGTGGTTGCTCCACTGGACCTTCACATAGGGGATAGTTCGATTGCGCAACTTCTTGTCCTCTCTCACCAAAATCCGCACCGGCGTCTCCTCGACGCTTAAATCCTCTCGCAACTCGATGGTGGAGGCATCCAAGGCATGAGAGGGATCAGCTAGGTATCTCCGGAGCATTGAGACATGGAATACGTTATGGACTCGTTCGAGATTCGGCGGCAGAGCTAATCGGTACGCCACCGGTCCTATGCGTTCTAGGATCTCGAACGGTCCTACGTACCTCGGGCTTAACTTTCCTTTTATGCCGAAGCGTCGGTTCCCCTTGGAGGGCGAAACTCGGAGCATCACATGTTCACCCACCATGAACTCTAAGTCTCTGCGTCTGTTGTCCGCGTAGCTTTTCTGTCTGCTCTGGGCGGTCTGTGGTCTTTGTCTAATCAACCGCACCTTTGCTTCGGTCTCCTCCACCAAATCTGGCCCCAGAATCTTACGCTCACCCAGGTCGTCCCAGCATATTGGAGACCGACAGCGGCGCCCGTACAGGGCCTCGTATGGTGCCATCTGAATGCTGGCCTGGTAACTGTTATTATAGGCAAATTCCACTAGGGGCAAACACCGTGCCCATCCTTCGCCCAGGTCTAAAACGCATGCCCGAAGCATGTCCTCCACAATTTGTATCACCCGCTCTGATTGTCCGTCGGTCTGCGGGTGAAAAGCCGTACTGAAGTGCAACTTGGTTCCCATTGCTCGCTGCAGGCTCTGCCAAAAGTTTGACACAAATCGTGTGTCCCTGTCCGACGTGATGGACGTCGGCACCCCATGCAACCTTACTATCTCGTTGATGTAGGTTTGCGCCAGTCGTTCCCGCGCCCACGTCGTGTGTATGGGCAGAAAGTGGGCCGATTTCGTCAGACGGTCCACGATTACCCATATTGCATCGTGTCCCTGTGACGATCTCGGGAACCCGGTCACAAAATCCATGGTAATCATGTCCCACTTCCACACGGGTACCGGTAAGGGTTGCAATTTTCCTGCTGGACGCTGGTGCTCGGCCTTCACTCGTTGGCACACCAGGCAGTGTGCCACAAACCGAGTCACGTCTCCCTTCATTTTGGGCCACCAGAAGGTCTGATTGACGTCCTTGTACATCTTCGTTCCCCCGGGATGCGCTGTATATGGAGCGGTATGCGCCTCCCGCAGGATTTCCTCTTTGAGTTCCGGTAGATCCGGCACGCAGATTCGTCCCCGAAATCGTATCGTGCCGTCGGAGTTTACTGCGAAGTCTCCTCCTTGGTCGGCAGTCACTCTACTTCGCACCAGCTGGAGTTGGTCATCAGTTGACTGCCCCTCGAGAATTCTGTCAAGCAGGGTAGGTCTGACCACCAGTGTCAGAAGTCGTTCGACTGTACCCGCCGGCACTACCTCTAGTCTTAGTTGCGAAAATTCCGCAATCAGACTATCTTGTTGGGTGATGGCACCTACCCCTGCTTTCCTCGGCCTGCCCCTTATGGCTCAGGGCGTCGGCCACCACATTTGCCTTTCCCGGGTGGTAGTGGATCGTTAAATCGTAATCCTTCAATAGCTCGAGCCACCATCTTTGTCGCAAATTTAACTCCTTTTGGGTGAAAAGATACTTAAGACTTTTATGATCCGAGTACACATTGCAGTGTGCCCCGTACAGGTAGTGTCTCCAAAGCTTGAGGACGAACACAACCGCTGCGAGTTCCAAATCGTGCACGGGGTAGTTTCGCTCGTATTCTTTGAGCTGCCTTGACGCATAGGCTATAACCTTCCCCCGTTGCATGAGCACTCCACCCAGTCCGTTTCGCGACGCATCGCAATACACTTCATAATCCTCCCCTGGTTCCGGCAGGGCGAGGATCGGAGCTCGCGTCAATCTATCCTTGAGCTCCTCGAAGCTCCTCTGACATTTGTCCGTCCAGATGAACTTTTCCCCTTTTTTAGTCAAGCGGTTTAAGGGGGCGGCTATCCTGGAGAAATCCTTCACGAAGCGCCGGTAGTACCCGGCTAACCCCAGGAAGCTTCGAATCTCCGTTACCGTCGTCGGTTGGGTCCAGTCCGTCACCGAATCTATCTTCTTCGGGTCGACTGCGACCCCAGCCGCCGAGATTACATGTCCCAAGAAGCCAACCTCTCGGAGCCAAAACTCACACTTTTTGAGTTTGGCGTAGAGTTTCTGTTCCCGTAGGGTCTGGAGGACGGTGCGCAGATGTTCTTCATGTTCCTCATCTGTACGGGAATAGATGAGGATATCGTCGATGAAGACCACCACGAATAAATCCAGAAAGGGTTTGAACACCCTGTTCATCATGTCCATGAACACTGCCGGGGCATTCGTGAGCCCGAACGGCATTACAGTAAATTCGTAATGACCGTAGCGAGTCCGAAAAGCCGTTTTGGGGATGTCCTCCCCCTTTACTTGGACCTGATGATAGCCCGACTGCAGGTCAATCTTTGAAAACACCGTCGCCCCCTGTAATTGGTCGAAAAGGTCGTCGATCCTTGGCAGGGGGTACTTGTTCTTAACGGTGACCTTATTTATCTCCCGGTAGTCGATACACAACCGGAGACTTCCGTCCTTCTTTCTCACAAACAGGACGGGCGCGCCCCAGGCGACGCGCTAGGTCTGATGAAGCCCTTATCCAAAAGGTCCTCCAACTGTGCCTTGAGTTCCTTCAACTCCGCGAAGGCCATCCTGTACGGTGCCTTGGTGATGGGTTTGGTGCCGGGAAGTAGTTCAATAGGGAAGTCGACTTCTCGTTCCGGCGGCGCTCCGGGGAGCTCTGCCGGGAACACGTCCGGAGATTCCCTTACCACGGGACCGCTGATCCCTATCTGGGGAGCGGCCCTGAACTACCTATCGGCCTCATTGGGTTCTCGGCTGCAAGGCATAGGGTGGAGCCTATTTATTCCTTGCATGGCCCTTAACGGGCCCCGAGTACACAAGGTTCTCCTATGCTTCGAAGCTCGCCCGCGCGCATCGGCCGGGGGAGGCTTCGCCTAATACTTAAGGATTCTAGAGAGAGGGAGCGAGAGAGAGAGTCTAACAGGGGTAGCAGGTTAAGGTGTGACCGGTGCTCCTAATCTAAGAGGGAGAAGTGGAACCAAAAGTTTACCTGCCGTTACTAGGTCTGGGACGTAGCGTCCTCCACTGCAGTATCCCGGGGAGTCCGTCCACAGCCCTTGGGCCAGCGTCGTACGGCGTGCTGGGGAAGGGACTTGTCGTCTGAGGAGTCTGCAGATTGCTGGTCGTCAGGCGAATCCCTTGGCTGAACGGGGGCCGCAGCACCCTCTGGTCCTTTCTGCTGTGGTGGCGCGGCGGCGGCGGAAGTGGGCCTCTGAGGGCAGAATGCACGGGAGTGGTCCGGTAAGCCGCACTGATTGCAGTAATGGTACCTCCACGTACATTCTGCCACCGGGTGAGCACCCTCGCAGATTACGCACGGTCCCTGAGGTGGTTTCGCGTCCCTCGCTGGTGTCGGTTCGTCCTCCCGCGCTTTCTCCGGTGGTCTTCCTCCTTGGCCCTCCGGGGCGGGGCCCCCTCGTGGAACGGGTGCAGCAGTCTTCCCCGTCCTCTCCGGTCGCGGTGCCGGAGGCCTGGTGGTGCCCGGTTTCCGTGGGCACTCGAAGCGTGCGTGTCCTGGCTTGCCACACCGGTAGCAGTGGTCGTGACTCCATGGACAGTCAGTCACCTGATGCGCCCCGCTGCATATGGGACACGGTTTCCCCTGCGGTGTGGATCGTCCTCTCCTGACCTTTCCAAAGGTTCCCTCCGTCCTCGGACGTTTGAGTGCCGGGCCCTGCTGGAAGGGGTTCTCTGCCGGTCTGGGATAGGGATAACACTGCCGAGCGCGTGCCTCGGCCAGTTCTTGCTCTGCCCGCTGGGCCAATATAACTGCTTCATTAAAAGTAGGGAATCCTGTCGGCGGCATTCCCCGATAGGTGCCGTTCCTGGCGTCTTGCCGGATGCGGTCGACACCCTCAAAATCCTGAGTCAGTATGCCTAGGCGCTCTGTGAGAGTTAGCATTTGCCCCGCTATGTCGCGTAGCTGGTTGCGGAGTATGCGGTTGGCTGCAGCTATGGAATCCATCCTGTCCATTTGAGAATGGTTAGCACTCGGTGGCCGGATCCTGGCCGTTGTCCGCTGTAATACATAGAAACCACGTTAACCCTAAGGTTATAACCCTAATACCCTGTCTCATGATTACGCCTACATTACGTCCCCTTTTTCCCGTACTCTCACGTACTACGCACTTATACCTTGGTTATATCAAGTCTAATTTGCTTGTGGTACCCTGCACTGTGGATGTGGATCACGTCTACTATGGTTATGGTTGTTTTCTCTGATACCATTTAATCTGTCACGCCCCCGGGGGTTTTTGAGTGTATTTAAGCGGAAAATCGTGTGTATTTTTTTTTTCTTTTAACAAGGTAATTTAAACCTCATCCCCGGTGCGTGCCAGACCGCCACATACACAAATTCTCCCTGTCCGCGGACAGAGTCTCCTTTGTATATGCACGGCGTCTCACTTACAACAACATACATCCAACACCAACCATCAACCATACACTAGACATTCAACATCAAGCGGAATAATAAAGCGGCATCAATGTTTTAGAAAGGATAAAACCAGCAGTTGCAAAACCCGTGCCCACACGACACTTCGTTTTGAGAAAACCTTTTCGAAGTCATTTGGTTTATCATGAAAACATGCCGCATACAAAAACATCACCAAAAGAACCAAACTATAAACGTACAACTCATCCACAGTGCTAAATAATACATGTCCACGATTATTACTACCCACAAGCAAATTAACTAAATGCGTAAAAGAAATGAGATAATGATAATAACCAAGTGTCCTGACTACGGCCCTCGCGACGCAGTCTCGACAAACTCCCGGCTAACGCCTCTCGTAGCGCCTGTCACGGAGTGGGTAATGTCAGTGACAAACAAAGTAGATGTCTAATAACAATAAGGAATAAGGAGCAAACCGGAAACACCAAAACCATTTCGCTACAACCCTGCACATGTTAAGCTGGGCACCAACCCCAGAATTATCAATTAAATTGGGCACCAACCCCAGATTACCTGTCGGAGAGACTAAAGTCTCCCCTCGTGCACAAGTACCTACTTTGATGCATTTACCCCTTCCACGGTGCTGGTGTGCTATTCCCAGCGGGCGCGAAGGGGTCCTCACGGCACCCACACTTTTGTGAGGAACACGGGTCATACAAGACCACTCTTCCGGAAAAGTACACCCATGCGGAGGCCAATCCGCCTGTGTACGTGCAGCATCCCAAAACAGATTTGCCGAGATCGGCGTGTCATGAACAATGCGACCGCAGCCGCTTCAATTGTTAGATAAAAACACGATTATGCGAAAGGTTAAACTGTCCATCTACTTTGTTAGATAAATTGAGAGCACTTTAATGACGATAGATGCACTTACTGCACTGGCTGTATTTACAGCAACCGTACCCACCTATTTGGAGAGAGATCGGAACACCCGAATCTTTCGCGCACCCCCGCTGCGCGTCTGGACCTAAAGAAAGTCCGCACGGATAACTATAGTCAAAAGCGTGTACTAACATCTGAAAACACAAGACCCACTTTACTCTTTTCGACGGGAAAGTCCAACAAAACTCAATCCTCAATCGGTAGCCCACTCGGGACGTCCCTGGTTAGACCAAGAAGGCCCCGACGGCGGAGATGATGAGAAAAGAGACCCGACGGCACGCCCCCGACGATTTCGTCGAGGCGCGGAGCGTCGGCGAAATTAGCACCCGACCTAATAAAATAATGACCAAGAAGGTCCCAGGTGGCCATGCCAAGAAAGCCACGGAAATAACGATCCCAACGGCGAAAACGGCGTTCAAAACGGTGGAAAAACGGACAAAAACGGAGCTACCGATCTTTGGGCTGTCGGGTGGTGCACAGGAGCAACCGTGGACCGGGTTTACGGCATCAGGCGGCGGCGGCACGCGCCGAGTGCACACAGGAGCGTGCACCAGGCGGGACGGGCCGGGCCGCGCACGGTGCTGGCGCGCGCCGGGTTCACGCATTCGGCCGCGGCGTCGCGCACCGGGTGCACGCCCAGCGCGTGCACCGTGCTGGACGGGCCGGGCCGGCGCACGGATTTGTGCGCCGGTTCTTGGCCTTCGATGTTGCAGGCGTGCACCGGGTGCACGCCTGGACCCGTGGACCGCGCTGTACGGAAAAGCACAGTAACTTCCCGTTTCGCGATTTCTTCTCCGTTTGCGCTCCCGTTTCGCGGTTTCTTCTCCGTTTTCGCTCCCGTGCGACTCCGGCGAAGACCCCGCGACCATGGTAACGGCGGCGGCGGCCTCCCGTTTAAAAACGGCGGCGGCGGCCTCCCGTTAACCCACTATGTTTCAACGAAACATCCCAAAAATCTCCGAATAAAAACACGATAATTCTAACGACTAAACCAACGATCGACGAACAACCAAAACGTCGGTCGGAGGTCCGATAACAAGAACTCGATTAAAGACCACCAAGAACTCAACGAAAGAGATGACGGAAAACTCCAAAATAATTTAAATAAATTATTTTACTAACCGAAGATCGACGGGAAGGTTGTCCGGTCGCGTTCTTGCCTTCGGTTCGGTGTCCGGGAAGATCGGGCTCCTTCTCTTTCTCCTTTCCCTTTCTTCCGGCTAGGGTTCCGTCTTTTCTTTTTTTTCCCTTCTCTCCGATTAGGGTTTTTATTTTCTTTTCTTTTCCTTTCCGATACTCAGGATCCCTTATATAGTCGTACTTTACCTTTAATTAATTCCTCTTTAATTCGTACGTAAGAGAATTAATTAATTTTCCGTCTGGGATAATTAATTAACTAATTAATTATCCCCCACGAGATAAACCACCTTATCTCTAACGGGTGCAAGATATTTGGCACGGATTCCGATGCACGACTAATTACCATATCACTTTGGGTCCCGTTCAGGGGGTTCCCGATATCGGATTTCAGATCCGATCGCGCCGTCGGCTTTCTTTTTCCGCGCTCTATCGCAGAAAAATACTAGCATCTCACAATGGCCAACTTCAAGAATTGAATAATTTTATTTCACTTAAAGGCTTGAATGACTATACCTAAGTCAAAAATACCCCCGAAAGGCCGGATCACTACACAGTTTGAGGAGATTCATGTCACCAACCAAGCATTGACCAAACAAGTTCATCAACTTAAATCCGACATACAAAGGATTTCAACCAATTCCAAGAAACTTGAGTGTATGTCCGGATTAAGTCAAACAAGCAAGGTTGGTTTGGGATTCAAAAAGAACCAAACTATGAATGCTTCAAGTTCCACAATGAAATTGAAAGGAAGAACTTGTCACTTATGTGGACTTGAAGGACATTTGGTGAAGAATTGCCCGAAAAAGAGAAAGAAGAGTCCTTCGGCAACTTCATCTACGGAGCGAACTCAACGGAATCAAAAGACACATCAAGTCAAAGGAGTTCACTCAACCCACCAAAGGTCCGAGCCACATCATCAATCATACAAGTGGATCACTGCGAGGCAAAGACCTAAGGTGGATCAACAGTCAAAGCTATCATCTCCCAACCACAATAAATCAAGACAACCCAAAATCCGACGATTTTGGATTTGGAAAGGTGATATCTTTCCTTGTCTTAAGTTCTAAATAGCTTATGACTGTATGTAATGCTTTGATTGGTTTTCCCTTCATATTTTTCTTAATCTTTGCATTACATGTTTTTTTTTCAAAGCTCTTGGTTTTATGTTTTGTTCTTGAACAAAAGGTTTTTAACGAACAAGTACATTGAATAAAAAGGGTTTCACGTTCATTCACTCCAAATTACTTTTATATGGATTATCAACTTTACTCCATAATCATAATCTTGGAGCATTGGTCATATTGACTTTAATTGCATCTTTTCACGCATTTAGAAATCTATTATGCTTTTGACATCATAATATTTCGATGTTGCAATGATCATTTATGTTAGTTAAGTCATCTTTTAAGTGATCAAAGTCAATTTCTCTCTCAATGATCTCTTGGTATAGTCATTATCTTATTTGACTATTTAGTCGAGTATGAATTCGAGATCAATCCTTGGTTGAATACTTTATATCTTAAATTAATTGATAGCCAATTGAGGGGGAGTCAAAGAAAAGTAAAATACTCAAAAGATGTGGAAAGAGTTACATCCCAATGAGGAGTGTGAAAACTACCACCACATGGAGGAAAGAGCTACCACCTCGGTCGTCCGAGTACTGTGTACAGCTACCACATGTATACCAAGCATGGTTTTGTAATTTTTGATTAAATAAAATGCTGATTGAAATACTTGACTCTGTCAAATTTCAAGGTTGGTATAAGGTGGGATTTTTTAATGAAAGATGCTCAAAGAGCCACTCTCTTCAACAGATTGACTAGATACATTATATAATTTATTTGGGATTTCAAACATCTATTGATCTTGGTATTTCATTTTCTTTACCAAATTGATGATTTGATAAAGGCATTACGCATAAGATCATGTTAGATGTGTTTGAAGTTGATCAACTTTAAGGGTTTTAATTTCCATAAATTTTCGTTTCATTTTTGAGTATTTTTGATAGATTTGGTATAATCTATTTCTTGTTGCATGAAACGATGACTTTTGTTTAAAGTTGATGCGCTAAAGTGCTTACATACTTTTTCTGGTTCTTATGGACAACATGAAAAACTGTTTATAATGCTTTACCTTTGTTTTTCATGATTGGGGAGTAAATCTTTTTAATTTCGTGAAATTAATTGGATTGAATTCATTATTTAAAGCACTTAAATTGATTTCTTGATGGAATACAAATCGATATTTGAAAAGATTCCAAAATCTGAATTTGTTTCAAGAAATTATTTGATTTCTGGTACAGGTACGCAATCTGCATTTTTGTTATATACCGAAACTGAGCTTTTATCTCTCTTTCTCTATGAACTAATATTGTTAGTGATTTCCTTTTGTCTAGTATGTTCACTGTTTAACAATTTGTGACAAAAAGGGGGAGAACAGAAATTAATGATCGTATCACAAAGGGGGAGAACATAAATGCTCAAGACAGGGGGAGAACATGGAGAACATGGAGAATATGTTAGAGATGCTCATGATAGGGGGAGATAAAGAAAGGACTGAAAGAGCCGAAAAACAAAAGAACCAAAAGGACGAATCAAATGTAGGATTCTAATTTCAAACGACTAACGTTTGATTTTGTTTGGAGTTTTGTTTTGCAGGAATTACATCACTTTAAGACTCCAAGTCCTAAGTCATAGAGTATGTTCTAGGACTGTTTGGTTCAAATGTAATTTTGTATTTATTGGATCTTTCACGCAAAGAAAATCAATGTTTTTGTGATAACATTGAATTTCGACTTTTTGGTTTAAGATGAGTGACTTGAGCGCTTTTATGTATTTTTGGGTTTTGTCACGAAATTGCCAAAGGGGGAAGATTGTTACGGCATTTTGGTGTTGGCATATTTCGTGAGTCAAGTCAGTGTGTTGAGTCGGAGTCTTAAAGGGATCAAATTGTCAATCAGCATTCAAAGACTTAGAGAAGATTCAACAAGAGCTCAAGTTGACACTCAGCGTCTTGAGTCTTGAAGATTGAAGTTGAAGAATTGTGGATCAGTTACATCAATCTCAAGAAGAAAGTATTCAAGAGGATCAGGTATGTTTAACTAAATAATTGTGGTGATCCGAATACTTTCTTATAGTGTAGAAACACTTGGATGAATTTTTAATTGCATAAAAATCAAGAACTGGACATGGGTCATGTTCAGGATCCGGATCAGACAGTCCAATCCGGATCCCGAAGGGTGATTGTTCATTGGCAAATCCGATCCGGATCATGGCCATTTCGATCCGGATCCCAAACATGGGTATTTGCTGGAATACATGAACGATCCGGATCGGGCTTTTCAATCCGGATCCCGAACCTTTGTTTTTCTGGAATTGTCTAACTCGCTACGACGATCCGGATCGCAGTAAATCCGGTCCGGATCGCCGTCCTGAAAATTTCCAGATAAGGTAAGTTTTTGATTCTTATCTCTTTCCAAAGGTTTCTAAACTATAAATAGACATTTAGGGATTCTCAAAAACGGGGGAGCTACGGCCGATCAATTTATAAAACTCTTGAGAGCAACCCTAGAGGCTAGGTTTTTATCGATCTTCTTTATAGCCTCTTTTAGGTCAATTCGATGGTTCTTTCAAGAACATATCTTTTGTCGAATTGATCTAATCTTTGCTTAGAGATTTCTTCTACGGTTCCTCAATGAGAATCTAAGCAAAGGATCACCATCGAAGTCAATATTCTTATCGACTGAGTTTGCGTCGTGGATTTGACGTGGCATCGTGGATTCGGTGTGCTAAAGGCGTTTCGTGGATTCGAAACGTGTGCTCGTGGATTCGAGTGGCGTTCGTGGATTCGAACGTGTGCAGTGGACGTGCAATCGGTGGAGCGCGAGGTCCGAAGAAATTGAAGGAGGGGTTAAATCCGTGGAGACGGTAATCACCTTGTTATTCTTCTTTTCTTAGTGGATTGTTATTGCGTGGACATCCAACCGGTCAGCGCAAGGTCCGAAGAAGCTGAAGGAGGGGTTGAGTCCGTGGAGTCGGTAATCACCTTGTTATTCTTCTATTCTTAGTGGATTGTTATTGCGTGTTGGTCCCGTGGTTTTTCTCCTGGATTGGAGTTTCCACGTATATCTCGGTGTGCTGTTTTTATTTTCCGCATTGGTTTTTATTTTGCACTGAGATTTGGTTTTATAAGTATTACACCTATTCACCCCCCCTCTAGTTGTTTGATAGTACCTATTTAGATCCTTGTGGATCCTATAAAAACCTACACGAAGCGCTTCAACTTGCTCAAGTATAAGAGAAGTATATGAAAGAGAAAAGGAAACAGAGCTGTAAACTATGTTAAGGATTTTTGTATTGACGTATTTCGTGAAGTGTTTTTGAGTCTTGAAGATTGAAGTTGAAGAATTGAAGATCACATACATCAATCTCAAGAAGAATATATTCAAAATCATCAGGTACGTTAAATTAAATTTTGTGATGATTTGAATACATTCTTATAGTTTAGAAACACTTGGAAGAAGTTTTTAATGCAAAAAAAAATCAAAACTGGCCATTTTACATGTTTAGGATCTGGACCAGCCACATCCAGTCCGGACCCCGAACAAGGTTTTATTCATGCGAAATTACAGTCCGGACCATCCCCAATCCAGTCCGGACCCCGAACTTTGTTTTTGCAATATCGCATGAATTAGTCTGGATAAGGTCATTCCAGTACGGACCCCGAACTGTTTTTTCAGGAAATTCTCTGAAAAAAGACGGCAGTCCTGGTCAGCCAAATCCAGTCGGGACCGCCGTGCGGGAGAAAATCTGTTAAGGTTGTTTTTGATTCTTATCCTCTTCCAAAAGGTTTCTAACTTATAAATAGACCCTAATATCATCGTTTAGGGTATTCCTATTATTCCGAAGGTTTCTAAACTTCTTATATCCCAAGAAGGAATAAAAGGTAATCCACGTATAGAGAAGAAAAGGTAAACACCGTCGATTTTAGGTTTTCTTTCTCTATTGATCGATTTGATTCTAGGGTTTCAAAACTCTTTATTTTCTTTTGAAGAATCAAATCGATGAATACTTAGAAGGTGCTTTCCTTATCTATCTATATGATATGAGTATTCAATTATCATACCCACCAATAAATAAAACAACGATTTTCGAAAGGACAATCGGCGTGTGGATTCGCGCGGCCTTGTGGATTCAAGGTGCTATCGCTTTCGTGGATCCGGAGCGAGGTGCGTTCGTGTGATCGATTCGTACCAAAATTGGTGAAGACCGTGGATTCGGTTGGACGTCGTGGATTCGGCGTTGGACACAAATCGTGGATTCGAGGCGCGTTAAGGAGCGAGTGGAGAAGATCTACTCGGAGCGTATGGAAAAGGTTGAGTCGTAGTGTTATGGTATATCACCTTGTACGTGTTTAATCTTAGTGGATTTCACCGTGTTATCGGTCCCGTGGTTTTTTACTCTTGTGACGGAGTTTCCCACATAAAATCTTGCGTACTTTATTTATTTTCCGCATTGGGTTATTTTTATGCAAAGATTTATGAGTTTTATTGTTTACACCTATTCACCCCCCCTCTAGGTGGTTTTTTCTCTATTTAGATTGTCTCGCTCCGGGATCGAAACTGCGACCCGGGCCCGCCAACAGATCCGCCGCCCATACGGGAAGCCCCGTATAGACGAAGCGTCTAACCTTCAAAAAGAATGATACTATAGCTATACAGATATCAGAGCTGAAAATAAATAAACTACTGAAATAAGAAATAATACAACTCCAAAAGTACAAGTCTGAACCTCACTACAAAAGTCTCTCAAAAATAACTAACAACAATAATCCAGCAGACTGCACTACTAAGCTCCAAAAGGGGTACAACTATACTCCAAGGACGGGTAGGGAACTAGCTCGCGGCTCCCTCACCTCGATCAGCAACAGAAGGGTCAGCAACTAGAGCAGCAGGAACTGGAAAAGGAGACCCTGGGAAAAGTCACCACGGCGGGTGTGAGAACTACATCCCACAGTAGTTCTCAGTGGGTACCGCTACTAAGCCCGACGGTCTACCCACTAAGTCTGCTAGAGGCATAAGATAACAGGAAATTGTACTAATGTAAAGATAAGCAGGAAAGAAATCTACAGCTATCATGCCTCTATCTACAATTAATGCTCAAAGGGTGATACAGATGAAAATGATGTATCGACACTAACCCAAATACTCAGTCAACCCAATCACAGTGACTTCCACATGGGGTCTAGTCAAACCTGCGCCCACCTACTGCCATTACATCCACGGAGGACGGGTGTAATGACACGACTTTTTAGTGATATTTTACCCTCCTTCTAATAAAGTACCCCTTTTAGTGGACCGAAATTATCGAGTTTCTGTAAGTCAGTCGGTGTGTTGCATGAGTATTTTTCTATGAAAGAGCAGGAAAAACGAAGACCGACGGTGTAATCGGATCTGAAATCCGACGCAAGGATCTCCCGGAACAGGGTTTTTAGAGTTGCGGTGACTTAACATGCATCGGAATCCGTGTAAAATATCCTGCATGTTTTACGAGGAAATGTGGGTTTATCCAGTGGGATTAATTAATTAAAGAATTAATTAATCGGTGACAGAAATTAAAAGGGTGGGATTTAATTGTACGTACCAAAAGAAAAATCCCACTTTTCGCAAAAAGAGAAATCCTAGCCGGAGAGAACGAACGCGGGGGAAAAGAAGAAAAAGGCGGAACCCTTGCCGGAGGAGGAAAAAGAAAGAAAGAGGAAGAAGACGGAGGAATCCGATCACCCCGAACAACGTACCGGAATTAGAAGAGTGATCGGTCGACTTCCCCGTCGGGATTTTCGGTAAGTAGATTTCGTTTTGTTGCGTTATTGGGATTTTTCGTGTCTTTTTCGTTGTCTCCATCGCCGTCTCCACCCCCGTCGTCGCCACCGGCCCCGCCGCCGCCGTCGCATGATCTAGGGCACGGCGCGGGCGGGCGGACGACACGCGGTGCCGCTAGAACAGCGCGCGGGCGGGCGACGCGCGGTGCCGCTAGGGCACCGCGCGTGCGGGCGGATGACGCGCGGTGCCACTAGGGCACCGCGCGCGCGGGCGGACGACGCGCGGTGCCGCTAGGGCACCGCGCGGGCGGGCGCCACGCGGGCGCCGCCCGGGGACGCTCACCCGCGCGGCCTTGCGCCGCGCGGAGCGGTCGCAGGCGGGCAGCGCCGCGTGGGCGCCGTGCGGACGCCGCACCCGGGCGCGCAGCCGCGCGGCCTTGCGCTGCGCAGGGCGCCAGCGGGCGAGTAGCGCCGCACGGGCGCCGAGCGGGCGCCGCCCCCGGGCATGCATCGCGCGGCCTTGCGCCGCGCGGGGTGCCCGCGGGTGGGTGTGAGCCGCGCGGGCACCACCGCGGGCGCGTGCCGTGCGGCGTTGCGCCGGCCGGGGCACCCGCGGGGCAGGCGTGCGCCGCCCGCAGATGCACATCGCGCGGTTTCGGGCCCCGCGGGGCTTCCGCGGGCGGCGGCGTCCGCGCGGGGCGCCGTCGAGTGTCGTAGGAGCATCGCTTTTGGGTTTTTCATCGCGGAATTGGTTTTGGAGTTTCGTTTCGGCAGTGTTAGTGCGTTTTAATTAACTATCATTTTGGGGACTTCTTTAGGTCCAGGTGTGCAGTGGGAGTGTATTAAAAGATCCAAGTGCTCCGATCTTCCCGCAACCAGGTGGGTACTCATGCAATAAGTGCAATATGTCATCATAAAAAGTGTAATAATCTGTCTAATAAAGTAGATGTGATGTTTTAACTTGATTTAACCTTTCGCATAAATATGTACCGGATCTTCTGTTATTAACTGTGGCGACTAAATGTCGCGGTGATCATACACGCCAGCTCGACTATCATGTTCTTTTGGATGCTGCACGTACACAGGCGGATTGGCCTCCGCATGGGTGTACTTTTCCGGAGAAGTGGTCTGAATGACCCGTGTGCCCCACGATTTGTGTAGGTGCTAGTGGGGACCCCTTCACGCCAGCTAAAAGTGCCGCACTAGTACCGTGAAAGGGGTTAAAAGCATCACATAAGTAAAGTAATTGTGCACGAGGGGATATCGTCGACTCCCCGACAGGCACCAGTTGTAATTAAATCAAGTGAGGTGGACACATGAGGTGGAAAAGCGAAAGGTTCCGGTGTACTTGTTTTATTTTTAAAGTTATTGTAAATTGTTGAAACATCTACTTTATTTGTGACTGACTTCCCACACTGTGACAGGTCAGACTAGGTGTAATAGCTGGGATGGTGGTGAGGCTGTGTCGAGAGGACCTTAGCTGTATGAGGCTTTGTTCCGCCATTTTTCGTTTCGGTTTATCTCATTTCTCTTTTCAGTATAACTGTTAATTTAATTTGCTTGAATGTGGATCATGTGGGATGTTGGATAGTCAATTAGTTAGCACTGTGGATTTCATATACTTTTATGGACTTTTATGCGGCATAGTTTACAACAAACAAAAATGGTTTCGAAAATGCTTTCCAAAACTAAGTGCCGTGTGGGCACAATCTTGGTAAACCCCTGGATTTATCCTTTCAAGAAGATATGGCCGCTTTAGTGTGAATGTGTAAATGTTTTCAAAAACTGGGTGTCGTGTGGACACCGTTTGCAAAACCCGTAGTTTAACTCTTGATATGATTGAATGAAATTACCTTTCCTTCCTTTGTTCACTGTGACTGTGTGTTTAAAGAACGTTGTTGTGTAGTTGTTGTAAATGTGACGCCGTGCATATACAAAGGAGACTCTGTCCGTTTGAAGAGCGAATTTGTATATGTGGCGGGTCTGACACGCACCGGGGAAGGTCGATACTTATTTATAAAGAAAAAATATATACGCTTTTCCGCTTATCACTAGACCTCCGGGGCGTGACAGATTAAATGGTATCAGAGAAAAACAACTTTAACCACAGTAGTCAGTGACCAACATCCACAATGCATGATGCCACAAGCAAATTGAACATGAGATAACCAAGGTGTAGGTGCAGTAGATCGCGAGTGTACGGGGAAAAAGGGGGTTTAGTATCGAAGTAGTTGTGGGTCAATGTGCTAGGTCAGTAATGTTAGGATTGACGCGTTTTCTTTGTGTACACAGATAACGACCGGGTTTCGGTCATCAAGCGCTAATTTTTGAATGGACAGGATGGACCCCGCAGCCGCAGCGAATCGCCTGCTCCGCAACCAGCTGCGTGACGTGGCGGGGCAACTGCTGATCCTCACCGAACGCCTGTGCCTACTGACACAAGATTTCGAGGGTGTCGACCACTTCCAGTACGGCGCCAGGGACGACACCACTCGGGGGATACCACCTGCAGGCTTTCCCATTTTCCATGAGGCGGTCAATTTGGCCATGCGGGCGGAGCAAGAACTCGCCGAAGCACGTGCTCGGCAGGGATACCCCGGGTTACATCGGGGTCAGAGATACCACAACCCCGGTCCGACAGAGGACCCCTTTCAGAAGGACCGGGCGACTAAGCGCCCAAAGACAGAACAGGAATTTGGGCAAACGATGAAGGAAGGACCCGAACCACTGTGGAAGCCGTGCGTCATATGTGGGGGTGCGCATCGAATGATGAGCTGCCCTTGGCGGAACGAACACTGTTTTCGGTGCGGCAAGCCGGGCTACTCGCGTTTTACGTGCCCCCAGAAGCCGGCTACCACTTCTCCGGCGCCGCAACCCGACGAACCAGAGAAAGCTGCTACCCCCGCCCCGCAAGGGGGCCCCAACCGAAGGAACCGGGCAAATCAACGCCGAAGAAAGCGCAGAAAGACGAGCCAGTGCCAGCGGGAGGCCCGGAACCGCTACAGGAACCCTGTGTTAACTGCGGGAAGGCACACCGAGTGACGAGATGCCTTTGGAAGTACTCCCATTGCAACATGTGCGGCAAGCCGGACCACACCCGCGCCTCACGCCCTCAAGAACTAGCCACTACTACCGCAACGCCGCAGCCGGAAGGACGAGAGAATACTGCAGTCCCCGCTCCGCAGGAGGACCTACCCGGCGGACAACACATGGCGAATTCTTACGACACCAAGTCCCTACCCCACCACGCCGTACGTCGCTGGCCTAAGGGTTGTGGACGGACTCCCCGGACTACCACGGTGGAAGACGCGATGTCTCAGAACAAGTGACAGCAGGTAACTTCTGTTCCCTCTCTATTTAGGAGCACCGGTTACACCCAAGCTTTCCACCCTCGTCCGACTCTCTTTCTCTCTCTCTTATCTCTTCCCTTCCCTACTCCCTGACGTGCCCAGTGCGGAATGGGAGGAGAAATCCTTAGGTATTAGTTGTACCCTCCCCGGCCTATATGCGCGGGTAGGTTTCGGGGCATAAGAGACCTCTATCGTCTTAGTGAGAGTTAAGGGTTAAATGGGCCCCGCCCCTCACCTTACAATTAGGGGTCCAGGAGACCGATAGGTCACGTAGGGCCGCAGTATAAGCTAGGTCCGACATCCCAGTCGTAAGGGAATTTCCGGATGAATTTCCGGCGGGAGCCCCGAGGATGTCACCTGATCGAGGGGTCGATCTGCAGTCCGGCTATCATCGGCTGAGTTAGGGGCGAGGACATCCCCAAGACAGCTTTCCGGACATACTACGGCCACTACGAATTCACGGTAATGCCGTTCGGGCTCACCAATGCCCCAGCGGTATTCATGGACATGATGAATAGGGTGTTCAAACCCTTCTTAGATTTATTCATAGTGGCCTTCATTGATGATATCCTCATCTACTCCCGTGCGGATGAGGAACATGAGGAGCACCTACGTATAGTCCTTCAGACCCTCCGGGATCAAAAACTCTACGCCAAACTCAAAAAGTGTGAGTTTTGGCTCCGCGAGGTGGACTTTTTGGGGCATGTTGTTTCGGCGTCTGGAATTGCGGTAGACCCGAGGAAGATAGACTCGGTGACAGACTGGCCCCGACCGACTACAGTAACCGAGATTCGAAGCTTCCTGGGTCTGGCAGGGTATTACAGGCGTTTTGTGGAAGGCTTCTCCAAGATAGCCACTCCCCTGACTCGCCTGACCCGGAAAGGGGAAAAGTTTATCTGGACGGACCAATGCCAGAAGAGTTTTGAAGAACTCAAGGACAGATTGACGCGGGCCCCGGTTCTCGCCTTACCGGAAGCTGGGGAGGACTATGAGGTTTATTGCGATGCGTCGCGAAACGGCCTCGGAGGTGTGCTTATGCAACGGGGTAAGGTCATAGCCTATGCGTCAAGACAACTAAAGGAGTACGAGAGAAATTATACCGTGCACGACTTGGAGCTTGCAGCAGTCGTGTTTGTCCTCAAACTCTAGAGACACTATTTGTACGGGACACACTGCAATGTGTATTCCGATCATCAGAGCCTCAAGTACCTCTTCACCTAGAAGGAGCTAAACTTGCGGCAAAGGCGGTGGCTCGAGCTACTGAAAGACTATGACTTGACGATCCACTACCACCCGGGGAAGGCAAATGTGGTGGCCGACGCCTTGAGCCGCAAGGGGCAGACAGAAGGAGCAGGGGTAAGTGCTATTACCCACCAGGACCGCCTAATTGCAGAGTTTTCGCAATTGAGGCTAGAGGTGGTGCCAGCGGGTACGGTCGCACGACTCACGACCCTGGTGGTCAGACCCACCCTGCTAGACAGGATGTTGGAAGGACAATCGAAAGATACCCAGTTACAACTCGTGTGAGACAGAGTACCCTCAGACCAAGGGGGCGATTTCGCAATAGGCTCTGATGGCACAATACGATTCTGAGGACGAATCTGCGTGCCGGACCTACCGGAACTCAAAGAGGAGATTCTGAGGGAAGCGCATACTGCTCCCTACGCAGTGCACCCTGGGGGAACGAAGATGTACAAAGATATAAGGCAAACCTTCTGGTGGCCTAAATTGAAGGGAGACGTGACCCGATTCGTGGCACATTGCCTGGTGTGCCAACAAGTAAAGGTCGAACATCAACGCCCAGCAGGGAGGTTACAACCGTTGCCGGTGCCGGAATGGAAGTGGGAGATGATCACGATGGATTTTGTGACCGGCTTCCCGAGGTCGCCACAAGGACATGATGCGATATCGGTCATAGTGGATCGTTTGACGAAATCGGCCCACTTCCTGCCCATACATACGACGTGGACTCGGGAACGACTGGCGCAAACATACATTAATGACATAGTGAGGTTGCATGGAATACCGGCGTCCATTACGTCGGACAGAGACACGCGATTTGTGTCAAACTTTTGGCAAAGCCTGCTACGAGCAATGGGAACCAAACTGCATTTCAGCACGGCTTTTCAACCGCAAACTGACGGACAATCGGAACAGGTGGTCCAAATCCTCGAAGACATGCTCCGGGCGTGTGTACTTGACTTGGGCGAAGGGTGGTCTCGGTACCTACCCCTTGTGGAATTCGCCTACAACAACAGTTACCAAGCCAGTATTCAAATGGCGCCATACAAGGCTCTGTATGGGCGCCGCTGTCGGTCTCCAATATGCTGGGACGACTTGGGAGAGCGCAAGTTTTTGGGCCCAGATTTAGTGGAGGAGACCGAGGCAAAGGTGCGCCTGATCAAACAACGGCTGCTGACCGCCCAGAGCAGACAGAAAAGTTACGCGGACCGTAGACGACGGGATTTGGAATTCATGGTAGGCGAACACGTGTTGCTTCGAGTTTCGCCTTCAAAGGGGACCCGACGTTTCGGACTGAGGGGAAAGTTAAGTCCGAGGTACGTGGGACCGTTCGAGATCCTAGAACGCGTGGGCCCGGTGGCGTACCGGTTGGCCCTGCCGCCGAACCTCGATCGAGTCCACAACGTGTTTCACGTTTCAATGCTCCAGAAGTACCTCCCCGACCCCTCCCACGCCCTAGATGTATCCACGATCGAGTTACGAGAGGACTTAAGTGTCGAGGAGACATCGGTGCGGATCTTGGCACGAGAGGATAAGAAATTGCGCAATCGGACCATCCCCTATGTAAAGGTCCAGTTGAGCAACCACGAGGAACGCGAAGCGACGTGGGAACTGGAATCGAAAATGAAGGAATGTTTTCCCGAGTTGTTTAGCGAGGGTTGTAATTAAGTTTCGAGGACGAAACTTCTTATAAAGTGTGAGTGGTGTAATGACACGACTTTTTAGTGATATTTTACCCTTCTTCTAATAAAGTACCACTTTTAGTGGACCGAAATTATTGAGTTTCTGTAAGTCGGTCGGTGTGTTGCATGAGTATTTTTCTGTGAAAGAGCACGAAAAACGAAGACCGACGGTGCAATCGGATCTGAAATCCGACGCAGGGATCTCCCGGAATAGGGTTTTTAGAGTTGCGGTGACTTAACGTGCATCGGAATCCGTGTAAAATATCCTGCACATTTTACGAGGAAATGAGGGTTTATCCCGTGGGATTAATTAATTAAAGAATTAATTAATCGGTGACAGAAATTAAAAGGGTGGGATTTAATTGTACGTACCAAAAGAAAAATCCCACTTTTCGCAAAAAGAGAAACCCTAGCCGGAGAGAACGAACGCGGGGGAAAAGAAGAAAAAGGCGGAACCCTAGCCGGAGGAGGAAAAAGAAAGAAAGAAAGAGGAAGAAGACGGAGGAATCCGATCACCCCGAACAACGTACCGGAATTAGAAGAGCGATCGGTCGACTTCCCCGTCGGGATTTTCGGTAAGTAGATTTCGTTTTGTTGCGTTATTGGGGTTTTTCGTGTCTTTTTCGTTGTCTCCATCGCCGTCTCCACCCCCGTCGTCGCCACCGGCCCCGCCGCCGCCGCCGCATGATCTAGGGAACGGCGTGGGCGGGCGGACGACGCGCGGTGCCGCTAGGGCACCGCGCGGGCGGGCGACGCGCGGTGCCGCTAGGGCACCGCGCGCGCGGGCGGACGACGCGCGGTGCCGCTAGGCGACCGCGGGGGCGGGCGCCGCCCGCGGACGCGCACCGGCGCGGCCTTGCACCGCGTGGAGCGGCCACAGGCGGGCAGCGCCGCGAGGGCGTCGTGCGACGCCCCCCCCGGGCGCGTAGCCGCGCGGCCTTGCGCCCCGCGGGGTGCCCGCGGGCGGGCAGCGTGGCACGGGCGCCGCCCCCGGGCACGCACCGCGCGGCCTTGCGCCGCGCGGGGTCCCCGCGGGCGGGTGTGAGCCGCGCGGGCGCCGCACGTGCGCCACCGCGGGCGCGTGCCGCGCGGCGTTGTGCCGCGCGGAGCACCCGCGGGGAAAGCGGGCGCCGCCCGCGGACGCACACCGCGCGGTTTCGGGCCGCGTGGGGCATCCGCGGGCGGCGGCGTCCGCGCGGGGCGCCGTCGAGTGTCGTAGGAGCGTCGCTTTTGGGTTTTTCGTCGCGGAATTGGTTTTGGAGTTTCGTTTCCGCAGTGTTAGTGCGTTTTAATTAACTATCGTTTTGGGGACTTCTTTAGGTCCAGGTGTGCAGCGGGAGTGTGTTAAAAGATCCAAGTGCTCCGATCTTCCCGCAACCACGTGGGTACTCATGCAATAAGTGCAATATGTCATCATAAAAAGTGTAATAATCTGCCTAATAAAGTAGATGTGATGTTTTAACTTGATTTAACCTTTCGCATAAATATGTACCGGATCTTCTGTTATTAATTGTGGCGAATAAATATCGCGGTGATCATACACGCCAGCTCGACTATCATGTTCTTTTGGATGCTGCACGTACACATGCGGATTAGCCTCCGCATGGGTGTACTTTTCCGGAGAAGTGGTATGAATGACCCGTGTGCCCCACGATTTGTGTAGGTGCTAGTGGGGACCCCTTCACGCCAGCTAAAAGTGCCGAACTAGTACCGTGAAAGGGGTTAAAAGCATCACGTAAGTAAAGTAATTGTGCACGAGGGGAGATCGTCGACTCCCCTACAGGTACCAGTTGTAATTAAATCAAGGAAAAGTGCTCGGCTCGCTGCCCTCCCGAAGGGCGACTCCTTGGTTAAGGCGGTACATCGCAAATCGAACCTTAGGGAGGGAACAGTACCTGCTTCTCCCAGCTTTCTGAGGCCCGGTAGGTCTGTTTCGACTGTGGGCGCGGACCCGGAGCGCCTTTATTCGCTCAAGCGGAAGGGCCTTAAATGTGGCATCCTGCTCTCGGACCATGATGTGAGGCGGTTCAGGGGCTTCCTGGACGCGAATTCTTAGGGTGGCGAAGCGGACTGGTCGTGGGGGTTGGGGGTTTTTGTTCTGTTATGTCTTTCGTTTGTAGCTGTGGGTTTGTTAGGGACCCTTTTGTCATGGGGATTAGCCCCGTGATCAGGTGTGCTCTTTTCTATTCTGTTCCGGTGTGGTTAGTGGTGTCTGCTCCTTGTTCTTCTGGTTGGTCTACCGCGGGCAACTTTGCCGATAGTTGCCGTTTTGGTGCGTCTGTACGATCTTCAGAAGTGTTTTATTTGTGTTGGAGCCTGTTGGAACCTGTTTCTCCTGTTGGGGTGTTCTTGTCGTTTGGTTTTGCTATCCTCGGGTGCGATAGATTTTTCGACTTTGACGTTCGGGGTACCCCTTCAAGCATCTGGCGGGGATAGGGGAGGTCTTGCGCTTCGCTAAAGCCCCTCTGGTACTCTCTTGTGTGGGTCGGACGCCGCGGTTAGTGATTCGTCATGTCAAAAATGTTCCATATCTTTAGTTGGAATGTTCGGGGCCTTAACGACTTGAATAAACGCTCCCTGGTCAAATCGGCGGTGACCAAACTTAAGTCAGCTGTTCTCTGCCTCCAAGAAACCAAGGTGGAATCGGTTTCGCGCTCCTTCCTCAGATCGTTCGCTGGCCCCCATTTTGACAAGTGTCTGTTCATCAAATCGAATGGCGCTTCTGGTGGTCTGATAACCTGCTGGAGTTCCAGAGTTTTCCTCTGCACCGGGGCTCTCTTGAGGAATCATTCGCTAACGGTGCAACTGAACCACATTCCCAGTGGCACCCCGTTCTTCGTCACCAACGTCTATGGGCCGCCCACTTGGGATGGAAAGCCCGAGTTCTGTCAAGAACTAGCCGACCTCAAAAGCGACTGCAGGGGGAGGTGGGTCTTATGTGGGGACTTCAATTTAACCAAGAACACTCAGGAAAGAAGAGGCAGAAGTGGGAGCGGTCGGCTTATGACCCTGTTTTCTGATCTGATCAACGAGCTGGAAGTGCTGGATCTCCCGCTTAGCAACCAGCAGTTCACCTGGTCTAATCTCCAAAGCAACCCCTCCTTGGCCAAACTCGATCGCTTTCTTATCTCTACTGATTGGGACCAGCACTTTCCTCTCTCTAAAGTAGTTGCGGGCCCGAGGATCACCTCAGATCATTCGCCTATCATCCTATCCACCAGCCACAAACTTCGGCCTCCGCGGTTCCGATTTGAGATGGTCTGGCTCCTACGAGAGGACTTCTGCAACAAGCTTCCTGTCTGGTGGAACGAGGTCGCTTCTAAGGACTCCAGTGTCCTTACAATTGTGGCCAAGCTACGACACTGTCGAAATCGTATTAAGGAATGGTGTTCCTCGAGCTACTACAATATCATCAAAACCAAAAACGCCCTCGCCAGTGAGATCCAGACGATGGATGTCTTGGAGGAACGCGTCAATCTCTCCCCGCAGATGCTAGAGAAGCGTGCTCAGCTCAAATCTCAACTTCGAAAAGTGGTAGTTGACGAGGAGATCCTCTGGAAATCTCGAGCCAACCTCCAATGGCTGAAGGAAGGAGATGGCAACACTAAATACTTTCATGCCATTGCTAATGGAAGGAAAAGACAGAATACCATTGGGGAGGTGGTGGACAATGGCCAGATCCTTCGAAGAGAGGAAGAAAAAAGGGAGTACTTTTACGATTATTTCAAGAAGAGATTTGCCCAGTACGATCGCCCCCGAGACTCGATCGGCAATTGGGACGAGCTTTTCGGAGCCAGAAAGTTAAGCCGACCCGACGACCTGACTACCCCTTTCACCCTTGAAGAGATCAAAAAAGCGACCTTCCAATGGGCTCGGAGAAGGCGCCTGGCCCCGACGGTTTCAATCTGGGTTTTTTCCAAAAATTCTGGGAGGTAGTCAAGTTCGACTTACTGATCATTTTTCAGGACCTGTACAACGGCTCACTGAACTCTTCCCCTCTGGACTATTCTTTCATCTGTCTGGCTCCCAAAAAGGAGGGGGCCAGCTCGGCTAACGACTTTAGACCTATTAGTCTCATCAACGCGACACAGAAAATCATATCTAAGGTTCTAGCCAATAGACTGGAAGGGGTCTTGAAGGAAGTTATTTCACCTGCCCAATCGGCCTTTCTCAAAGGTAGGTCCATCCTGGATTGTTTCGCAACTGCCACCGAACTCGTCAACTGGAGCTCAAAGGCCGGGCTAGAAGCGGTTGGGATTAAAGCGGACTTTGAAAAAGCGTTCGATACGGTGCGCTGGGACTTTGTGCTGTTGGCTCTGTCGGGTATCGGAGCCAATGACAAGTGGTGTGGTTGGATCAGGCAATGTATCTGCAACGCTAAAGTGGCAATCCTAGTGAACGGAGTCCCAACAAAATGGATTAAGACGTCTAGGGGACTCAGACAGGGGGATCCCCTTTCCCCCTACCTTTTTATTTTAGTGGCGGAAGGGCTGACCAGAATGACCGAGAGGGCTGTCCATAATGGGCTTCTTAGAGGAGTCGGACCCACGACGGACTCCAAAATCTCCATCATCCAATATGCGGATGACACCCTCTTTTTCTGCGGAGCCAAGAGGAGCCAGATTGTCAACCTGCAGTTCATCTGGAATTTGTTCGAATGGGCTTCCGGTCTGAAGGTTAATCGGACGAAGACCGAGCTCTTTTACCTGGGTAGGCAGACTGCCAGGGCGAGGGATCTAGCCAACACCCTGGGATGTAAGTTGGGGGAGCTTCCGATACCTTATCTTGGGCTTCCACTTTCCGACAAACAACTTCGAAAAGAGGACTGGTGGCATGTCATCGGTAAGTTCGAGAAAAGGATTGAGGGGTGGCAAGCTAAGCTACTATCTCAGGGGGGCAGGCTAGTCTTGGTGAATGCTGTTCTGGCGAATCTCCCTATTTACTTCCTATCCATGTTCCGAGCTCCCAAATGGGTTGTTAGACGTTTTGAGGCGCTGCGCAGAGCCTTTTTCTGGAAAGGGACATCTTCTGTGGAAGGAGGACATTGTCTCGTTAACTGGAAGACGGTTTGCAGAAGCACGTTGGAGGGTGGTTTGGGGGTACTGAACCTGGAAAACATGAATGTTGCGCTACTTGCCAAATGGTGGTGGCGATTCTTCTCGGACAAGACTTTACTATGGGGACCTCTCATCCAAGGAATCTACTACGGTCGGAGGAAGCCGCTGAGAGAGGGTACCTCCTTTAGACCACACTCTCAGTGGTGGCGCAACGTACTCACCACTAGGGATATCTTTAAATGCGGGATGATGTTCTCTCTGGGAGACGGGCACGACATCAGGTTTTGGGAGGACATCTGGGCCGCCCAGGCACCTCTTAGAACTCTCTTCCCTGATATCTTTGAGGCTGTCAGAAGGAAGAGATGTCGTGTGAAGGACTGCTGGGGGGCGAACCGGTGGAAGTGGCGCTACATTCTGCGGTGGTTCACCCCCAGCAACTCATCTGACCGCCATCCAGTAAACCTCCTCAGGGAGACTATCGAAGACAGAACCATCCTTCCCTCAAAGGACGTTATCCGCTGGAGATGGCAGCAGTCCGGGATTTTTTCGGTGAAATCCCTCTATCATTTCCTACAGAACGGCGGCGTCTCGGAACTACGTTTCCGGGAACTCTGGAAGACCAAAGTCCCCCTCAAGATAAAAATTTTCCTTTGGTTAGTACTAAGGAGTAAGGTACGCACCAAAGACAATCTGTTAAAAAGGGGGTGGACCGGGGACGGCAGTTGCGTCCTTTGTCTGGACGAGGCCGAGTCGGTCAATCACCTTTTTCTGGGGTGTCAGTACACTAGAAGTATTCTTCAAGCTGTTTTGTTCAACGTCGCTTCCATCGACTACTCCCCTACGGCAGCCGCCCTTTGGAACATGGCTTGTCAGAGATGTGGTTCTCTGCGAGACAGAGAGCTGGTGGGGATTGGCACAGTTTGGTGGCTGATCTGGCTCGAGCGCAACAGGCGAATTTTTGATAACAAAAAAAAAACAGCGGGAGCCCTCTATAAGGACGTGCGGAATCTTTTCGCCTGGTGGGCACTGAAATAGTTTTTTTTTTTTTTTTTTTTTTTTTTTTTTTTTTTTTTTTTTTTTTTTTTTTTTTTTTTTAGGCCCTGTTGCCTATCCCTGTAGCCAAATTCATACCTCCTATGAATGAAGCGGTAGCATGCTACCTTCTCTCAAAAAAAAAAAAAAATTAAATCAAGTGAGGTGGACACATGTGGTGGAAAAGCGAAAGGTTCCGGTGTACTTGTTTTATTTTTAAAGTTATTGTAAATTGTTGAAACATCTACTTTATTTGTCACTGACTTCCCACACTGTGACAGGTCAGACTAGGTGTAATAGCTGGGACAGTGGTGAGGCTGCGTCGAGAGGACCTTAGCCGTATGAGGCTTTGTTCCGCTATTTTTCGTTTCGGTTTATCTTATTTCTCTTTTCAGTATAACTGTTAGTTTAATTTGCTTGAATGTGGATCATGTGGGATGTTGGATAGTCAATTAGTTAGCACTGTGGATTTGATATACTTTTATGACTTTTATGCGGCATAGTTTACAACAAACAAAAATGGTTTCGAAAATGCTTTCCAAAACTAAGTGCCGTGTGGGCACAATCTTGGTAAACCCCTGGATTTATCCTTTCAAGAAGATATGGCCGCTTTAGTATGAATGTGTAAATGTTTTCAAAAACTGGGTGTCGTGTGGACACCGTTTGCAAAACCCGTAGTTTAACTCTTGATATGATTGAATGAAATTACCTTTCCTTCCTTTGTTCACTGTGACTGTGTGGTTAAAGAACGTTGTTGTGTTGTTGTTGTAAATGTGACGCCGTGTATATACAAAGGAGACTCTGTCCGTTTGAAGAGCGAATTTGTATATGTGGCGGGTCTGACACGCACCGGGGGGGGGGGGGGGAGGTCGATACTTATTTATAAAGAAAAAATATATATGCTTTTCCGCTTATCACTAGGCCTCCGGGGCATGACAGATTAAATGGTATCAGAGACATTCACCAGCCGGAAATGTGAGATGAGTCTCGGCTGAGCCAGGGTTATTTAGCGGGTAGAGCGAGGCTCCCCTGCTAATGACCGTTGTGGGTGGAGTGCAGCTCCCCACAAGGTCGGCTAAGGCTAGCGAGACGAGTCTCACATCGCCTGGTGCTTGTGACTGTGCTTGAGCCTGACGTGGACATCGAGGCTTAAAGGGGGGAAGAATGTGACACCCCCGGAATTTGGATTAGTCCTATATATAAATGATATGATAGGACTAAATCTCTTAATCCGGCTATAGCATTTTGGATGGTAGCAAGATCCAAGAGGTTCTGAGAGTTAAGCGTGCTAGAGCTAGAGTAGTTCTAGGATGGGTGACCCCCTGGGAAGTGGGGCGTCACAACAGGACTTACGTAGGGCGTCCATGACTGCCAAAACTGGGCCAGCCAGAGGGACTGCGTCGACAAGTCGCAATAGCAAAGTAACAGGCCCAACTCCGGAGTGGCACTCGAGGGGCGCGACCCCACCGAGGAAAGTATTCACGTATCTCTGTCGAGCTCAATATGACTCATGCAGGCTATAATCCAAATCCACGATCAATCAGATCGACAATGTCCAATTCACAATACTAACCCACAGGCTGGAGGTACTCAACAGCCGGGACCGTCGTCAACCCAACGGCTCCCAAAATAGGACATCCAACTCACAGACGAGAAAGAACCAACCGACACAGTAAGGGTCCGAGAATCCCGAAATGTCATGCCCCGGAGTCGGAACTGCGACCCGGGCTCGCCAACAGATCCGCCGCCTATGCAAAACCCCGCATAGGCGAAGCGTCCTACCTGCAAGAAAAGGGCTACAGCTAACATATATTAGAGCTATAAAATAAAAGTGTTGTAAAACTAAAACCAATCATCTGTACAACTGAAAATAATAATACAATATCCAACTCCCATAAATGATAATCATACAATATCCTCAAATACAATAAACCGGAACTCAACAGGGAGGTAATCTGAAATAATACATCAGTGTACAGGCTCTCAGTACAAGTCAGATCCTCACAATACAATGATCTCTCAAACGCGAAGAAATAAATAATCTACTGACTGTACTCAGGATCTCCAATGTAGGGGTACCGCTACTCTCCACAGACGGGTAGGGATCTAGCTCGCGATTCCCTCGCCTCGCACAGCAACCGCAGAATCAGCGACATCCGCTAAGACTCTGCAAAACAAAGGAGAGAAAGAAAAATGAGGGGGAAAATCCCAAATGGGTGAGAGAACTACACCAAAAGGGAGTTCTCAGTGGGTACCACCGCCAGGCCCGACGATCTGCCCACTAAGTCTACTAGAGGCATAAGATAACAATGCAGTAAAAACTGAACAAGAAAGCTTGAGGTACTCAACAGCTACCATGCCTCAATCTAAATGCTCAAAAGGGGAAAACCAATGGAAGGTATGCAATCACTCGCACACGAGGTGCACAATCGACCCAATCGAACTGACTGCCACATCTGGTCCAGTCAAGCCTGCGCCCACCTACAACCACCTCCCACTGCCGGGCAGGAATTACGTAGGGTGTCCATACGGACTAACTCGCTATCGAATAGTGGCTCATGCAGGCTATAGTCGAAATCCACGCTCTCTCTCAGAACGGATAGACTCAAGATCCTCAACCTCTCGCACAACGGTCGAAAACTCACAACGACCACGGGACCACAGTTAACACCAAACGATTCCCAACAACACTAGCACTGGTCTAGACACAGCTACTAGACTCCACTCAGCCCCCTGACACGAGTGCAACAACAAAAGTACCTGCCTGAATAACCCAATCAATGGACCGGTATAGAACCCGGCATTGCCTGCTCTGCTGTCGAACTCAAGAACTCATCTGCGGGAATACTGACCGACTACTGACCGGTACGGTCGCATCCCAAAATAGGTAAGAGACCGACTACTGCCCGGTACGGTCGCACCCAAAATAAGTAACAGACCGACTACTGCCCGGTACGGTCGCACACTACGGAGTGGCACTCGAGGGGAGCAACTCACACGAGTAAAATGTCACTAACACAAGTATCACGATATAGCAGGACTTGATCACGACTCTGATCGAAGTGGGAAAGCCCATCCACTAAAGGGAAACCTGATCCCCAATCTGATACAACAGTAAACAATAAGTGGGAAACTCCATCCACTAAAGAAAATCTGATGTACAATGACATATCCGGTCAACCGCTCAATATCCGCGGTCGCCGTAATACCCCACAATTCACAATCTAATCCAACCTGTCCCAGACACAAAGTCCCGACTACACTATCCCAAACCCCTGCTCGAACCCGAGTAACCTGAATCTAGAAAGAAAGGAGAAAGAACAAACATGGTTTCTCCTGAGTTAGATTCCAACATGATAGTGTAGCAATAAATGATGGCCTATCTAGATGTCCATACAAGCATGCAAATATCCTCAAGGTAGTCACACGCTATCCAAAATCCGCTGAAACTGCACCCTCGGTACTCAGTCGCACAAGCCTCTGCCTTAACCAACAATGCAACCACATACAACAATCAAATACCCCAAATACCCAAACAGCACACGCTATTTTCCAAACCAGCAAAGAAGAGGGGGGATTCTCACCTGTGTACAGTCCTCCAAAAATCTCAGAAAAATCATGGTTGCGATCCTCGCGACCAGTAGATACAAATCGAGTATTTATACGCCCCGTTCCGACACCTGTAGGCCAAGATATAAATACAACAATGTGGTTATGTCAAAGTATCCACAAGCAAAATCTTGAAGGAAATCAGTCCGCAAGAAGCATAATTATCACCTTCGAAGAGTCCTCCAAAAATTCCGATAAAAAATATGGGTGCGTTCCTCTCGAAGCGTAGATATCAATCGAGTCCTTAAACGGCTCATTCCGATGCTCGTAGACCGAGAAAATCGAACAATACTCCACCGCTGTCCCAAAACTCACAACAGTACAAGGGGTCAAAGTTTGCCTCGGGAACCATGCCAAAAACTCAAAATGAGATGAAGTGACCAATACGGAAATCGAAGGCGTACCTCTCGTGAATGCGCTGCCACAAAAGGCGGCTCAAAAGTCTATCGGAGTGGCTCAGGGAGTCTCGCGCACTGAAATGCGACGGTATAAGCCAAAATCGAAGAAGCGTCGCAGTGCGCCGCGTCGCAGAAAATGTCGATGCCGCGGCCTTCAAAAATTCCGGGAATCCATCAAGAGATGCAGCACAAGATGAAGAGCAAGTTTGCTAAAGGCCTCACTGGGAGAGGAGCTCGGGAAGAAGGACCAAACGCGCAGCAAAGGAGGCCAAAACTGAACAAATCAAAAAATTCCATCCATGTCCCTGGTTTCGGGCGCCCGAAACTTTTCGGGCGCCCAAAACTTTTCTGGCTGCTACAGTCCTGCAAAACGTACCCCGAACCATCAGCGCCCGAATCAACCTGGTTGCGACATGTGGCCCCGAACAGCAAACAGCGAGCCTGGCTATCCCGCTCGCGACACGTGGCCGAGCCCCCGCGCCCGCGTCAGCGCCTCGGTCGGCGCGCCAACGTGAGCGAACCCGCGCTGCCGGCGACCACGCCGCGCACGCAGCCTGAGACACCTGCTCCACTCCTTGCGTGGACCGGGCGCACATGGACCGGCCAACCAGCGACCGCCATGTGGCCCATCCCAGGTCCATGCACCCTCCGCGCGACCCCGTTGACCGCGCCTGCTGCGCCGGCCAACCGGAAGCCGCCACGCGTCCAACCCCGGTGCACGCCTCGCCCGTGGACCGCGCGGTCCGCGCCTCTGCCCGCGCCGCTGCCCGCCGCCGTGCCGCCGCGCTTCGCCGCTGCCCGCCACCGCCGGCGCTGCCCCGACGGCCGGAACAGCACCACACTGCCTCGAAATCCGTGCACGGACATCCGGGCACCGAAAAATGCAAGTAAATAGTCCATTTTCACCGTTTTCACACGCCGAGTCCAAATTCGAAGTCCGTTTTGCCCAATTCCACTTCTAAAATTTGTCGAAGGCCTCTAAATAAGTGTTCTTAACCTAAATTTTGCACCGAGTCCATTTCTTGAGTCCGATACGCGCACAAACACCTCCAACACATGCAAAGAGCCTCCAGAAGTTGCCAGACACACTACAAAAGCTCTGTGGAGATCCGGGTCATCACACGAAAGGTCGGTGTCTAGAATCCCAATCAAACAAGAACAGACTCCAGACTCAACCTTTCGAAGTTCTCGACCCCTTATAGTTAGTGAAAACAACTCCCTTGGTAAAACATGCGGAAGAAACCAGCCAGGGTCTAAATATTCCGGGAGAGCAACACCTACAACCCTATCAAACAAGAACAGGTTCCAGGTATAGCCCCCGTAGCTTTCGTTCCGAAATAAGGGAACGACCCCTAGTGTCACGCCCTGGGGTCGGAACTGCGAGCCGGGCTCGCCAACAGATCCACCATCTGTACGGAAAACCCTGCATAGACGAAGCGTCTAATCTACAAATCAGATCTATAGCTAAACGTGTATCAGAGCTGTAAAAATAAAATAAGTAGCTACAGAATCCCAACACTGAACAGTTGAAGTAACACATCCAAAATACATAGTCATCTCCCATCACTAATACATAATACATGATACATCAAAACTCTCAGACTATTCAGTACACAAATAAATCTCTCAGACATGGTACATCTACCTCTGACTCTCAAAATATAGCTGGTAAGGAGCTACTCGGCCATGCCCTTACCTCGATCTGCTGCCTCCGCCCGAACCGGTGCCGGAACAGCTACCTCAGGAAATCCTGTCACCACAGCGGGTGTGAGAACTACTGCAGAAGGTAGTTCCCAGTGGGTACCGTCACCAAGATCCACGGTATGTGTCACGCCCCGGGTGTAAACCAGAATCTGGGCCCGTCCACAGATCCGCCGTGCACCCGAAATTTCCCGTGTACACGAAGTGCTGGTAACCTGCTCAAATATAAGAGATATAATAAAAGAGCATAAAAATAGAGCTGAACTAAAAGTAATACATCTTAGACTAAAGCTGGAAATAAAAGTACAACATCTCTCACAAAATAATACAAATGTCTCTCCCAGCTCACCAAAAATGTACAACTAGCTGGCCGAAGCCAGACCCAAAAGAAAGAGAAAATACAACTGTACAACTGTCTGAGTGTATAAGGGGGATACAAGAAACTACTATTGTAAGACCCGCCCTTTTTATTTTGGTAATTTTCCTTTTACTTTACTTGTAGCGGCCCGGCGGAGGGGTTACTAATTCGTGTTTTTCTGGACAGCCCGTCGGGGCTCGCGGGCATTTTTAAGTGCTAGAGCTCGCGAAACGGGGAACGGTGGTGCAATCAGATTTGAATTCCGACCCCGGAATCTCCCAGAAATTAATTTTGAAGTTTGCGACCTTTTTGGACGCTCCGGGATCCGTGCGGGCGATCTGCATGGTTATCGAGGTAACCGGGAACCCTTTTTTTTTTTTACTGCTGATGAGCTAGGGCACGTTGGGACTTAGGTTTTTTTTTCCCCTTTCTCCTCCTATCGTTGCGGTACAACTGGCGCGGCTCCGATTAGAAGGAAATTGAGGAGAGAAAGAGGAACCCAACCCACTTTCGCTCTCGCTTCAAGTTTCCGGTGCAGAGCTCCAACGTGGGGATCCGGGGGAGAAGGACGGAGGTTGGCTTTTCGGCGGGTTGATCGGGCGAAGGTGGATGATCCTCTTCCTCCACCTCCTCTCGCGAATCAAAGGTGAGTTTTCCCGTTTTGTTTTAGGTTTTACGTGGTTGAGGGTTCTTGTCGGTCGTTTCGAGGACGGGGATCACCGCGCCGCCGCCACCATCGTCGAGGCGGCCGCCGGCATCGCGGGGCCACCCGCAGGCAGGACAACCGCGCAGGCTGGGGCCGCGTGGGGTTGCCCGTGCCTGCGGGCAGTGCGCCCGCGCGAATCGATGCCGCGCGGGGCCGCCCGCGTGGGCTGGCGCCGCGCGGGGTCGCCCGCACCTGCGGGCAGCGCGCCCGCGCGGATCGGGGCCGCACGGGGCCGCCCGCAGGTGGGGCGCCCGCGCGGGCTAGCGCCGCGCTGGGGCGCCGCGCCTGCGGGCAGCACTCCCGCACGGATCGGGGCCGCGTGGGGCCGCCCGCTGGTGGGGCGCCCGCGCGGGCTAGTGCAGCAACGGGGCGCCGCTCCTGCGGGCAGCGCGCCCGCGTGGATCGGGGCCGCGCGGGGCTGCCCGCAAGTGGGGCGCCCGCGCGGGCCAGCGCCGCGCGGGGTCGCCCGTGCCTGCGGGAAGGGCACACGCGCGGATCGAGGCCTCGCGGGGCCGCCCGGGGCGCCCGCGCGGGCTGGCGCCGGGCGGGGTCGCCCGCGCCTGCGGGCAGCGCGCCCGCGCGGATCGGGGCCCCGCGGGGCCGCCCGCAGGTGGGGCGCCCGCGCCTGCGGGCAGTGCACCCGCGCGGACCGGTGCCGCGCGGGGCCGCCCGCAGGTGGGGCGCCCGCGCGGGCTGGCGCCGCGCGGGGTCACCCGCGCCTGCGGACAGCCCACCCGCACGGACCAGTGCCACGCGGGGCCGCCCGCAGGTGGGGCACCCGCGCGGGTTGGTGCCGCGCGGGGCCGCCGCCGACGGGTCGGGGCCGCGCGGGGCTGTCCGCATGTAGGGTGCGCGCCGCACGGATCGTCGTCTTGCGGGGATCTTCGCGCGCGTGGTTTTAGGAACGTGTCGGTCTTCCGTTTTCAACTTTTGAGTCGACGTTCGGCATTGACCACCTAGTCTGAGCATACTTTGGTTCCTTCAGGAGCGCGGGACATCGTAAACCCGACAGGCACGCGGTTGCGGACGGGGTGAACGCCGGCCGACACGCACAAGGTGGGTACATTTCCAGGGATTTTGGGAATAGGCATAAAATGATAGAAGTAACATGTTTGTGCAAAGGTGAATAGTAAGTGACTATCTGATTATATAACTAACCATGTTACACTATTTTTACTTATACTTTCGATTGTGAGGCTCGTGATTGCTACACGCACACCGGCGGTTTGGCCACCGCAAGGGTGTGCTTTTCCGGAAAAGTGGTACGTTGACCCGTGTACCCCACGTGACGGTGACGTAAAGGGGGCCCTCGTGGGTGGGGGTTGTGAGCGGTGATGCCGAGGCGGGTGCTCGGCGGCCGAGGCAGGTGCTCGGTGGGGTTTCCGAGATAGGTGCTCGGTGTGGTTGTCGGGAAAGGTTCCCGGTTTTGATTGGTACAAGGTTTTGTCACTGTCGGTTGTACTTTGAGTAGGGCGGTTGCTCTGGTTACTGTGGTTTGCCTTACTTTTAGCCCTTTTTGCATTTTATGTTATTTCTAGTCACTGACTTCCCACTCCGTGACAGGTTCGTCCAGGGGCGAGTGCTAGGGCGTTGGTGAGGCCGCGTGAGCGATCTTCTGGCCCTTAGAGGCTGCAGATACTGTTTACTTTACCTTCTTCTTTCATTTCATTACTCATAATAGCTCGATGTGGATTGCGATACCCCCGTGGGATCAATGTGGATGTTGGCTATTGGTATAACTTATGGATGGATGTCATTCTTATTTCTCTACTTTGCCGTTTGCAAACTACAAATAAGAAACAAGAAAACTATTACGAAAACCGTTTTTAAAATATGGGTGTCGTGTGGGCACTGTTTTCAAACTCTGTGGATTTATGGGATTTCAAAAATGGCTTTATAAAACCTGGCACCGGGTGGGTGCCGTTTCCAAATTCTGTGGATTTATGCGGTTTCGAAACTGGTTTTACAAAATCTCGGTGTCGGGTGGACACTGCTTTCAAAACCCTGTGATTTTTATCCTTTCAAAAACAGTCGGCCCCTTGATTGTTTGTGGAAAGATGGTGGTATGTGATTTTTGACTGTTGCATGTGTTTAAGCACGATCTAATATGGTTAAAGCGTGAATGAGATGGATTTTCTAGTCAGGACGCCGTGCATATACAAAGGAGACTCTGCCCGTTTGAAGAGTGAATTTGTATATGCGGCGGGTCTGGGCGCGCACCGGGGGAGTTTGGTTTCAAAAAAAAAATTAATACGGTTGATTTGGGAGCATCGGTGGCTTTTCTTCCGCGCGTTTAAACCCCCGGGGCGTGACAGATTAAGATGGTATCAGAGACTAAAACTTTAACCACAGTAGTCGGGGCCCAGCATCCACGGAACGCAATACTCTAGCTATTGATTAATGAAATGAACATTGTGTAGAACGCCAGTGCTCGGGGGGGGGGGGGGGGGGGGAATAGTAGAATCCTATTTTTTCTCGTTAGTGTTTGAGGTGTTACTTTAGATGAGTCTGGAAGTGACTTGTGTTGTGCATGTGTTCAGATCATGGCCAGAACTAGATCCTCCACTGAGGATGCTGGGCCGGACGCAGCAGCGTCGGCGACCGCGGAGAACCAGCTCCTGAGGCAGCAACTTCGGGAGATGGCGGGTCAATTGGCGACCCTTACGGACCATGTGCGCCAATTGACGCAGCAGCAGTAGCCAGCGGCAACGGTGGTGGTCGCCCTGTTACAGCATTTTGTTGTTGGCATATTTCGTGAGTCAAGTCAGTGAGTTGAGTCGGAGTCTTAAAGGGATCAAATTGTCAATCAGCAATCAAAGACTTAGAGAAGATTCAACAAGAGCTCAAGTTGACACTCAGTGTCTTGAGTCTTGAAGATTGAAGTTGAAGAATTGTGGATCAGTTACATCAATCTCAAGAAGAAAGTATTCAAAAGGATCAGGTATGGTTAACTAAATAATTTTGGTGATCCAAATACTTTCTTATAGTGTAGAAACACTTGGATGAATTTTTAATTGCATAAAAATCAAGAACTGGACATGGGTCATGTTCAGGATCCGGATCAGACAGTCCAATCCGGATCCCGAAGGGTGATTGTTCATTGGCAAATCCGATCCGGATCATGGCCATTTCGATCCGGATCCCGAACATGGGTATTTGCTGGAATACATGAACGATCCGGATCGGGCTTTTCAATCCGGATCCCGAACCCTTGTTTTTCTGGAATTGTCTAACTCGCTACGACAATCCGGATCGCAGTAAATCCGATTCGGATCGCCGTCCTGAAAATTTCCAGATAAGGTAAGTTTTTTATTCTTATCTCTTTCCAAAGGTTTCTAAACTATAAATAGACATTTAGGGTTTCTCAAAAACGTGGGGAGCACGGCCGATCAATTGAAAAAACACTTGAGAGCAACCCTAGAGGCTAGGTGTTTATCATTCTTCTTTATAGCCTCTTTTAAGTCAATTCGACGGTTCTTTCAAGAACATATCTTTTGTCGAATTGATCTAATCTTTGCTTAGAAATTTCTTCTACGGTTCCTCAATGAGAATCTAAGCAAAGGATCACCATCGAAGTCAATATTCTTATCGACTGAGTTTGCGTCGTGGATTCGACGTGGCATCGTGGATTCGGTGTGCTAAAGGCGTTTCGTGGATTCGAAACGTGTGCTCGTGGATTCGAGTGGCGTTCGTGGATTCGAACGTGTGCAGTGGACATGCAATCGGTGGAGCGCGAGGTCCGAAGAAATTGAAGGAGGGGTTAAATCCTTGGAGACGGTAATCACCTTGTTATTCTTCTTTTCTTAGTGGATTGTTATTGCGTGGACATCCAACCGGTCAGCGCAAGGTCCGAAGAAGCTGAAGGGGGGGTTGAGTCCGTGGAGTCGGTAATCACCTTGTTATTCTTCTATTCTTAGTGGATTGTTATTGCGTGTTGGTCCCGTGGTTTTTCTCCTGGATTGGAGTTTCCACGTATATCTCGGTGTGCTGTTTTTATTTTCCGCATTGGTTTTTATTTTGCACTGAGATTTGGTTTTATAAGTATTACACCTATTCACCCCCCCCTCTAGTTGTTTGATAGTACCTATTTAGATCCTTGTGGATCCTATAAAAACCTACAATTGGTATCGGAGCGGGTTTTAGGTTTATCTATCATGTCGGGTGAAAGTGGTAATATTTTTATACCTCTTTTTGATGGGACTAATTATGCTTATTGGAAAGTGCGGATGAGAGCTTTTCTCATCGCAATTGATGAGCGGGTATGGCAATCCGTGGAATACGGTTGGGTGCATCCTGTTGAGGAAGTAGGAAATTCTACTACCCCAAAACCTCGCTCTAGATGGTCCAAAGAGGAATTTGAAATATCTTCTTACAATGGGAAAGGTATGAACGCTTTATTTAATTCTCTTTCCTCGACTGAGTTCACACGAATTTCTGCGTGTGAAACCGCGAAGGAAATTTGGGATATTCTCAAAATTACACATGAGGGTACTAATCTTGTAAAAATTCAAAAGCTCCAGATGCTTACAAGTCAATTTGACTCTATTCATATGGAAGAGCATGAATTGTTTACAGATTATTACACTAGACTTCAAGATGTGATCAATACTTGTGCTAATTTAGGAGAAAAGATCCCGGAGTCGAGAATTGTAAGAAAGATACTTCGGACTCTTCCGGAACGGTTTAGGGCAAAGGTTACCGCCATTGAAACCGTTAGTCATCCGGATGAGATGAGTGTAGAGGAATTAGTAGGTGCTTTGCAAACTTATGAAATGACTTTTCCTACTAATCAAGTTTATTCCAAGTCTTCTTCTAAGCTTACAGGTATTGCATTCAAATCAACAAAGGAAGAAGATAGCGAATCGAGTTCCGACGATGAAATCTCTTTTGCCGATTTTGAAGAACAATTGGCGCGGATCACAAAGAAATTTCGTCGGAAGTTTTGGAAGAATCGAACCGTTGGATCTTCATCCACGAAACCTTCTAAAGGATCATCGGGTTCTAAATCCTCTAACCTCAAAAGCTTTGCAAAACCTTCTAAAGAAAAAGAAAAAGATGATTTCGAAGGGGAAATCCAATGCTATCGATGCAAAGGCTACGGCCATTTTTCAACGGATTGTCCTTCTAAGAAATCATACAAAAAGAATGCTTTGCAAGCGAAAACTTGGGACGATTCTACTTCTAATGAATCGACCTCAAGTCAAGAGGAAAAAGTCGTTGCCTTACATGCTTCCCATATTCCCTCTTCTAATGTTTGCTTATCATCGTTAATCACTGACTCTATTCCTTTGATTTTGCATGAAACATCAACATCCGGCGGAGAGTCATCAAGTGAGGGGGAGTCAGATGAAGAAGAACTCATTGAGGCATATCAACAACTTCTTGCGGAATCTAAGAAGATGGCCAAGCATATCAAGAAGTTGAGGAAGCAACGACTAGAAAATCAAGACGAGAATCATGCTTTAAAGATCAAACTTCATGATCTCGAGGAGGAACGAGAGTTTTTGTTGGATAATAATAAAATCCTCCAGGAAAAGATAAATCAATCAGAAACGATTGTTAATTCCCATATTAACAAGATTGATTTTCTTGAAAAGCAGTTTGACGAGATTCATGTCACCAACCAAGCATTGACCAAGCAAGTTCATGAACTCAAATCCGACATACAAAGGCTTTCAACCGTTTCCAAGAAACTAGATTGTATGTGCGGATTAGGTCAAACAAGCAAGGTTGGTTTGGGTTTTAAAAAGGATCAAACTGTGCATGCTTCAAGTTCCGCAATGAAATTGAAAGGAAGAACGCGTCACCTTTGTGGACTTGAAGGACATTTGGTGAAGGATTGCCCGAAAAAGAGAAAGAAGAATTCTTCGGCAACTTCATCTACGGAGCGAACTCAACGGAATCAAAAGACTCATCAAGTCAAAGGAGTTCACTCAACCCACCAAAGGTCCGAGCCACAACATCAATCATACAAGTGGATCACTGCGAGGCAAAGACCTAAGGTGGATCAACAGTCCAAGCTATCAACTCCCGACCACAGTGAATCAAGACAACCCAAAATTCGACAATTTTGGATTCGGAAAGGTGATATCTTTCCTTGTCTTAAGTTCTAAATAGCTTATGACTGTATGTAATGCTTTGATTGGTTTTCTCCTCATATTTTTCTTAATCTTTGCATTACATGTTTTTTCAATGCTCTTGGTTTTATGTTTTGTTCTTGAACAAAAGGTTTTTAACGAACAAGTACATTGAATAAAAAGGGTTTCACGTTCATTCACTCCAAATTAATTTTATATGGATTATCAACTTTACTCCATAATCATAATCTTGGAGCATTGGTCATATTGACTTTAATTGCATCTTTTCACGCATTTAGAAATCTATTATGCTTTTGACATCATAATATTTCGATGTTGCAATGATCATTTATGTTAATTAAGTCATCTTTTAAGTGATCAAAGTCAATTTCTCTCTCGATGATCTCTTGGTATAGTTTTTATCTTATTTGACTGTTTAGTCGAGTATGAAATCGAGATCAATTTTTGGTTGAATACCTTATATTTTAAATAATTGATAGCCAATTGAGGGGGAGTCAAAGAAAAGTAAAATGCTCAAAAGATGTGGAAAGAGTTACATCCCAATGAGGAGTGTGAAAACTACCACCACATGGAGGAAAGATCTACCACCTCGGTCGTCCGAGTACTGTGTGCATCTACCACATGTATACCAAGCATGGTTTTTCAATTTTTGATTAAATAAAACGCATGTTGAAACACTTGACTCTGTCAAATTTCAAGGTTGGTATAAGGTGGGATTTTTAATGAAAGATGCTCAAAGAGCCACTCTCTTCAACAGATTGTCTAGATATATTATCTACCATATTTGGGATTTCAAACATCTATTGATCTTGGTATTTCATTTTCTTTACCAAATTGATGATTTGATAAAGGCATTACGCATAAGATCATGTTAGATGTGATTGAAGTTGTTCAACTTTAAGGGTTTTAATTTCCATAAATTTTCGTTTTATTTTTGTGTATTTTTGATAGATTTGGTATAATCTATTTCTTGTTGCATGAAACGATGACTTTTGTTTAAAGTTGATGCGCTAAAGTGCTTACATACTTTTTCTGGTTCTTATGGACAACATGAAAAACTGTTTATAATGCTTTACCTTTGTTTTTCATGATTGAGGAGTAAATCTTTTTAATTTCGTGAAATTAATTGGATTGAATTCATTGTTTAAAGCACTTAAATTGATTTCTTCATGGAATACAAATCGATATTTGCAAAGATTCCAAAATCTGGATTTGTTTCAAGAAATTATTTGATTTCTGGTACCGGTACGCAATCTGCATTTTTTTGTTATATACCAGAACTGAGCTTTTATCTCTCTTTCTCTATAAACTAATGTTGTTAGTGATTTTCTTTTGTCTAGTATGCTCACTGTTTGACAATTTGTGACAAAAAGGGGGAGAACAGAAAATAATAATCGTATCACAATGGGGGAGAACATAAATGCTCAAGACAGGGGGAGAACATGGAGAACATGGAGAACATCTTAGAGATGCTCAAGATAGGGGGAGATAAAGAAAAGATTGAAAGAGCCGAAAAACAAAAGAACCGAAAGGACGAATCAAATGTAGGATTTTAATTTCTAACGACTAACGTTTGATTTTGTCTGGAGTTTTGTTTTGCAGGAATTACAACACTTTAAGACTCCAAGTCCTAAGTCATAGAGTATGTTCTAGGATTGTTTGGTTCAAATGTAATTTTGTATTTATTGGATCCTTCACGCAAAGAAAATCAATGTTTTGGTGATAACATTGAATTTCGACTTTTTGGTTTAAGATGAGTGACTTGAGCGCTTTTATGTATTTTTGGGTTTTGTCACGAAATTGCCAAAGGGGGAGATTGTTACGGCATTTTGGTGTTGGCATATTTCGTAAGTCAAGCCAGTGAGTTGAGTCGGAGTCTTAAAGGGATCAAATTGTCAATCAGCAATCATAGACTTAGAGAAGATTCAACAAGAGCTCAAGTTGACACTCAGTGTCTTGAGTCTTGAAGATTGAAGTTGAAGAATTGTGGATCAGTTACATCAATCTCAAGAAGAAAGTATTCAAAAGGATCAGGTATGGTTAACTAAATAATTTTGGTGATCCGAATACTTTCTTATAGTGTAGAAACACTTGGATGAACTTTTAATTGCATAAAAATCAAGAACTGGACATGGGTCATGTTCAGGATCCGGATCAGACAGTCCAATCCGGATCCCGAAGGGTGATTGTTCATTGGCAAATCCGATCCGGATCATGGCCATTTCGATCCGGATCCCGAACATGGGTACTTGCTGGAATACATGAACGATCCAGATCGGGCTTTTCAATCCGGATCCTGAACCCTTGTTTTTCTGGAATTGTCTAACTCGCTACGACGATCCGGATCGCAGTAAATCTGATCCGGATCGCCGTCCTAAAAATTTCCAGATAAGGTAAGTTTTTGATTCTTATCTCTTTCTAAAGGTTTCTAAACTATAAATAGACATTTAGGGTTTCTCAAAAACGTGGGGAGCACGGCCGATCAATTGAAAAAACACTTGAGAGCAACCCTAGAGGCTAGGTGTTTATCGTTCTTCTTTATAGCCTCTTTTAGGTCAATTCGACGGTTCTTTCAAGAACATATCTTTTGTCGAATTGATCTAATCTTTGCTTAGAGATTTCTTCTACGGTTCCTCAATGAGAATCTAAGCAAAGGATCACCATCGAAGTCAATATTCTTATCGACTGAGTTTGCGTCGTGGATTCGACGTGGCATCGTGGATTCGGTGTGCTAAAGGCGTTTCGTGGATTCGAAACGTGTGCTCGTGGATTCGAGTGGCGTTCGTGGATTCGAACGTGTGCAGTGGACGTGCAATCGGTGGAGCGCGAGGTCCGAAGAAATTGAAGGAGGGGTTAAATCCGTGGAGACGGTAATCACCTTGTTATTCTTCTTTTCTTAGTGGATTGTTATTGCGTGGACATCCAACCGGTCAGCGCAAGGTCCGAAGAAGCTGAAGGAGGGGTTGAGTCCGTGGAGTCGGTAATCACCTTGTTATTCTTCTATTCTTAGTGGATTGTTATTGCGTGTTGGTCCCGTGGTTTTTCTCCTGGATTGGAGTTTCCACGTATATCTCGGTGTGCTGTTTTTATTTTCCGCATTGGTTTTTATTTTGCACTGAGATTTGGTTTTATAAGTATTACACCTATTCACCCCCCCCTCTAGTTGTTTGATAGTACCTATTTAGATCCTTGTGGATCCTATAAAAACCTACACGCCCAGGGCCCTCCTCCGGGGCCAACTGCACCAGCGGCGGGACCGCCGGCAACGGAGGCCGAGGCGGGGGTTGCCCCTACCCGGGCCACGGCACCCGAGGTGCCGTTAGTCCAACCGACGGTGCCGGAGGTAGCCCCTTCGACAGCGGCCGCGAGACCGACGCCGGTGACTACTGTCGGAGGTATCCCAGTGGAGACCGTGGTGACGCCTTCCTCCGTAGTGACCGCCACTGCCACGGCGGAGGGGTCTGTTCCGCCGACCGAGCGGGACCGCGTGCGAGCCTACCTGGCAGATTTCGGGAAGTACGACCCGCCGGTGTTCGAGAGGGAGACGACGGACCCCTGGGTCATGGAGAAGTGGGTGGACACGATGGAGAAGCTCTTTGAGGACTTGCTGATGGAGGAGTACGAGCGGGTTCCCCTGGCCGTCCACTTCCTCGAGGGGAACGCCCGCATGTGGTGGAAGACGGTGCGCCCCGACTCCTCGTAGGGTACCGCCTTTCCATCATGGACCACCTTCAAGCAAGAGCTGTTCGGGGCGTTCTTCACCAACAGCGTCAAGAAACAATTAGAGGATGATCTGAACCACATCAGGCAGGGAAACCGAACCGTCATGGAGTACCAGCGGGAGTTTGTGAGGCTGGCGAACTGCGTCCCTTTTGTTATACGGGACGAGTCTCACAAGGCCACCCTCTTCGTGGACGGGTTGCGCAGCGACATTTTCCAGGTGGTGCAGGCGGCGGACTTGCACACCTTCCAGAAGGTGGTCGACCGGGCCACCATTGTGGAGCGCGGCTTCGCCGTCACCCGTGCCCGAGGGGGAGGCCCCACTCAGCAGGAGGAGCGGAAGCGATCTCTGCCTTACTCCGGGGGAGGCTCTTCCAGCGGGAGTCGACTCTCTAAACGGTGGAGATCCCAGCAGAGAACCAGGAGCGCACCTACGGGAGGACAGAGATCAGATGACAGGCCTTGCGTCATCTGCGGCGGGGCACACCGGGTGACAGAGTGCTCAAGGAGGCAAGACCATTGCTTCCGTTGCGGCAAGCAGGGGCATTTCCGCTTCAACTGCCCCACGAACCAGGGATCGGCTTCTTCAGCGGCTTCTACGCCAGCACCGCATCACACGGGACGGGGAAAGGCCCCGATGGCATCGGCCTCTAGACTTCCAGCACCTCGACCAGCAGGGGAAAGATCGCCACAACCGGGAGGCCGGGTCTACTCGATGACCCACCAGGAGGCGGACCCATCAGAAGACGTTGTAGCAGGTATTACTCTACTTTCAGTTTACCGTGCTAGAACTCTTTTTGATACCGGAGCAACCCACTCTTTTATATCTTGCGACTTTGTGCTGTCTCATGGTTTTGAAGAGAGACCTCTACTAAGTGTTTTGTCAGTCCAAACCGCGGGGGAACCCTTGGAGGCCCGCAACCTTATACCTTCCTGCCCGATAAGGTTAGGGAGACTTTCTTGCCCCTGCGATTTGGTAGTCATTCCATTAAAGGAGTACGATGTGGTACTTGGAATGGATTGGCTCACTGGGTATCAAGCGGTGATCGACTGTGAGAAGCGCCAGGTGCGACTACAGTATCCAGGGTTTCCAGAGAATGTGTACCTAGCATGCAAGAGCATTTCCTTTTCCACCATCATTCCAGCATCGCGAGCCAGAAAACTGATCGAGGGAGGGTGCGTGGCTTACTTGGCGTCGGTGGACTTGGCCACTAGACCCTCCGCGACGCTCTCCGACATCCCGATCGTGAGGGACTTCCCAGATGTTTTCCCTACCGAACTGCCGGGGATGCCCCCCGAACGGGAGGTTGTTTTTCCGATCGAGCTTCTACCCGGCACCCGACCGATCACAACGGCCCCCTACAGAATGGCCTTTGCAGAACTGAAGGAACTTAAGGCGCAGCTCGAAGATCTTCCGGATAAAGGATTCATCAGACCGAGTGTGTCGCCTTAGGGCGCACCGGTACTTTTCGTGCGAAAGAAGGACGGAAGCTTGCGGCTGTGCATCGACTACAGGGAAATAAACAAAGTCACAGTGAAGAACAAGTACCCCTTGCCCAGGATCGATGACCTCTTTGATCAGCTACGGGGAGCAACGGTCTTCTCAAAGATTGATTTGCAGTCAGGCTACCACCAGCTCAGAGTGCAGGATGAGGATATTCTGAAGACGGCTTTCCGGACCCGGTACGGCCACTACGAGTTTACTGTAATGCCGTTCGGGCTTACCAACGCCCCAGCGGTATTTATGGATATGATGAACCGAGTCTTCAGGCCCTTCTTGGATCAGTTCGTAATGGTCTTTATCGACGACATCCTGATCTACTCGCCCACCGATGAGGAACACGAGGAGCACTTACGGATTGTTCTGCAGACTCTCAAGGATCAGAGGTTGTTTGCCAAACTTAAGAAGTGCGAGTTTTGGCTTTGCGAGGTGGGGTTTCTGGGGCACATAATTTCAGCAGCGGGAATTGCAGTGGATCCCAAGAAGGTGGAGTCGGTGACCGACTGGCCCCAACCGACTACGGTAATGGAAGTTCGCAGCTTCCTAGGCCTAGCAGGATATTACAGACATTTTGTCGAGGGTTTCTCGAAGATTGCGACCCCACTTAACCGCCTGACCCGGAAAGGAGAAAAATTTATCTGGACGGCCCAATGCCAAGAGAGTTTTGAAGAACTCAAGAGGAGGCTAACAAGAGCACCTGTACTTGTGCTACCGACGCCCGGAGAGGACTACGAAGTTTACTGTGACGCATCACGGATCGGATTGGGGGGTGTACTGATGCAACAGGGGAAAGTCAAAGCCTATGCCTCAAGACAGCTCAAGGAATATGAACGGAACTACCCGACGCACGACCTGGAGCTTGCCGCAGTCGTCTTCGTTCTGAAGCTTTGGAGGCACTATCTCTTTGGTGTCCACTGGAATGTGTTCTCTGACCACCAAAGCCTTAAGTCCCTTTTTACCCAGAAGGAGCTGAAACTGCGACAGAGACGGTGGTTGGAGTTGCTGAAGGATTATGACCTAACTATTCACTACCACCCAGGAAAAGCAAATGCGGTAGCGGATGCTTTGAGCAGAAAGGGACAGACAGAGGGGACATCAGCAGGCACGATTACTCAGCAGGATGACTTGATCGCGGAGTTCTCGCGATTGAGGTTAGAAGTGGTACCGGCAGGGACGGTCAAGAGACTAATGTCTTTAATAGTCGTGCCTACCTTGTTCGAGAGGATCCGAGAAGGCCAAAGTACCGATCCACAATTACAGCTTGTACGGGATAGGATTTCCCCGGGGCAGGAGGGGGACTTTACAGTGGGGACAGATGGCACACTCCGGTTTCAAGGGTGGATCTGTGTGCCCGATTCGCCAGACCTGAAGAGGGAAATCTTGGCTGAAGCGCACTGCGCTCCCTCTACGGCGCACCCTGGGGGCACAAAGATGTACAGGGATCTCCGGCAGACCTTCTGGTGGCCGAAGCTGAACGGGGACGTGACACGGTTCGTAGCACACTGTCTGATCTGTCAACAGGTAAAAGCCGAGCACTAGGGGCCGGCAGGGAAGTTGCAGCCACTACCCGTGCCAGAATGGAAATGGGAGCGAATCACCATGGATTTCGTCACCGGGCTCCCGCGTTCGCAACAGGGACACGACACCATCTGGGTCATTGTGGACTGGTTAACGAAGTCAGCTCACTTTCTACCTATCCACACGACCTAGACGTACGATCGGCTGGCTCAGGTCTACATCAGCGAGATTGTGAGGTTACACGGGATACCGGCATCGATCACCTCAGACAGGGACACACGATTTGTCTTAAACTTTTGGCAGAGTCTACAACGAGCCTTGGGGACCAAGCTACACTTCAGCACAGCCTTTCACCCCCAGACGGACGGACAATCTGAGCGGGTGATCCAGATCCTCGAGGACATGCTCCGAGCCTGTGTACTTGATTTGGGAGACGGATGGTCACGCCATCTACCTCTTGTGGAGTTCGCCTACAACAACAGCTACCAGGCTAGCATCCGTATGGCGCCGTACGAAGCTTTATATGGCAGACGCTGTAGGTCCCCGATCTGTTGGGACGATCTGGGGGAGCGAAAGGTTTTGGGACCGGATTTGGTGGAAGAAACTGAGGAAAAGGTGCGCCTCATCAGACGGCGGTTGGTGACCGCCCAGAGCTGACAAAAGAGTTACGCAGACCAGAGACGCCGCGACTTGGAGTTCCAGGTGGGGGAGCACATGTTACTGCGGGTTTCACCGTCCAAAGGGGTGAAGCGGTTCGGGCTGAGAGGCAAGTTGAGCCCACGGTATGTGGGGCCTTTTGAGATCTTGGAGCGCATCGGCCCGGTGGCCAATCGCCTTGCCCTACCGCCAAACCTTGATCGGATTCACAACGTGTTCCACGTGTCCATGCTTCGAAGGTACCTTCCCGACCCATCGCAGGTGCTCGACGTCACCGCAATCGAGCTCAAAGAGGACCTGAGCTTTGAAGAAACACCGGTGCGGATCCTAGCACGGGAAGACAAAAAGTTGCGCAATCGGACAATCCCCTACGTGAAGGTGATTTGGAGCAATCAGGAGGAACGTGAAGAGACCTGGGAACAAGAGTCGAAGATGAGGGAGTGCTACCCAGATCTTTTCGCCGTAGACGTGGGTTAAGTTTCAAGGACGAAACTTGTTCTTAGTGGTGAGTGATGTAAGACCCGCCCTTTTTATTTTAGTAATTTTCCTTTTACTTTACTTGTAGAGGCCCGGCGGAGGGGTTACTAATTCGTGTTTTTCTGGACAGTCCGTCGGGGCTCGCGGCCATTTTTAAGTGCTAGAGCTCGCGAAACGGGAAACGGTGGCGCGATCGGATTTGAATTCCGACCCCGGAATCTCCTAGAAATTAATTTTAAAGTTTGCGACCTTTTTGGACGCTCCGAGATCCGTGCAGGCGATCAGCACAGTTATCGAGGTAACCGGGAACCCTTTTTTTTTTTACTGCTGATGAGCTAGGGCACGTTGGGACTTAGGTTTTTTTTTCCCCTTTCTCCTCCCATCGTTGCGGTACGACAGGCGCGGCTCCGATCAGAAGGAAATTGAGGAGAGAAAGAGGAACCCAACCCACTTTCGCTGTCGCTTCAAGTTTCCGGTGCAGAGCTCCAACATGGGGATCCGGGGGAGAAGGACGGAGGTTGGATTTTCGGTGGGTTGATCGGGCGAAGGTGGACGATCCTCTTCCTCCACCTCCTCTCGCGAATCAAAGGTGAGTTTTCCCGTTTTTGTTTTAGGTTTTACGTGGTTGAGGGTTCTTGTCGGTCGTTTCGAGGACGGGGATCACCGCGCCGCCGCCGCCATCGTCGAGGCGGCCGCCGGCATCGCGGGGCCACCCGCAGGCAGGACACTGGCGCGGGCGGGGGCCCCGCGGGGTTGCCCGTGCCTGCGGGCAGCGCGCCCGCGCTGATCGGTGCCGCGCGGGGCCGCCCGTAGGTGGGGCGCCCGCGCGGGCTCGCGCCGCGCGGGGGTCGCCCGCGCCTGCGGGCAGCGAGACGCGCGGACCAAGGCCGCGCGGTGCCGCCCGCAGGTGGGGCGCCCACGCGGGCTGGCGCCGCGCGGGGTCACCCGCGCCTGCGAGCAGCGCGCCCGCGCGGATCGGGGCCGCTAGGGCCAGCGCCGCGCAGGGGTGCCGCGCCTGCGGGCAGCGCGCCGCGCCTGCGGCCAGCGCGCCGCGCCTGCGGGCAGCGCGCTCGCGCCGATCTGGGCCGCCCGCAAGTGGGACGCCCGCGCGGGCCAGCGCCGCGCGGGGTCGCCCGAGCATGCGGGCAGCGCACCCGCGCGGACCGGTGTCGCGCGGGGCCGCCCGTAGGTGGGGCGCCCGCGTGGGCTGGCGCCGCGCAGGGTCACCCGCACCTGCGGACAGCCCACCCGCACGGACCAGTGCCACGCGGGGCCGCCCGCAGGTGGGGCACCCGCGCGGGCTGGTGCCGAGCGGGGCCGCTGCCGACGGATCGGGGCCGCGCTGGGCTGTAGGCATGCGGGCTGCGCGCCGCACGGATCGTCGTCGTGCGGGGAACTTCGCGCGCGGGGTTTTAGGAACGTGTCGGTCTTCCGTTTTCAACTTTTGAGTCGACGTTCGGCGTTGACCACCTAGTCTGAGCATACTTTGGTTCCTTCAAGAGCGCGGGACATCGTAAACCCGACAGGTACGCGGTCGCGGACGGGGTGAGCGCCGGCCGACACGCACAAGGTGGGTACATTTCTAGGAATTTTGGGAATAGGCATAAAATGATAGAAATAACATGTTTGGGCAAAGGTGAATAGTAAGTGACTATCTGATTATATAACTAACCCTGTTACACTATTTTTACTTATACTTTCGATTGTGAGGCTCGTGATTGCTACACGCACACCGGCGGTTTGGCCTCCGCAAGGGTGTGCTTTTCCGGAAAAGTGGTACGTTGACCCGTGTACCCCACGTGACGGTGACGTAAAGGGGTCCCTCATGGGTGGGGGTTGTGAGCGGTGATGCCGAGGCGGGTGCTCGGCGGGGTTTCCGAGGTAGGTGCTCGGTGTGGTTGTCGGGAAAGGTTCCCGGTTTTGATTGGTACAGGGTTTTGTCACTGTCGGTTGTACTTTGAGGAGGGCGGTTGCTCTGGTTACTGTGGTTTGCCTTACTTTTAGCCCTTTTTGCATTTTATGTTATTTCTAGTCACTGACTTCCCACTCCGTGACAGGTTCGTCCAGGGGCGAGTGCTAGAGCGTTGGTGAGGCCGCGTGAGCGATCTTCTGGCCCTTAGAGGCTGCAGATACTGTTTACTTTACCTTCTTCTTTCATTTCATTACTCATGATAGCCAGATGTGGATTCTGATACCCCCGTGGGATCGATGTGGATGTTGGCTATTGGTATAACTTATGGATGGATGTCATTCTTATTTCTCTACTTGGCCGTTTGCAAACTACAAATAAGAAACAAGAAAACTATTGCGAAAACCATTTTTAAAATATGGGTGTCGTGTGGGCACCATTTTCAAACTCTGTGGATTTATGGGATTTCGAAAATGGCTTTATAAAACCTGGCACCGGTTGGGTGCCGTTTCCAAATTCTGTGGATTTATGCGGTTTCGAAACTGGTTTTACAAAATCTCGGTGTCGGGTGGACACTGCTTTCAAAACCCTGTGATTTTTATCCTTTCAAAAACAGTCTGCCCCTTGATTGCTTGTGGAAAGATGGTGGTATGTGATTGTTGACTGTTGCATGTGTTTGAGCACGATCTAATGTAGTTAAAGCGTGAATGAGATGGATTTTGTAGTCAGGACGCCGTGCATATACAAAGGAGACTCTGCCCGTTTGCAGAGTGAATTTGTATATTTGGCGGGTCTGGGCCCGCACCGGGGGAGTTTGGTTTCAAAAAAAAAAAAATACGGTTGATTTGGGAGCATCGGTGGCTCTTCTTCCGCGCGTTTAAACCCCCGGGGCGTGACAACTATGCTCGCGAATAGGGTAGACGGCTATCTAATCCGCTATCCTCTTACCTCCATCTGCCAAGGAAGGTCCAGTAACTCCTGCAGAGGACTCTGCAAAACAAAGGGGGAAAAAGGGAAAAGTACAGTGGGGGTGAGAACTACTATAAAAACAGTAGCCTCCCCTAGTGGGTTAAGCCTCAAACTCTGACATGCCCACTAGGTCTACCAGAGGCGAAAAGGAAACAAAGGTGGTATGCTATGAAGATAACTACTGATGAAAAGCTACCACTAGTATGCTTCTAAAATGCCGAGCTAAAAGAATAGCTAAATGTATGCATCAGTACATGAATGCCTGCCTAAGTAAACCCAATCAATAGACCAGTAATCACTGGCACTGCCTGCTCTGCTGTCGAACTCAAGAACTCAGTAGCTGATCGGCACACGGCTCGATCCCAATATAACCAATCGACCGGCACACGGCTCGGCCCTAAGCCTACTCCGGAGTGGCACTCAAGGGGAGCGACCCACACGAGTAAAGTAACCCTGCCACAAGTATCTCGATATAGCAGGATTGGATCACGACTATGATCAAAGTGGGAAAAACTATCCACTAAAGAAAGCCCGATCCCTCTCCCCCAATCTGATGCAATAGTCACAGCCCGGTCAACCGCCCAAAGTTCGCGGTTGCCGCAATACCCTGCCTGTCCCAAATTCCCCGAAATCTGACTACACTATCCCAGCCCCTACTCGAACCCGAGCACACTATCCCCTAAGTCTAGATAACAGGAGAAAGAAATAAAAGCATGGTTTCTCCTAAGTCAGTTCCAGCATGATAGTGTAGCAGAAAAAGGTGGCTTATCTAGGTGACCATACAAGCATGCGAAAGTCCTTTACTTAGTAAAATAAATACAGGTGTTCCAATCTTTATAATAACTATAGTATGTTATTGCTTAAATATCCAATATACTAGTATGTCATAAACCGGCCTATACACATGCATAAAAATCTCCAAATATACATAATACATGATATGGTCTTAGCATAATATTCCCAAGATGTTAGACAATATGCCTTTATGCAAGATATAACAGTTTACAGTATCTAGTCCCCTGGAGATGCAAGCATTAACAGCAAGTCCTTAATCTCATACTAGCGTGCTATAATTATCTCACGAGTACAATTAACAACATAATATAGGAATATCTCCAATATGCCTACTGGGTAATCAAAAGTAGGAGGTTCACAACAATACCCACCTCAAATGCTAAAATCCAAGCCCCAAAAGTGCCCTCGCCCAAAAAGATAGTCCGCCGCGATCCCTGTACAAAATATCCCCAACACACACGCAATTAAACACACAAGTACTCAAATACATGCTGTCACTAAATTAACAGTCCAGAAATGCTCTGTTTTCACCTGCGAGTTGGGCTCGGAAAATTCCAGAAAAATTACCGCCACGACCGTCGCGACGAGCCGATCGAAACGAGTACCTGCACGTCCAAAACCGAGTTTTGTAGGTCAAGATATAAAATCGGCAAGGTGACCATCTTCAAAAATCCCAAGTACAAAATCTGTAATACTTCATCCAGAAAAGTGGAATTTTCACCTTCGGGAAAAGCTCAGAAAAATCCAGGAAAAATACGAGGATGCTCCTTGCAATATGTAGATGCAAAACGACTATTGGCACGCCTCAATCCGATGCCTGTGCGCGGAGATATCGCCGAAAAACCAAGTTGCGGTCCAAAACTCCGCAGTAGAAAATAGGTCATAAAAAGGCTCAAAGAACTCCAAGAAAACTTGAAAAGAGGGGGAAGCTCAAACAAGAAAGTCGTAGCCCTACCTGTCGTGAAGCCAACGGCGCAAGAATCGCCGGAAAAGATGGTTGGAGTAGGCCGGGGGAGCTCGTGCACCGAAACGCGACGGAGAAGAACACCAATGAAGGAACATCGCACCGCGCCAGAAAAATGAAAACCACAAAGTGCATGCCACAGAAAAATCCGGGAATCCACAGGTAGAACTAGCTCTGGAAGATAAAGAACTTTGGTGAAGGTCACACTGTTGAAAAATGAACAGAGAAAACGTTCGCTGGGCTTGAACTGGGCCTATTTATAGGCCCAGATAAACAAATTCAGAAATCCCGAACTTGTCCTCGGATTCGGGCGCTGGCGGGTGATTCGGGCGCCCGAATCCGCGATCCAACGGCCATCGAGTAGCGCCCAAAACTCCCTGATGGCGCCACGTGTCCCCCGAACAGCGGACAGCTGTGCGGGGTCGCTCAGGAGCGGCCGCGTGGCTCAGCCCGGTCAATGCGGTGGTTGGCGCCCGCCAACCCGCAGGCGCCACGTGGCCCAGCGACAGTGCCCACGTGCGGCACTGTCGCGCCGCCTGGCGCTCTGACGCGCACGCGCCCTGAGGCGGCTCCCCACACCTCCGTGCGCCGAGCCAGGTGAGCCCACCAAACAAATGCTGCCACGTGTCCCCAACACCCGGTCCATGCACCCGCTTTTGGGTTCCGTGGACCGCGCCGCGCACACCGACCAACCGAAAAGTGACACATGTCCCCCGCCTGGTCCATGCACCGACGTGCAAGCTCTGTGGACCACGCACTACGAGCCGGCCAATCTGCATCTGCCACGTGTCCTGCGCCGGGCCCATGCACCCAGCTGCACCGCTCTATGGACCGAGCGCTGCAAACCGGCCAATGACAGGCCGCCATGTGGCACACCGGCGGTCCACGGTCCCCCCCATGCACCAAAAATCACTAAAAACTTCCGGGAGTCTGTTTTTGGACATCCGGACTCGGAAATAAACAAGCAAATAGCCCTTTTCAAGCGTTTTTCCGTGCTGAATCCAAATCCGACCTCTGTTTGGCCCAAAACCTTTTCTAAAGTTCGGCAAAAGAAGACGAAGGCCAAACCAGCTACAAATACCTCACTGGGTCCATCTGTGCTATCCCTTTGATGCACTATGGACCAGACACACGAGGCAAGACAATAGGTATACAGATAGATAATATGAAAGCTGAAGTGGAACTACAGCTAATATGCCTCAAGTATCATGCTCAAAGGAAAAACTAAACTAAGAACATGCAATGGATCCACTCGCTCACGAGGTGCTTACATCAACCCAAATCTCAATGACTGCCAAATCTGGTCCAGTCAAGCCTGCGGGCCCTAGTGTATCAACTAGGGCCCTTAGTGTATCAACTAGGGTGTCCAATCGGACTATCATAATATCACGCAAAGCAACCTCATCAGGCACATCATCATCATCGCATCCGGAGCGGCTCTCGAGGGGAGAGACCCCACCGAGGAATAAGCGTGTCTCATATGGCTCATAAGCGGCATCTGCAGGCTTTAATCTACGATCGAACAGATCAGAAACTCGAATGCCGACTAACCCATTAACAGGTCGGATAACCTTCCATGACTCAATCTGATAGTGCACACAAACCCCCAAAACACTAGGAAACCCACTCACTGAGTCAATAAAAATCCCCTCGGCCTCCAGGCGCGAGAATACATGCATCCTGAACCTATCCAACCCTCGAGGTGATCACAATGTATAAAACTGTTTTTGAAGCCACTTTTTATATTAAAATGGGTTCAATGATTTTAGAACAGTTCAGATGCAGTTCGAAAGTCAACTAATCATGCAATCTAGTGTCAAACAGTCTCAAGATCATACTGATGATAAATGGGGTTCAGGTCTGTCATTCAAAGATAATCTAGGCGTCTATCAGATTTTACCAGCTATACAAATAGCTAAACTACGCATGCTAACATGCTTTCAACAGAATTAGAAGGCATTCCATAAAGTTTGGAAGAATTCCGACCCACCTGGATGTGCGCGTTAGTCCTGAGTCCAAACGAGCTGAAATTTAACGGGTGCGATCCTCAGGTTCTCACGATTCCAACGCACCAAAAATCGACCGAAAATTCCATCCGGCCACTGAGATATAAGCCGAACATCGTGGTAAGCTCAAATCACTCAAAATAGTAAATAGACGGATGCCCTCCAAAAATTCCGAGAAAAATACGACGGCAATCCTCGCGAAGTGTAAATAGAAATCAAGTCCTTAAACACCAAATTCCGCCTCTTGTAGGCCGAGAAATTGCAAGATTACTTCTCCGCTGTCCAGAACATGCAACAGCAAAAAGGGGGTCTAAAGATGCTACACGCACTCCCATAAAAACTCAAAACAAAGCAAAGAAATGAATATCAAAGTCGAAGATCTACCTGTTGTAAAAATGCTGCCGCAAAAATAGGCGTAAAATTCCAAGAACTCAGCTCGAGGGAGTCCGCGGACAAAGAGTCGACGAAATCGATCGATATCGAAACAGCGTCGAAGCTCGCGAGATCAGGGAGGAAAAATATCAAACGGCCTCAAAAATTTCTCCAAAACCCCAAAAAGTGTAGAAGACTCGAAGTAGAAACTCGCTGTCGAAAATGACACTCAAAATGGATCTCAGAAAGTCCAGAAATGAAGCTCTCAATGGCCTATTTATAGCCAAAAGTCCAAATAGTGGGCTTGCAGATTCGGGTCCAGAGTTCGGGCGCGCGAAAGGCACTGTAGCCGCCCGAATCGACCAGATGATCCCACGTGTCCCACCCGAATCCACCAGATCACGCCACGTGTCCCACCGCCCCGTGTTCTGCACGCCTCGCGCATGTGGGCGGCGTGCGCCCGCCAATGGAACAGTGCCACGTGTCCCCACGTGGTTCACGCGACGCACGCGCCCGGTCCATGTGCCGGGTCTTTCGGAATCTGTCGGCCAATCACACGACGCCATGTGTCACAGCCGCCGCCGCCTCATTTGACGCCGTCCAACCAATAGGGTGCTGCCACGTGGCATCACCAATCCTCGGTGCTCCCGGTGCATGCGCCTGCCCGTGGAACCGCCGCCACATGCCGCGCCTGCCCGCGCTGCCCGCAGCCGCGTTCTGCCGCTGCGCCGCCGCGCTCCGCCTTGCTCCGCCGCCGGCCGTCGGAATAGTGTTTCCGGCCGGTGAACAGTAACTTTTTGCTCCGAAGTCCAAAAAATGCAAGTAAATAGCCCATTTTCATCGTTTTCGCGCGCTGAGTCCAAATCCGCTGTCCGTTTCGCCAAATTCTCTTTCTAAATTTTGCCGGAAGCCCCCGCAAAAGCAAACTTGATCCGATTTTTGCGCCGGTTCCAAATCTGGAATCCGATTCATGAACAACCAACTCTATCACACAACATAGGCCTCCATAAGCCACTGCTCGCCCTGCAAAACCATCCTAGAGATCCGGATCTTCACATCCTCCCACTCTAAAAGAAAGTTTCATCCTCGAAACTAAACATACCTCATCCAGGAGTCTCAAACAGGTGGGGATAAGCATCCATCATCACCGTCTCCAGCTCCTAAGTAGCCTCCCGCTCCTCGTGATTACTCCACAACACTTTCACATATGGTATAGCCTGATTGCGCAATTCTCTCACCTCACGAGCCAGAATCCGCAATGGGCGCTCCTCGTACCCTAGATCCTCACCGATCTCAAGCGGAGTGAAGTCAATCACGTGCGTAGAATCATAAACATATCTCCTCAAAGCTGAGATGTGGAAAACATCATGAACTACTACAAGGCGTGGGGGAAGTGCAACTCTATAAGCCGCTGGGCCAATCCTCTCGAGTACCTAGAAAGGTCCAATAAATCACGGACTAAGCTTTCCGCGTACTCCGAATCGGCGTATCCCTCTGGATGGCGAGACTTTCAGAAAAACATGATCACCAATCTGGAACTCTAAGTCACACCGCCTCCTATCGGCATAACTCCTCTGTCGGCTCTGGGCGGTCTCCAAATGTCACCGAATAATCTTGACCTTTTCTTCAGCTTCCAATAGCCAGTCGGGTCCCAAGGTTTTTCTTTCACCCACGTCACTCCAAAATAATGGCGATCGACATTTGCGTCCGTACAACGCTTCAAAGGGCGCCATTTGAATGCTCGCCAGGAAACTATTGTTGTACGCGAACTCAGCCAATCTCAAATGTCGATCCCAACTGCCACTAAAGCTCAGGACACACGCTCTCAACAGATCCTCAAGAGTCTGAATGGTCCGCTCAGACTGTCCATCAGTCTGTGGGTGAAAGGCCGTGCTGAAACAAAGCTGGGTCCCCAAAGCTGTCTATAGACTCTTCCAGAAATGCGATGTGAATCTTGGGTCCCTATCAGACACAATCGAGGCTGGTACACCATGCAGTCTCACAATCTCATCCAAATACAGCTGTGCTAGCCTCTCAAGAGCCCAACTCGACTGTATAGGCAGAAAATGGGCAGATTTGGTCAGTCGATCCACAATCACCCAAATAGCATTGGCTCCACTCTGTGACCTTAGTAATCCAACAATAAAGTCCATGGTCACATGATCCATTTCCATTCAGGAATTGGAAGGCTCTGTAACTTGCCAGCCGGTACCTGGTGCTCAGCTTTAACTTGCTGACAAGTTAGACAGTAAGGGACAAACCTTCCAATATCTCTTTTCATGTCATTCCACCAAAACTGTGCCCTTAAGTCCCTATACATCTTAGTTCCTCCAGGGTGAAGGGTATAAGGTGTATAGTGAGCCTCTCTCAAAATCAGCTCCCGAATCTCAGAATCCATGGGCACACAAAAGCGATCCTTGTACCTCAGTACTCCTGCTGCATCAACAGAAAAGTCCCCACCATGACCATGCTGCACTTGGTCTCTAATCCTCTCTAGATAGGGGTCCACACTCTGTTTCTCCTTAATTTTATCCAGCAGAGTGGGTTGGATGATCAAAGACATAAGCCTTGCAGAATCTCTAGGGGACACGACCTCAATCTCGAGTCGCCTCAGCTGCTCTCTCAATGGCATCTGATCAGTGATCAAAATACTCAAGGTCTGCATTGCCCGCCTACTCAAGGCATCTGCGACGACATCAGCCTTGCCGGGGTGATATTGAATACTCAAGTCATAGTCCTTTAACAGTTCCAACCACCGGCGTTGCCTCAAGTTTAACTCCTTCCGAGTAAACAAGTACTTCAGACTCTTATGGTCAGTAAATATCTCACAGTGCTCACCATAAAGGTAATGTCACCACAGTTTTAATGCAAACACTACAGCGGCTAACTCCAAATCATGTGTAGGGTAATTCTTCTCATAATCCTTCAGTTGCCGCGAAGCGTAAGCATTTACCCTACCATGTTGCATCAATACACAACCCAATCCGCTGTGGGAGGCATCACTATAAATCACAAATCCCTCTCCCATCACAGGCAATGCTAAGATCGGTGCTGATATTAATCTCATCTTCAGCTCATCAAAGCTCTGCTGGCATTGCTTAGTCCAAGTAAATCTGATTCCCTTCCTAGTCAATCGGGTAAGGGGAGTAGAGAGCTTCGCAAAGCCCTCAACAAACCGACGGTAATATCCTGCTAAGCCCAAGAAAATCCGGACCTCAGTAACCGTCATCGGTCTAGGCCAATCCTGAAGAGCATCAATCTTCGTCGGGTCCACTGCCACTCTAGCGGCTAAAACCACATGGCCTAAAAAGGCAACTTCTCGAAGCCAGAATTCACACTTCTTAAGTTTGGCATACAACTTCTTCTCTCTCAGAAGCTGCAGCACTATCCCCAAGTGCTCCTCATGCTCCTCATTACTTCGGGAGTAAATCAAAATATCATCAAGAAACACCACGACAAATCGGTCAAGTACGGTTGAAACATCTGGTTCTTTAAATCCATGAATGCAGCTGGGGCATTAGTCAATCCAAATGGCATCACCGTGATCTCATAATGCTCGTACCGAGATCTAAAGGCTGTCTTGGGTATGTCTTCGGCCCTCACCCTCAACTGGTGGTAACCGAACTGGAGATCGATTTTTGAAAACACCAGAGCTCCTTGCAACTGGTCAAACAAATCGTCTATCCGTGGTAAAGGATACTTGTTCCGGATGGTCACTTTGTTCAGTTCTCTGTAATCTACACACAGTCTAAGGGATCCATCCTACTTTTTCACGAACACAACTGGCGCTCCCCACGGAGACACACTAGGTCTAATGAAACCTTTACCCATCAGATCTTGTAGTTGTGCCTTCAATTCTCTCAACTCGGCAGGTGCCATCCGATAAGGTGCCTTCGAGACCGACGCGGTTCAAGGGACCACGTCGATCACAAACTATATCTCCCTCTCCGGCGGCATAGTCGTCAGCTCAAGAGGAAACACATCCAGAAACTCTCGGACGATAGGGATTTCCTCGAGTCCCGGTGCCGCCGTAGGCACCTCAACAATAGTTGTCAGGAAAGCAGTGCAACCTCTACTCATCATCCGTCTAGCTCTCGCTGAGGAAACGGTAGCTGCGAACAGCGTGCTCTGGCAGCCTCGGTAGGTGCACTCCTCCTGTCACGCCCCGGGGTTGAAACTGTGACCCGGGCCCGCCAACAGATCCGCCGCCTATACAAAACCCCGCATAGGCGAAGCGTCCTACTTGCAAGAAAAGGGACTACAGCTAAACAGATATCAGAGCTCTAAAATAAAAGTGCTGAAAAACTAAAACCAATCATCTGTACAACTGGAAATAATTATACCATATCCATCTCCCATAAATGATAATCATACAATATCCTCAAATACAACAAAGCAAAACTCAGAAGGGAGGTAACCTGAAATAATACATCAGGGTACAGGCTCTCAGTACAAGTCAGATCCTCACAATACAATGATCTCTCAAAAGCGGAAAAAGTAAATGATCTACTGACTATACTCAGGATCTCCAATGTAGGGGTACCGCTACTCTCCACAGACGGGTAGGGATCTAGCTCGCGACTCCCTCGCCTCGCACAACAACCACAGAATCAGCAATATCCGCTAAGACTCTACAAAACAAAGGAGAGAAAAAAAAAAGGAGGGGGAAAACCCCCAATGGGTGTGAGAACTACACCAAAAGGGAGTTCTCAGTGGGTACCACCGCCAGGCCCGACGATCTGCCCACTAAGTCTACTAGAGGCATAAGATAACAATGCAGTAAAAACTGAATAAGAAAGCTGGAGGTACTCAACAGCTACCATGCCTCTATCTAAATGCTCAAAAGGGGAAAACCAACGAAAGGTATGCAACCACTCGCACATGAAGTGCACAATCGACCCAATCGAGCTGACTGCCACATCTGGTCCAGTCAAGCCTGCGCCCACCTACAACCACCTCCTACTGCCGGGCAGGAATTACGTAGGGTATCCATACGGACTAACTCGCTATCGAATAGTGGCACATGCAGGCTATAGTCAAAATCCACGCTCTCTCTCAAAACGGATGGACTCAAGGTCCTCAACATCTCACACAACGGTCAAAGTACTCTCAACGGCATGGGACCACCGTCAAACCAAACGGCTCCCAACAACACTAGCACCGGTCTAAACTCAGCTACCAGACTCCACTCAGCCCCTAGGCACGAGTGCAACAATAAAAGTATCTGACCGAATAAACCCAATCAAATGAACTGGTATAAAACCCTGTACTGCCTGCTCTGTCATCAATCTCACGAACTAAGTATCTCCACTGTCCATCTGACCAGCACCCGTCACGTTCTAAAGCCTACTCTGGAGTGGCACTCGAGGGGAGCGACCCACACGAGTAAAGTATCACTGTAACAAGTATCATAAGTATCATAATATAGCAGGATTGGATCACGACTCTGATCAAAGTGTGAAAACCCATCCACTAAAGGGAAACCCGATCCCCAAACTGGTACAATAGTAAACAATAAGTGGAAAACTCCATCCACTAAAGGAAATCTGGTACCCAATCTGATGCACAAGTACATATCCGGTTAACCTCCCAACATCCGCGGTCGCCGCAATACCCCACAAGTCCACAATCTAATCCAACCTGTCCCAGACACAAAGTCCCGACTACACTATCCCAAACCCCTGCTCGAACCCGAGCAACATGAATCTAGAATTTAGAAAGAAAGGAGAAAGAACAAGCATGGTTTCTCCTAAGTCTGATTCAAACATGATAGTGTAGCAGTAAAAGATGGCCTATCTAGATGTCCATACAAGCATGCATTAGTCCTCAAGAAAAAGAAAGGGAGTAAATCACATAATAGCTCCACAAGGGTATAAACAACATGCCAGAATCCCTAATGAACTACACCTGTTCATAATCCAAGATCCACAATAACTCCTCGGAGTAATATCCGCACATAGATACATAATCCTGCTCCATTGAGTAATCAAATCATAAAAGACTATGTGCAACATGGCATGCTAAAAGATCACTACTACAGTATGTCAATCTACATGATCTAGGCCATTCCTCAAGCTTCCATCTGGAAGCTAGATATTGTACAATTAAACATGCATGCTAACAATCACATAGGGTAAATTCCTTAGGTAAGCTTTTACTATTCATTATCATGGATATCCAAATCTTGCAAGTCCTCAATAATATTTAACATGGATATTAATCTTGCAATTCCCTTGTACAATCATCCTTACTAGCTTACCTCTCAATAACATACAATGTACCCTAAACATGCATGCATTCTAACATAAAGAATTAGACAACCGTCCACTTGTTCTGGAGATGAAGCAACCCACCTGAAACGCTTTCCGCAGGCAAAGCCGAAGTCGGTGAAGTGCGTAGTCACACACTAACCAAAATCCGTCGAAATTGCTCCCTCAGCACTCAGTCGCGCAAGCCTGAGCTCCGAACAACGTCACAACAACAACACACTAATCAATACCCCAAATCGCACCCGCTGTTTTGCAAAACAGCACAAAGAAGAGGGTTTTTCACCTGCGAACAGTCCTATGAAAAATCCAAAAAAATCATTGTTGCGATCCTCGCGACGAGTAGATCCAAATCGAGTATTTATACACCTCGTTCCGACACCTGTAGGCCATGATATAAATAAAACACTGTGGCAAGTCAAACTATCCACTATCAAAAATCTGTAGGAAATCAGTTCGAAAGAAGCTTAATTATCACATTTGAAGAGTCATCAAAAATTCCAATAAAAATACGGATGCGTTCCTCTCGAAGCGTAGATATCAATCGAGTCCTTAAACGCCTCATTCCGATGCTCGTAGACCGAGAAAATCCAACAAAACACCACCGCTGTCCCGTACCTCGCAGCAGTACAAAGGGTCATAGAAAAACCTCAGGAACTATGCCAAAACCTCAAAATGTGGCAAAGTGATCAACACGAAAATCGAAGGAGTACCTCTCATGAACGCGCTTCCATAAAAATGAGCTCAAAAGTCCATCGGGGTAGTTCAGGGGGTCTCTCGGACTAAAAAGCAACGGTAGAAGCCAAAAACGAAGTGTGCGTCGAAGTGCGCCGCGTCGCAAAAACGCCGATGACACAGCCTCCAAAAAAAAATCGGGAATCCATCGAAGGTTGGAGGACACGGTGGGGAAAGGCTCTGCTCAAAGGTGGCTCCCAGAAATGCGAAAATCCCGCACAAGGGGCTCCCATAGCCTATTTATAGGCTGAAATCCAAGAGGAAAAAGGTACTTTGGGGGACGTTTTCCGTGCGCCCGGAAGAATCGGGCGCAAACAGTGCCGCCGATACCCCTCAATCCGGGCCGTTCATCCAGCGCCCGGATCGCTGCCGTTGCGCCACGTGGCCACAGAACAGCGGACAGCAGAACTGACCTGCCGCTGCGCGCCGCGTGGCCCGCACTCACCGCGCGGTGGTTGGTGCCCGCCAACCACGCGCGGACGCGTGGCGCGCACCCACCGAGGCGCCCACGTGCGCCCGCGTGCCCCCGCGCCAGTTGCCCCGGTCAACGCCCGAATGCCACGCCTGCTTCCTCGACCGCCGACACCAATGGGGCAACGCCACGTGTCGCCCCCACAGACCCCCACCTGCACCGCGACGCTTCCGTGGACCGCTGTAGAGTACCGGGACTTCGTATAGTGCACCAACTTCGCAAGATGGCGTGGTGCGGGGAAATCGCCTGGAGCGTGTTCCATTTGTGTTTTCAGATGAGTTCGTGTTGATTCGGATCGACGCAGAAGCCTTTGGGTTGAAAAGTGAGTTAGCGGCGTCGAAACTTGGAAGCCCCAGCTTGAATCAGCATTTTCAGGGCATTGCGTACCTGTAGAGTACTGGATTTGGATAGAGCACCGACTCCGCAGTTGTGCACAGAAAAATTGGAAAATGCTCGGGACATGTGTATTTTATGATTACAGTAGAGTTCGGGAGGTTTCGGAGTGATGTGGAAGCTTCTGGGGCAAAAAGTGAGTTGGCGGCGAAGGAAACAGAGGCTTCAGCTGATTTTGGGATTTTGGAGCATTGGGTTCCGGAACCAAGTGTTGGGTTCTGGAACTGCCTTGTTGGTTCCGGAACCAGCAGTTTGGTTCCGGAACCGAGGGGGGGGGTACCGGTACCCAGCATCACAGGAAGCCCAGTTTTTCAGCAGATTGGATATTTTGAAGGGCACATTGGTCTTTTCACCTCCCCAGTTGCCCTGTACCCCACGCCACCTTCTATATAGAGCCATCCAACCCTCCTTCTTCTCCATTACAACCAGAGGAAAAAGAAAAAGAAGAAGAAGAAGAAGAGGTGAGGAGAAGTGGAGAAAGTGCATGTGTTGGTGTTGTCCTGCTGTTTGGTGCTGAGCGGAGCCGCGCGCGCGTCGGCTGCATGCAAGGTAAGTTGGCAGATTTTCCAAGATGGATTTTTGGATTTCTTTTATGGATTTGAATGAGATTTTTGAATGGAATTTGGTTGTTCCTTCCATCTTTTTTCACATTCACATTGAGGAGCAGCTTGAGTGTTGTTTGGCTGAGGAGTTGAGTTGTTGCACTAAGCGGAGCCGAGGTGCATGCGTACATGCTGTGTGTCGATGGTGGAGTGAGTTGGATGCGCGCAGGATTTTGTTGAGGACTCGAGAGATTTGTTTGAGCTTCCGCGGGTTTTTTCCGAGGTTCGCGACAGTGTGCGCGCGCGCGACGCGGTTTTGGAGTTTCGGCAGATTTTGGATTCGCCGCTTCCCTGACTTCGGCTTTGCCTACGGAAATCATTTTAGGTGGGTAGGAAATTCTTCAAGATGTATGGAATGCTTTCTAATTCTATTGTATGCATGTTTAGCATGTCTAGCTTAATTATTATTATAGCTGGTAAATCTGATAGTTGGCTAGAAAATTATAGGAAGACAATTTGAGCCCCATATATTTTTAGCATGATCTAGAGATGATTTGACACTAGACTGCATGGTTGGTTGGCTTTAGGATTGCATCTGAACCGTTTTAAAAATCGTCGAACCTGTTTAATGAAAACTGAGCTTTGAAAATAGTTTTAAAATATTGAGATCGTCCAGAGGGGTTGAGTAGGTTAAGGATGCATGTGTCCTCGTGCCTGGTGGCCGAGTGAATTTTTAGAGCTCTGTGGGATGAGTTTCTAGTGTCATGAGAGAGTGTGAGCATTGTATCACTTCGGGGGTGGAAGCTACGGGCGGCTTTGCCTGCAGCCTGTTCTTGTTTGATTTGGGTTGTAGGCGGCAGTCGTTCGGAATTTCCGGGCCACCTGTGTGATAGATTGAGGATTGATCTCCCTGGTTGGGATTGATGAGTTTATTCTAGATCATGGGTCGTGCATTTCATATTGAGTCTTGGAGGTGGTTCTCCAACTTAGCTATGAGAGTTTGGGCTTTGGCAGATCGAGTCGTGGAGGGTTTCCCGACTTAGCCATGGATTGTGCATTATCAGATTGAGTTGTGGAGGGTTCTCCGACATAGCTGTGAGAGTTTGGGCATTTCCTGATCGAGTCGTGGAGGGTTCTTCGACTGAGTTGTGTTATTTGAGCATTTGAGTTACCGATCTGTTTGATCGTGGATCATAGCCTGTATGTGCCGCTTGTTGAGACAGATGAGACACGCTTGAGCTCGGTAGGGTCGCTCCCCTCGAGTTACGCTCTGGATGCGATGATGATGCGCCTAGTTGATACACTAGAGGTTGCTTTGCGTGATATTGTGATAGTCCGTGTAGGACGCCCTACGTAAGTCCAAGTCCTTTGTGGGCGTAGTGGCAGTAGGTAGGCGCAGGCTTGACTGGGCCAGTTTTGGCAGTCATGGAGATTTGAGTATTGTGAGCACCTCGTGAGCGAGTGGATGCATAGCATGTTCTTAGATGAGTGTTTCCTTTGAGCATGATACTTGTCACGCCCCGGGGTCGAAACTGCGACCCGGGCTCGCCAACAGATCCGCCACCTATGCCAACCTACATAGGCGAAGCGTCCTACCTGCAAGAAAAGTACTACAGCTAAACATAATATCAGAGCTATAAGTAAAAACCTGCTGCATAACTAAAATCAATCACTGTACAACTGGAAAAATACAATAATGTCCGTCTCCCAAAATAAGAACCATACAATATCCTCAGGCACAAAACTCAGAACTCAACCGGGAGATATCTCCAATAAATACATCAGTGTACAGTCTCTCAATACATATCATATCCTCACTACATCAGTCTCTCAAAAGAGGAAATAAAACAACTAATCTACTGAAGCTCTCCTCTGAAGGGGTACTGCTACTCTCCAAACATGGGTAGGGATCTAGCTCGCGACTCCCTCGCCTCGATCAACAACCGCAGAATCAGCAACACCCGCTAAGACTCTGCAAAACAAAGGAGAGGAAGGAAAAATAAGGGGGAAAACCCCCAAAGGGTGTGAGAACTACACCAAAAGGGAGTTCTCAGTGGGTAACACCGCCAGACCCGACGGTCTGCCCACTAAGTCCTCATGAGACAAAAACTAACCAAGGCCGTAAAAACTAAAATAAGGAAGCTGGAGACTCTCAACAGCTATCATGCCTCTATCTAAATGCCCACGATGGGAGAACCAAAGAATGGTATGCAACCACTAGCACATTAAGTGCACAATCGACCCAATCGATAGACCAGTAATCACTGGCACTACCTGCTATGCCTGCTATGCCTGCCATGCCTGCTATGCCTGCCTGCTATGCCTGCCATGCCTGCTATGCCTGCTATGCCTGCCTGCCTGCTATGCCTACTATGCCTGCCATGCCTGCCTGCCTGCTATGCCTACTATGCCTGCCATGCCTGCTATGCCTGCCATGCCTACTATGCCTGCCATGCCTACTATGCCTGCCATGCCTGCTATGCCTGCCTGCTATGCCTGCCATGCCTGGCATGCCTGCCTGCTATGCCTGCCATGCCTGCCATGCCTGCCATGCCTGCTATGCCTGCCATGCCTGCCTGCCTGCTATGCCTACTATGCCTGCCATGACCTCAACCTAGTGCCACTAGTAAAACTGATACTGCCTGCTGTGCCTGCCAAATCGGGTATGCGGGCCAACGCATAACACCGATAGGGGATAGGAGTCTCAAGGACTCAAAGGTGCCTGCCAAATCGGGTATGCCAGCCTACGCATAACACCGATGGGGGATAGGAGTCTCAAGGACTCAAAGTAACAAGTATCATAGTAGAATAAATCAGCAGGACTGGATCATGACACTGATCTAAGTGGGAAAGCCCAACCACTAAAGAAAGCCTCGGTCCTCAATCAGATGCAAAAGTACTCAAGTAGTGGGAAACTCTGTCCACTAGAGAAATCAGATACCCAATCTGGTGCATAAATAAATATCCGGTCAACCGCCCAATATCCGCGGTTGCCGCAAAGCCCCACAACTAATCCAACCTGTCCTAGACACCAAGTCCTGACTACACTACCCAGAACCCCTGCTCGAACCCGAGCAACACTGACCACTTGACTAACAAAGAAGGAGAAAGGAAAAGCATGGTTTCTCCTAAGTCAAGTTCCAATAAGTAGTGTAGCAGTAAAAGATGGCCTAACTAGATGACCATACAAGCATGCAAATGTCCTTCACATAGGGTAAGTCCCTTAGGTAAGCATGTACAATTCATCATCATGAATATATGAATGCTGCAAGTTCTCGATAATATTTAATATAAATATTAGTCTTGCAATTCCCTTTATACAATCATCCTTCCCAGCTTACCTCCCAATGACATACCATTATTGTACCTTAAACATGCGTGCATTCTAATACAAGAATTAAAGAACCGTCTATCGGTTCTGGGAACAGAACACCCACCTGAAGCGCTCAATCCAAGGCAAACCTGGGGTTGGTGAAGAGTGTGGCCACTTGCACGCACAATCCTCTGAACCCGCATCCACGGTACCTGTCGCGCAAACCTCGGCTCCTAGCAGTGTTCCAAAACACTCGCGAACCCTCCTACATAATGGACTCTGAAAAATCTCAGAAAATCCAATAAAAATACAGTGACAATCCTCGCGTCAAGCAGATGAAAAAAAATGTATAGGCTCGCCTCGATCCGACGCTCGTACAACAAGTTGCACGCCAAACGGTGCACACTTTACGAGTCCGTGCGCAAAATGCTGCGCAGTCACCAAACCTCAAATCTGCACACAAAACGAGGCACGTCCAAAATGCCAGCAACAGTCCACGCAGTAAAACGGCACAGTAAAACACGGTCCCTCGACAACGCCGTGACGTCCAACGCGTCAATCCGGCTCCTAGGAACACCTTGCGCGCTCCACGGAGTCCACGGCGCGTTCGAGCACCCTCAAAAACCCCGGGCGGAAATCGCCCTCTCCCTCTCCTGGCACGCTCGGGTGAAGCAGAAAAGGGAAAAAAGAGGAAAAACGGAGCCATTCGGGCCTTTATAGGCCGTTTTCCGGATTTCGGGCGCACTTTTCGGGCGCCCGGAAATTTCCGGGCGGCTATAGTAACCTCCCCCAACGCGGTCCACGGTCCACGGCACGCCAGCTAGGTGCCACATCACCATCGCTCGGCCAACCCGAGCGTGACACGTGTCCCTGGACCCGTGCACCGTGACCACGGACCAGTGGCAGCCAATCAGAGGCTGCCATGTGGACCGCACTACCACCGCGGTAGCTGCGTCGCGTCGCGTCAGCGCGTCACATCGCGCTGACAGACCAATGGGGGGCCGACACGTGGCCACCCCCGCTGACACCGCGCCAGGCCCGCCGCGCCTTCCCCGCGCACGCCTGCCGCCTCGGCCGCCGCGACCAATGGGGAGCCGACACGTGGCCACCCCCGCTGACACCGCGCCAGGCCCGCCGCGCCTTCCCCGCGCACGCCTGCCGCCTCGACCGCCGCGACCAATGGGGAGATGCCACGTGGCGTTCCCCACCCACCACGTGCGCCTCGGGGCGCGTGCCACAGCGCACCGCGCGCGCTACCGTGCCTCGGGATTTGCGCCATCTGCCTCGGGATCCGTGCCACTCCGAGATTCGGGAGTGCTACAGTAACTTTTGGGCGCATTGCCCGAACCCGAACCGGGCTGCTACAGTACCGGTCTGCCCAAACCGAACCGGGTTCGCTACAGCCCGAAAAACCCACATGCTACAGTACTTTCCGGGCGCCCGAAACTTGGGCCCAAGCCCAGTTTCGCCCGTTTTCGTCCGTTCTCATCCGTTTCTCGCCCGATTGCTCAAATTCCAACTCTAAAAATTGCCGAAGACATCCGGAAAGTTGTTCTTTTGCCCAAACTTCGCGCTGAGCCCAATTTTAATATCCATTGCGCGCAAAACCACTTCTAAGCATTCGACGGAGTCATCAGACTACTCTCGTGATCCATTAATCACACTGAGTCCAACACTAGTGTCCAATTGGTGCACAAACGCCACCGACAAGCCACATAGGCCTCCAGAAGCTGCTGGTCAACCAGTAATCACATCGTGGGGATCCAGGTCCTCACAATACTAGAGGCATATTAGCAGTAGGTGGATGCATAGCATGTTCTTAGATGAGTGTTTCCTTCGAGCATGATATTTGTGGCATATTAGCTGTAGTTTCATTCAGCTTTCCTATTATCTATCTGCATACCTATTGTTTGCCTCTAGTAGACTTAGTGGGCATACCGTGGATATTGGTGACGGTACCCACTGGGAACTACCTTCTGCAGTAGTTCTCACACCTGCTGCGGTGACAGGTTTCCAGAGGTTGCTGTTCCGGCTTGATTCGCGCGGAGACAGCTGATCGAGGTGAGGACGTGGACGAGTAGCTCCTTACCCCTTTTTATTTGAGAGTCAAAGGTAGATGTACCCTGTATTTTTATGATTTCACTTTTGTACTAGACAGTCTGAGAGATCTGTGAGGATTGTATTTATTTTACATAGGGTGAGAGACTATGTATTGAGGATTTATTTATATTTAGATGTTCAGTTTTGATTTCTGCAGCTATTAGTTTTATTTCAGTTCTGATATATGTCTAGCTATAGATCTGACTTGCAGGGTAGACGCTTCGTCTGTGCGGGGGTTTCCGTACAGATGGCGAATCTGTTGGCGAAACCGGGTTGCAGTTTCGACCCTGGGGCGTGACAACCGCGCCTGATGCACCGGCCAATCCGGGGATGCCGCGTGTCCTCCCAGCGGTCCACCGCTCCTCCCGTGCACCCAAAAACACTGAAATCTTTCGGGTATCCGTTTTCGGGCGTCCGGACTCAGAAAAATATAATCAAGTAGTCGATTTCCATTGTTTTCGCGCGCTGAGTCCAAATCCGATGTCCGTTTTGCCCAATTCCTCTTCTAAAAATTCGGTGGGGTATCCAAACACACTCGTGATCTATTTTTCACACTGAGTCTATCACTTGTGTCCAATTTGCGCAAAAACAACTCCAACACTCAACATAAGCCTCCAGAAGCTGCTGATCCAACAGTAATCCTATCGCGGGGATTCAGGTCCTCACATCCTCCCCCACTAAAAGAAAATTTCGTCCTCGAAACTAACACAACTCAAACAGGAGTCACAAATTCCATGGGTAGGTATCCATCAACAACGTCTCCAGCTCCCGAAAACACCACTCACTCCCCGTGATCACTCCTCAACAATAACAACAACAATAACAACCCGCACGGCATGGCCCGGTTGTGCAATCCTCTCATCTCATGAGCCAGAATTCGCAACGGGCATCCCTCGTACTCCAAGCACGCACAGATCTCAAATAGAGCGAGTAAATCACATGCGAGGGATCCAAAAACATAACACTCCTTAGCTGAGACGTGGAAAAACCCCAGGGACTCCAACCAAAGCTGGGGGGGAGGGAAGAATAACCAGTGCAACACGCACCAACACCACACTCAAGTGTCAACCCAACCAGGGCGACCCAAAACACATCTCCATGATCATCCAATAAGACAAAGAGCCCTAATAGGTGGGGTCCTCACTCGGTCACTTCCAAATCCAAACCACCCGAGTGGACTGCTCAATCGCAGGCTACCATCAAAAGGGGTCCCTAGAGATACAATCTCATGCCACTGTTGGTCACTCAACAGGCTATCATAACCCCAAACGGACCCACGGGTCGAAGTCGACCTCTCCACTAGTAAAGAACACCCTAACGGTGGCCAAACCGTCGATAAACGTGACTGAAAGCTGGCTAGAAAGGCGATCATAATGCTGATGCAGTATGACTGAAACTGTATATGAGACATTGTAAACTGAAGCTGAACTCTTGTTCTATCATATAGTATAGAACAGGGATGCTGAGTAAACAGAACGGATAGCCAAGCAGGCATGGTCTATGCCCAGGTATATCAATCAAAGCTGGAGATAATAAGCATACTGAAAGGCTCATCAGTGGGATCAAAGCTGCCAACAAAACAGCAGTCCGTCCTACCACAATACCCATAGGGTTGAACTGATAACGCGCGGACCGAAGATAACCTACGGTAACTCCACAGCCACTATGGGAGGCATCACCAAAACTCAAAAGTCCATCTCCCATCTCTGGCAAAGCTAAAATCGGCGCTGGTATCAACCTCATCATCCGTTCGTCCAGCTCTGCTGGCACTGCCCAGTCCAAGAAGCTCTTTATTTCAACAATCAATGTCGGTCTCAACCAATCTCAACTAGCATCCATTTTTCGCCGGATTTCTACCGCCGCTCCTACGGCTAGGATAATGTAGCTCAAGAAGGTACGCTCCCGAAACTAAACTCGCACCTCAACAATTCGGCTAACAGCTTTTTCCTCACCGACACTGTAGCACCATCCACAAGTGCTTCTCATGCTCCAAGTCACTCTGGGGTAATTCTAAATATCCAGGCAGAATATCACCACCAATCTGTTCTAAGTACAGCTGAAACACACAAATTCTCAAATCATAAAGGCGGTAGGGCATTAGTCAATCCACTTGGCTTCACTATGAGCTCACAATGCCCCTACCGTGTCGTGGACGCCATCTTGTCAAAATACGTAGCTGTATATGTGAGGACCCGAAATTCCCACGTAAGGATTACTGTTGGACCAGAGCTTCTAGAGGCCTATGTGGCGTGTCGGCGGTGTTGGTGCACCAATTGGACTAAGTGATGGACTCCGTGTGTTAAATGGATTACTTGGCTAATCGGAGGACCACGTCGAATGTTTAGAAGTGGTTTCGCACGAAACGGATATCAAAATTGGACTCAGCGCGAAGTTTGGACAAAAGAACATCTTTCCGGATGCCTTCGGCAATTTTTAGAAATGGAATTTGGCAAAACGGACAGCGGATTTGGATTCAGCACGCAAAAATGATGAAAATGGGCTATTTATTTGTATTTTTCGCAGCCCGGATGACGTGCACGGATTTTGAGGCTTTGGGCACTGTTCCGGCGGCCGGGGGGCAGCGGCGAGCAGCGGCGGAGCGCGGCGGTGCGGGCGCGGGCAGGCGGCGGAGCAGGCGCGGGCAGGGGCGCGGGCAGGCGCGCGGGCAGGCGCGCGGTGCACTGGGGCGTCGTGCCACGTGGCGTTTTTCTATTGGATTGGGTGCGAACACGTGGCGGGCTAGGATTGGTCGGTGTAGTGGGCGCGGTCCACGGAGAAGGCGAGGGACGCCTCGGGCTACGTGCCGGTCAGGGTGGCAGGCGGCGCGCGCAGGCGCACGTGGGCGCGCGACTGGCGCGTTGACGCGCGATTCCCGTGCGTGGACGCGCCACGCGTCAGCTTCCGCACGGGCCACGCGGCGCAGGGTGGTTGGCGGAGCTGGTTGTTGCCTGTTCGGGACTGACGTGGCGCAATCTGGCGCATCCGGGCGCGTGATGAATGGCTGGATCGGGCGCTACTGTTGGCGCCCGAATGTTTCGGGCGCCCGAAAAACGTCCCCCAAAGTGCATTCTTCGTCCTGATTCCAGCCTATAAATAGGCTTTTGGTGCCCTCCTGTGCGGATTTTGGTGGTTTTTCTGGGAGCCCTTTTGAGCATAGCACTCCCCACCTTGTCCTCTACCCTTCTGCCGATCTTGGGCATTTTTTTGGAGACTGCGGCTTCGGCGTTATCTGCGACGCGACGCACATCGACGCACCTTGGATTTTTGGCTATTACCGTCGCTCTTCAGTCAGCGAGGCACACCGGATCTCCCCGATGGACTTTTGAGCCAATTTACATGGCAGCGCGTTCACAAGAGGTAAGGCTTCGTTTTCCCTGTTGATCACTTCTCCTCATTTCGAGTTTTTGTCACAGTTCCCGAGGTGTTTTGGTGACCTCTTTTTCTATTGTGAGATTTTGGACAGCGGAGGCTTTTCGATTTTCTATCTCGACCTACGAGAATCGGAATGAGGCGTTTAAGGACTCGATTGACATCTACTCTTCGAGAGGAACGCGCTCGTAATTTTATTGGATTTTTCTGAGGAATCTTCAAAGGTGAGATTTAAGCTTCTTTGGGATTGTATCCCGCAGTTTCGCAGTGTTGTGGATTACCGGCACCCCACATTGTTTAATTTTTATCTTGGCCTACAGGTGTCGGAACGGGGCGTATAAATACTCATTTTGGGGCTACTCGTCGCGAGGATCGCAACTGTGAATTTTCTGGAATTTTTGGAGCAATGCTTGGAGGTGAGAATGCCCTTCTTTGTGCTGTTTGGGAAAAACAGCAATGCGGTTGGTGTATGTTTGGGGTATTGATTGTGTGTGATGTTGATTGTTGTTGGTGTCGCGCTGTTGGGGTGATGTTGCTTGGAGCCGAGGCTTGCGCATTATGTACCGAGGATGCGGGTTCAGTGGATTTTGTTAGCAGGTGGCCACGCTCTTCACCGACTTTAGCTTTGCCTACGGAAAGCGTTTCAGGTGGGTTGCTTCATCTCCAGAACCGGTGGACGGTTCTCTAATTCTTATGTTAGAATGCATGCATGTTTAGGGTACATTATATGTTATTGTGAGGTAAGCTAGAAAGGATGATTGTATAAGGGAATTGCAAGATTAATATTCATGTTAAATATTATCCAGGACTTGCAGGATTTGGATATTCATGATGATGAATAGTAAATGCTTACCTAAGGGATTTACCCTATGTGATTGTTAGCATGCATATTTAATTGTACAACTTTTAGCATCGAGATGGAAGCTTGTGGAATGGCCTAGATCATGCAGATTGATATAATTTAGTAGTGATCTTTTAGCATGCCATGTTGCACATAGTCTTTTATGTTATGATTACTTGATGGAGTAGGAGGCTATATCTGTGACACCCCCGGAATTTGGATTAGTCCTATATATAAATGATATGATAGGACTAAATCTCTTAACTCGGCTATTGCATTTTGGATGGTAGGAAGATCCAAGAGGTTATGAGAGTTAAGCGTGCTAGAGCTAGAGTAGTTCTAGGATGGGTGACCCCCTGGGAAGTGGGGCATCACAGTTGGTATCAGAGACATTTACCAGTCGGAAATGTGAGATGAGTCTCGGCTGAGCGAGGGTTATTTAGCGGGTAGATCGAGGCTCCCCGGCTAATGACCGTTGTGGGTGGAGTGCAGCTCCCCACAAGGTCGGCTAAGGCTAGCGAGACGAGTCTCATATCGCCTGGTGCTTGTGAGTGTGCTTGAGCCTGACGTGGACGTCAGGGCTTGAAGGGGGGAAGAATGTGACACCCCCGGAATTTGGATTAGTCCTATAAATAAATGATATGATAGGACTAAATCTCTTAACTCGGCTATAGCATTTTGGATGGTAGCAAGATCCAAGAGGTTATGAGAGTTAAGCGTGCTAGAGCTAGAGTAGTTCTAGGATGGGTGACCCCCTGGGAAGTGGGGCGTCACAATATCTATGTGCGGGTATTATTCTGATCATTCTTTTGATGGACCCTGGATTATGGACAGGTGTAGTTCATTAGGGATTCTAGCATGTTGTTTATACCTTTGTGGAGCTATTATGTGATTTACTCCCTTTCTTTTCCTTGAGGACAAATGCATGCTTGTATGGACACATAGTTAGGCCATCTTTTACTGCTACACTATTTATTGGAACTTGACTTAGGAGAAACCATGTTATTCTTTTCTCCTTCTTTGTTAGTCAGGCGGTCTGTGTTGCTCGGGAGCGAGCAGGGGTTTGTGGTAGTGTAGCCGGGACATTGGTGTCAGGAACGGGTCGTGCTGGACTGTGTTTGGCAGGGTTTTGCGGCAACCGCGGATATTGGGCGGTTGACCGGATATTTATTTATGCATCAGATTGGGTATCAGATTTCTCTAGTGGACGGAGTTTCCCACTTATTGAGTACTTTTGCATCTGATTGAGGACTGGGGTTTTCATTAGTGGTTGAGCTTTCCCACTTTGATCAGAGTCATGATCCAGTCGTGCTGACTTATGATACTTGTTACTGAGATACTTTACTCGTGTGGGTCGCTCCCCTCGAGTGCCACTCCGGAGTGTGCGACAGACAGGCTTTGAGTCCTTGAGACTCCTATCCCCTATCGGTGTTATACGTTGGCTAGCATACCCGATTTGCTAGGCACAGCAAGCAGTACCAGTGTTTACTGGTGATTAGATTGGGTTTATTACAGGCAGGTACTTTATTGTTGCACTCGTGTCAGGGGGCTGAGTGGAGTCTAGTAGCTGTGTTTAGATCAGTGCTAGTGTGGTTGGGAGCCGTTTGGTTTGACGGTATTCCCGTGTCGTTGTGAGTACTTTGACCGTTGCGTGAGAGGTTGAGCATCTTGAGTCTATCCATTCTGAGAGAGAGCGTGGATTTTGACTATAGCCTGCATGAGCCACTATTCGATAGCGAGTTAGTCCGTTTGGACACCCTACGTAATTCCTGCCCAGCAGTGGGAGGTGGTTGTAGGTGGGCGCAGGCTTGACTGGACCCGTTGTGGCAGTCAGCTCGATTGGGTCGATTGAGCACCTCCTGTGCGAGTGTTGCATATCTTTATCAGAGTTTCCCCATTTGAGCATTTAGATAGAGGCATGGTAGCTGTTGAGTGTCTCCAGCTTTCTTGTATAGTTTTTACTGCATTGGTTATCTTATGCCTCTAGTGGACTTAGTGGGCAGATCGTCGGGCCTGGCGGTGGTACCCACTAAGAACTCCCTTTTTGGTGTTTTTCTCACACCCCTTGGGGGTTTCCCCCCTCCCTTTATTTCTCTCCTTTGTTTTGCAGAGTCTTAGCGGGTGATGCTGATTCTGCGGTTGTTGAGCGAGGCGAGGGAGTCGCGAGCTAGATCCCTACCCGTCGTTGGAGAGTAGCGGTACCCCTTCAGAGAAGATCTTCAGTAGATTAGTTATTTTATTTTTCCTCTTTTGAGAGACTGATGTAGTGAGGATATATTATGTATTAAGAGCCTGTACACTGATGTTTTATTGGAGATACCTCCCTGTTGAGTTCTGGGTTTTGTATCTGAGGATATTGTATGATTATCATTTTTGGGAGACGGACTTTATTGTATTATTTCCAGTTGTACAGAGATTGATTTTAATTTTACAGCAGATTTTTTTATTTATAGATCTGATATCTGTTAGCTGTAGTACCTTTTCTTGCAGGTTGGACGCTTCGCCTGTGCGGGGTGTTGCATAGGCGGCGGATGTTTTATTGGAGATACCTCCCTGTTGAGTTCTGGGTTTTGTATCTGAGGATATTGTATGATTATCATTTTTGTAAAACGGACTTTATTGTATTATTTCCAGTTGTACAGAGATTGATTTTAGTTTTACAGCAGATTTTTTTATTTATAGCTCTGATATCTGTTAGCTGTAGTACATTTTCTTGCAGGTTGGACGCTTCGCCTGTGCGGGGTGTTGCATAGGCGGCGGATCTGTTGGCGAGCCCGCGTCGCAGTTTCGACCCCGGGGCGTGACAGTATAATTCCAAATAGGTACAAGCGTCACCGCCGAACAACTGCCGGAGTATGACTCCATCAAAAGGTCCTAAATAAAGCCCGGACCTGCCTGCACTCAAACCACAATAAAACCTCACTGTCGTGTACCACTGACGTGGCATCACCACCGTGCATCAACGGCGTGGCACTGGGTCAAACAGACCCCTCGATCCATAAGATCCTGCGACTGCGCCATCTGCTCTCTCAGCTCTATTGGCGATATCCAATGAGGTGCTGTCGGGGTTGGCGCTGTTCCCAAAACCACGTCAATCTCAATCTCTATCTCCCTAACCAGCGGCATCAACATCAACTCAAGGGGACTCACACCCGGGATCTCACGGGCAATAGGGATATCCTTGAGTCCCGGTGCCGCCGTAAGCACCTCTCACACTGTCACTGCAACCTGTGCGCTCTAGCTGTCTCAACCAGCAAGCCTCCTCTTGTCTGCCTCGTAGAAGATCAAAGTCCTATCTGTCCGCAATCAAACATCCTGTGGTACTGTGCCAACCAATCTCAAGCATAGGGTCAAAGCACCGAATCGCCACAATTACCAATAAGTCTGCCGGTATGTCACGCCCCGGGGTCGAAACTGCGACCCGGACCCGTCAACAGATCCGCCGCCTATGCAAAACCCCGCATAGGCGAAGCGACTAACCTGCAAGAAAAGGTACTGCAACTAACAGATATCAGAGCTATAAGATAAAAGTGCTGTAAAACTAAAACCAATCATCTGTACAACTGAAAAATAAAGATACAAAGTCCATCTCCCATAAATGATAATCATACAATATCCTCGAATACAAAAACTCAGAACTCAACAGGGAGGTAATCCTGAAATAAATAATACATCAGTGTACAGGCTCTCAGTACAGGTCAGATCCTCACAATACATCAGTCTCTCAAAAGAGAAAAAATAAAGTAACTAATCTACTGACTGTACTATAGATCTCCATTGGAGGGGGTACAGCTACTCTCCAAAGATAGGTAGGGATCTAGCTCGCGACTCCCTCGCCTCGAACAGCAACCACATGTAAGACCTGGCTTTTCCGTTACCCTTCCCGTTATCCCTTTCTTACGACTGTCCGACTGTGGGACAATTTTTAGTGTTTTTCCGGAAAGTCCGTCGGGACTCGCGGACATTTTTAGGCGGAAGGGCTCGCGAAACGGAGAACGGGGACGCGATCGGTTTCGGATTCCGACTCCCGGTTCTCCCAGAATAAATTTTTGAAGTTCGGACCCCTTTAGGCGCCCCGGTATCCGTGCGATTGGATGACACGCTTTTCAAGACAATCTTAGCCGCCGATTTTTTATTAGGGTTTTCCTTAAAACCGGGGGCCGTAGGGTTTTTCTTTTCCCTCTTGGTTTTCTCTCTTGACGGCTAGGGTTTAAGGCGGCGCTTTTAAGAAAGAAAAAGAGGAACCCAAATCGATATTTCCTCTCTTTTCAAGAAGCGGCGCAAACGAGACGAGAGATGGGGAGATGCCTCCCTGCGAGAGTGATCGAGCGAGGAACGGGCGACCCTCTTTCCTCCTTCTCCCCCACCGGCGAAAACAAGGTGAGCGATTCGGGTCTCCCCGGTTATTGTTTCGATGTGAGATTTTCCTTTTGTGGTTGTCTTGGGCATTACTTGGTGTTGAACGGGAGGCCGCCGCCGCCGTCGTTGAACGGGAGGCCGCCGCCGCCGTTATCATGCCCCCGGGGTCGTCGCCGGAGTCGCACGGGAGCGGAAACGGAGTCGAAATCGCGCAACCGGAGCCGCGTGGGGGGCGAAATTAGGGTTTACTGTTCCCTTCCGTACGGCTTCAGGCCGCGCGGTCCACCAGGCCACCCGTGCACCCGCCGCACGCCCGCACGGCCATGAGGGGCGGACCCGGCGCACGGGCGCGTGCACCAGCCCAGAACAGGCTGCGCGGTGCACGCGCCAAGCGTGCACCCGGCGCTCGCCCCCCGCAGCCCGGTAGTGAGGACCCGGCTCACGGGCGCGTGCACCAGCCCGGCCCAGGCCGCGCGGTGCACGCGCCAGGCGTGCACCCGGCGCTGCCGCCTCGGCAGGGAGCGCGTGAGCCCGGTGCGCGCTCTGTCGTGCACCGGCCCGGCCCATTCCTTTTGGTGCACGCCCCCGGGGTGAGCCCGGTTTACGCTGCCGCTTCCTCTGAGCCGTGAACCCGGTCCACGCCTGGACCCGTGCACCAGACTACAGCCCGGAGGCCCGGGAGCTCCGTTTTTGGCCCGTTTCGCCCCGTTTTTGAGTGTTTTTGACTACGACGATGCTTTTAACAATACTTTTCCTACCTTAGTTTTTCGGGCGCAAGGCGGGAGAACTTCTGACTGGAATTTTTCCCGCACACCCTTTTCTTCGCGTTCCAGGTGGGTACCCCTTAGAACCTCTTTATGCACAGTTTCGTTGTTGCTATGTTTATTTTGTTGAGGGGTTTGGTGGGTGATGTGGACCTCCGAATTTACGGCTGTCGCGGTAGAAGACCGGGCGGGCAGTTCGCCCTATCCGAACAAAGGTAGGGTTGTTCGTGGCATACTAGCGTTGGGGGCAGTGATCGACGTGACCTTTCAGAACATTAAAGTTGAACTTGTGGAATATTGTTAACTCCGGTAAAGGTTTGTGTTTTATTATCTTTATAGTATGGCGACTATGGGTCGCTGTGGGGACTCTTCCATTGTCTTGGTTTCCGGAGTTATGGGAAAAGGGGTAAGAACTTAGTAATTGCATGTTTACATTTGCTAACCCTGTTAAAGCCATTGTGGGGATATTTGGTTGCCGAGTCAGGTGCTCGGTCTGGGTTGCCGAGGTTGGTGCTCGGATGAGGCTCGAGATTTGCTACACGCACAAAGATCTTAGTAATTGCATGTTTACATTTGCTAACCCTGTTAAAGCTATTGTGTGGATATTTGGTTGCCGAGGCAGGTGCTCGGTCTGGTTTGCCGAGGATGGTGCTCGGATGAGGCTCGAGATTGCTACACGCACACCCGCGGTTTGGCCACCGCAAAGGGTGTGCTTTTCCGGAAAAGTGGTACGTTGACCCGTGTACCCCACGCGGTGGTGGCGTTAGGAATGGGGGCCCCCATGGGTGGGGGGTGTGAGCGGTGATGTCGAGGCAGGTGCTCGGCGGTGGGCATCGGGGAAGGTGCCCGATGTTGTTTTGATACAGGGTGTGGTTATGGTGGATGATGCCGAGGTGGGTGCTCGGCGGCCGAGGCAGGTGCTCGGTAGGGGTCTCCGAGGCAGGTGCTCGGTGTGGTTGCCGGGGGAGGTGCCCGGTTTTGGTTTGCACGAGGTTCTGCATTATATTGTTTGCACGGGGTTCAGCATTGTATGGTTTGCACATGGTGCTTCATTGTTGGTTGCTCTGGTTTCTATCGTGGTTTGCCTGACTTTAGCCCTATTTGCTTATTATGTTATTTTCTTGTCGCTGACTCCCCACTCCGCGACAGGTTCACCCAGACCGTCCGGGGTCGAGCGCTAGGGCACCGGAGAGGCCGCAAGAGTGCTGCTCTGACTTTGATCGAGCTTCAGACACAGTGACCTTTCTTTCCCTTTATCTTTTATTACTCATGTTAGTTAGTTGTGGTTTGCGATACCCCCGTGGGGTCGAAGTGGATGTTGCCTTTTTCCTTTTTGAATAATTGAATGAATTCTACGTTCTCTCTTACTTGGCCGTTTTGAACGATGAAAAGCAAAGAAAACCGTTTGCGAAAACTACTTTTAAAACGTGGGTGTCGTGTGGGCACCGAGCTTTACAAACCTTATGGGATTTATGTGTTTGCGAACTGTTTTCATAAACGATGGCGTCGTGTGGATGCCGCTTTCAAAACCTTGTGATTATTTATCCTTTCAAAACACCGGCCTCTATGCTCTAAGTGAATGCTAGAATATCATGTGAATTGTTTGGTTGTATGTGTACGAGACCCCAACTGATGTGGTTAGAGATTGTGTGTGCTACGCCTTGTGAGACACTTTGTAGTTGAGACGCCGTGCATATACAAAGGAGACTCTGCCCGTTTGCAGAGTGAATTTGTGTATGCGGCGGGTCTGGGCACGCGCCGGGGAGTAATGTTATACAAAAAAAAATATATGGCTGATTCAGGGGCATTGGTTGCTCCTCTTCCGCGCGATTCGAACCCCCGGGGCGTGACAGATTAAGATGGTATCAGAGCGGTAAACTTTAACCACAACAGTCGGGGCCCAACATCCACGGGGCGCAATACACTAACTACTGATTAATAAAGTGAACTGGGGGATTTAATTTTAGTACGTCTGTAGGTCGTGGTGCTAGACCCGATAGGTCTAGGGTTGACTTGGTTTCTTTGTATGTAGCGATTAATGGCCCGAAAGGGGTTATCAGCGGAGAACGCAGGGGCAGAAAGTACGGTGCCAATAGCGGCGGAGTATCAGCTGCTCCGACAACAACTACAAGAGGTGGCCGGGCAGTTGGCAACCCTTATGGAACAAATGCGGCAGTGGGCGCAACAGTCGACATTACCAATGGAGGTCGCCCAGGCTTCTTTGCCCGGACCAACCGCACCAGTGACGAGACCGTCGGTGGCGGTCAGCGAGACTACGGTTGCCCCTTCTCCGACCTCGGTGACCGAGATACCGTCGGTTCATCCGACGACGCCTTCAGCAGCACTAACACCAGCAACTTCGGGACTTATGCCGGGGGCCACTGTTGGGGCTCCCTTGGGAGAGACCATGGTGACACCTATCCCCAGAATGACCGCCGTTACTGCGAGGGCACCGCCCTTCCATCTTGGACCACGTTCCGAGAAAAACTGTTTGAGGAATTTCTCTCCGACAGCATCAAACAGCAGATGGAAGATGACCGGAAGCACATCAAGAAAGGAAGTCAGACAGTTACGGGTTATCAACGGGCAAATTGTGAGGTTGACCAAATGTGTTCCCCTGTTATAAGAGATGAATCTCACAAAGCCCGTCTTTTTGTGAATGGTTTACGAAGCGATATCTACAAGGTGGTGCAAACGGCGGATTTGCACACCTTCTAGGAGGTGGTCGATAGAGCCACCACAGTGGAGCACGAATTTGCGAGTTCACGAGCCCGACGGGAGAGCTCAGATTGCGGCGGGGATAAGAAACGAGCTCGACCTTGTTTTGGAAAGGAGCATACCAAGAGGAGCCGGCCTCCTAAATACCTGAGATGGCAATAAGGAACCACGAATGCGCCGACGGGAGGACAATGGTCGGTGGACAAGTCTTGCATCAATTGCGGTGGAATACACCAAGTGACCGAATGTCCCCAGAAGCAAGACCACCGTTTTCGATGCGGCAAACCGGGGCGCCATTGTTTCAACTGCCCCTCGGAAACAGGGACATCACCCGTAACAGCATCCCACTCCTCCACCTCGCTTCATGTTTCTCCCTACCATAGATATTAGAAGAAATCCCATCGTAGAAATAAGTTCGGTCGGATCCTCCGGCTACCCCTCGAGGCAGGCGGCTGTACTCCTTCCTGCCCAGCGAGGGCGAGACGGGTTCTTAGTCTCTAAGGACTAATGAGGTTTCCGTTAAAAGTTAACGGCATCACGCTTGGGGCCGACAGTCGCGGCAATCTTTAAGTGGTAGTTGACTGCTTGAAGTTCCAAGTGCGTCTCCGGGAACCAGACTTACCGAAAAACAGCCTTACGAACTCGGAGTGGTCGACATGAGTTCACGGTCATACCGTTCAGACTCGTTAACGCACCAGCGGTATTCACAGGCATGATGAATAGGATACTCAAGCCCTCCTTAGACCAGCCGGTAATGGTCTTATAGTGGACGTTCCGATCTACTCTCACAACGGACAAGGGGTATGGGGAACACTCGCGAGTAATCCCCTAGACCCTCCAGGATCAGCAACCATATGCCAAACTCATAAAGTGTGAGTTTTGGCTCCGTGAGGTGGACTTTTTGGGGCATACCGTTTCGACATCTGGAATTGCAGTGGATCCGAGGAGGATCGAGTCAGTGGCCAACTGGGCTCGGCCAACAACGGTGACGGAGATCCGAAGCTTCTTAGGACGGGCAGGCCACTACAGACGCTTCGTGGGAGGCCACTTCCCTAAATCGACTAACCCAAAGTGGGTAGAGGTTCGTCTGGACAGCCCAGTGCCAAAGGAGTTTCAAAGAACTTAAAGACAGACGCACACAGGCGCCAGCGCTCATACAGCCGAAGCCCGGAAAGGACTATAAGATCTAGTCTGACGAATCTCCAAGAGGATCTTGGGAGACCAAACGACGGACACGTAACTACAACTGGTGCAAGACAGAATGTCCTCGGAGCAAGGCGGAATTTTTACGAGTGACTCAGGGATGTAATAAGGTTCCGGGGACGAATTCGTGTGCCCGATAAGCTAGAAACGAGGGAAGAAAATCTAGCCAAAGTATATAATACCTCCTATACCGCCCATTCCGGAGGTACAAAGAGGTGCAGGGATCTATGGCAGACCTTCTGGTGGCCCAAATCGAAAGAGCGATGTGGCACAAATTGTGGCGCAATTTTGGGTGTGCCAACAGGTGAAAGCGAAACATCAGCGACCGGCGGGGGAAAGCAGACGTTCGGCTACGAGGGAGGTAGTAGCAAGGAAGACCTCGTACAGGGGAAATTTTGGCCACGACCCTAGAGGAACCCTTAGAAGTAATGCTTCGTACCCTCCTGCCCAATAAGGAGGTGAAGACTTAGTTGTCTTTTATGTTGGCTATTTAGTCAAGGGTTAAATAGGTCCAACTTCCGGCCTTGTGACAACAGACCCGAGGCGTTGTAACAGTACGCCTTAGACGTCCAGGTGAGGTGAGACGGGCCAAGACCCGAGGCGTTGTAACAGTACGCCATAGACGTCCAGGTGGGTTGAGTCAGGACAAGATCGCTGGCGGTGTGACAGGACGCCTTAAGTAAATGAGTTGCGTATTGCTAATGGTTCGAGCTTTTGGGATTGTTGGTTGGCGTCAATGACCCGATATTTGGGATGTTGGAGCGCGTAGGCCCGGTGACATACCGGTTGGCTTTACTGCCAAACCTCGATGCGGATCTTAGCACGAGAGGACAAAAAGGTTGCGCAACCGGACGATCCCCCTATGGGAAGGCGCTGTGAAGCAACCAGGAAGAAGGTGAGGTAACTTAGGAACCAGAGTCAAGATGGGGGAGTGCTACCCGGACCTCTTCGCCGCAGGCGGGAGTTAAGTTTCGGGGACGAAACTTGTTTTTATTGGTGAGTGATGTAAGACCTAGCTTTTCCGTTACCCTTCCCGTTATCCCTTTCTTACGACTGTCCGACTGTGGGACAATTTTTAGTGTTTTTCCGGAAAGTCCGTCGGGACTCACGGACATTTTTAGGCGGAAGGGCTCGCGAAACGGAGAACGGGGACGCGATCGGTTTCGGATTCCGACTCCCGGTTCTCCCAGAATAAATTTTTGAAGTTCGGACCCCTTTAGGCGCCCCGGTATCCGTGCGATTGGATGACACGCTTTTCGAGACAATCTTAGCCGCCGATTTTTTATTAGGGTTTTCCTTAAAACCGGGGGTCGTAGGGTTTTTCTTTTCCCTCTTGGTTTTCTCTCTTGACGGCTAGGGTTTAAGGCGGCGCTTTTAAGAAAGAAAAAGAGGAACCCAAATCGATATTTCCTCTCTTTTCAAGAAGCGGCGCAAACGAGACGAGAGATGGGGAGATGCCTCCCTGCGAGAGTGATCGAGCGAGGAACGGGCGACCCTCTTTCCTCCTTCTCCCCCACCGGCGAAAACAAGGTGAGCGATTCGGGTCTCCCCGGTTATTGTTTCGATGTGAGATTTTCCTTTTGTGGTTGTCTTGGGCATTACTTGGTGTTGAACGGGAGGCCGCCGCCGCCGTCGTTGAACGGGAGGCCGCCGCCGCCGTTATCATGCCCCCGGGGTCGTCGCCGGAGTCGCACGGGAGCGGAAACGGAGTCGAAATCGCACAACCGGAGCCGCGTGGGGGGCGAAATTAGGGTTTACTATTCCCTTCCGTACGGCTTCAGGCCGCGCGGTCCACCAGGCCACCCGTGCACCCGCCGCACGCCCGCACGGCCAGGAGGGGCGGACCCGGCGCACGGGCGCGTGCACTAGCCCAGCCCAGGCTGCGCGGTGCACGCGCCAAGCGTGCACCCGGCGCTCGCCCCCCGCAGCCCGGTAGTGAGGACCCGGCTCACGGGCGCGTGCACCAGCCCGGCCCAGGCCGCGCGGTGCACGCGCCAGGCGTGCACCCGGCGCTGCCGCCTCGGCAGGGAGCGCGTGAGCCCGGTGCGCGCTCTGTCGTGCACCGGCCCGGCCCATTCCTTTTGGTGCACGCCCCCGGGGTGAGCCCGGTTTATGCTGCCGCTTCCTCTGAGCCGTGAACCCGGTCCACGCCTGGACCCGTGCACCAGACTACAGCCCGGAGGCCCGGGAGCTCCGTTTTTGGCCCGTTTCGCCCCGTTTTTGAGTGTTTTTGACTACGACGATGTTTTTAACAATACTTTTCCTACCTTAGTTTTTCGGGCGCAAGGCGGGAGAACTTCTGACTGGAATTTTTCCCGCACACCCTTTTCTTCGCGTTCCAGGTGGGTACCCCTTAGAACCTCTTTATGCACAGTTTCGTTGTTGCTATGTTTATTTTGTTGAGGGGTTTGGTGGGTGATGTGGACCTCCGGATTTACGGCTGTCGCGGTAGAAGACCGGGCGGGCAGTTCGCCCTATCCGAACAAAGGTAGGGTTGTTCGGGGCATACTAGCGTTGGGGGCAGTGATCGACGTGACCTTTCAGAACATTAAAGTTGAACTTGTGGAATATTGTTAACTCCGGTAAAGGTTTGTGTTTTATTATCTTTATAGTATGGCGACTATGGGTCGCTGTGGGGACTATTCCATTGTCTTGGTTTCCGGAGTTATGGGAAAAGGGGTAAGAACTTAGTAATTGCATGTTTACATTTGCTAACCCTGTTACAGCCATTGTGGGGATATTTGGTTGCCGAGTCAGGTGCTCGGTCTGGGTTGCCGAGGTTGGTGCTCGGATGAGGCTCGAGATTTGCTACACGCACAAAGATCTTAGTAATTGCATGTTTACATTTGCTAACCCTGTTAAAGCTATTGTGTGGATATTTAGTTGCCGAGGCAGGTGCTCGGTCTGGTTTGCCGAGGATGGTGCTCGGATGAGGCTCGAGATTGCTACACGCACACCCGCGGTTTGGCCACCGCAAAGGGTGTGCTTTTTCGGAAAAGTGGTACGTTGACCCGTGTACCCCACGCGGTGGTGGCGTTAGGAATGGGGGCCCCCATGGGTGGGGGGTGTGAGCGGTGATGTCGAGGCAGGTGCTCGGCGGTGGGCATCGGGGAAGGTGCCCGATGTTGTTTTGATACAGGGTGTGGTTATGGTGGATGATGCCGAGGTGGGTGCTCGGCGGCCGAGGCAGGTGCTCGGTAGGGGTCTCCGAGGCAGGTGCTCGGTGTGGTTGCCGGGGGAGGTGCCCGGTTTTGGTTTGCACGAGGTTCTGCATTATATTGTTTGCACGGGGTTCAGCATTGTATGGTTTGCACATGGTGCTTCATTGTTGGTTGCTCTGGTTTCTATCGTGGTTTGCCTGACTTTAGCCCTATTTGCTTATTATGTTATTTTCTTGTCACTGACTCCCCACTCCGCGACAGGTTCACCCAGACCGTCCGGGGTCGAGCGCTAGGGCACCGGAGAGGCCGCAAGAGTGCTGCTCTGACTTTGATCGAGCTTCAGACACAGTGACCTTTCTTTCCCTTTATCTTTTATTACTCATGTTAGTTAGTTGTGGTTTGCGATACCCCCGTGGGGTCGAAGTGGATGTTGCCTTTTTCCTTTTTGAATAATTGAATGAATTCTACGTTCTCTCTTACTTGGCCGTTTTGAACGGTGAAAAGCAAAGAAAACCGTTTGCGAAAACTACTTTTAAAACGTGGGTGTCGTGTGGGCACCGAGCTTTACAAACCTTATGGGATTTATGTGTTTGCGAACTGTTTTCATAAACGATGGCGTCGTGTGGATGCCGCTTTCAAAACCTTGTGATTATTTATCCTTTCAAAACACCGGCCTCTATTCTCTAAGTGAATGCTAGAATATCATGTGAATTGTTTGGTTGTATGTGTACGAGACCCCAACTGATGTGGTTAGAGATTGTGTGTGCTACGCCTTGTGAGACACTTTGTAGTTGAGACGCCGTGCATATACAAAGGAGACTCTGCCCGTTTGCAGAGTGAATTTGTGTATGCGGCGGGTCTGGGCACGCGCCGGGGAGTAATGTTATACAAAAAAAAATATATGGCTGATTCAGGGGCATTGGTGGCTCCTCTTCCGCGCGATTTGAACCCCCGGGGCGTGACACCACATAATCAGCAACACCCGCTAAGACTCTGCAAAACAAAGGAGAGAAAAGACAAAGGAGGGGGAAAACCCCCAATGGGTGTGAGAACTACACAAAAAGGGAGTTCTTAGTGGGTACCACCGCCAGGCCCGACGATCTGCCCACTAAGTCTACTAGAGGCATAAGATAACCAAGTAGTAAAGATTGAAATAAGAAAGTTAGAGACTCTCAACAGCTACCATGCCTCTATCTAAATGCTCAAATGGGGAAAACCAATGAAAGGTATGCAACCACTCGCACACGAGGTGCACAATCGACCCAATCGAGCTGACTGCCACATCGGGTCCAGTCAAGCCTGCGCCTCCCTAGTATATCAACATAGGGTGTCCAATCGGACTAACTCGCTATCGAAAAGTGGCACATACAGGCTATAGTCGAAATCCACGCTCTCTCTCAGAACGGAATAGACTCAAGCTCCTCACATCTCGCACAACGGTCAAAGTACTCTCAATGATCCGGGAACACCGTCAACCCAACGGTTCCTAACAACACTCGCACTGGTCTAAACACAGCTATAAGACACCCCTCAGCCCCCCCCAGGCATGAGTGCAACAATAAAAGTACCTGACCAAAAATAACCCAATCAAACCACCAGTAAAAACTGGTACTGCCTGCTCTGCCTGCCACATCGGGTATGCCAGTCTATGCATAACACCGACGTAAAGAAAGAGTATCAAGAACTCAGTAGCTGATCGGCACACGGCTCGATCCTAGTATCACCAATCGACCGGCACACGGCTCGGTCATAAGCCTACTCCGGAGTGGCACTCGAGGGGAGCGACCCACACGAGTAAAGTATCTCAGTAACAAGTATCTCTGTCAAGTATCTCAATATAGCAGGACTGGATCACGACTCTGATCAAAGTGGGAAAACCCATCCACTGAAGAAAGACCCGATCTCAATCTAATGCAAAGTAAACAATAAGTGGGAAACTCCATCCACTAAAGGAAACTGATGCCCAATCTGATACAATAACCGACACCCGGCCAACCACCCAATCTCCACGGTCGTCGTGACACCCCACAACCCACAATCAAGACCAACCTGTCCCAGACTCGAAGTCTCAACTACACTATCCCAAACCCCCGCTCGAACCCGAGCAACATGAACCACATGACTAACCAATAAGGAGAAAAGAAGCAAAACATGGTTTCTCCTAAGTCAAGTTCCAATATGATAGTGTAGCAGTAAAAGATGGCCTATCTAGATGTCCATACAAGCATGCAAATGTCCTCAAGTAAGAATAAAGATAAGATAACGAATAGTAGCATCAACTAGAAATAACCACATGCCTGAAAATCAAGGATGAACTACCCCTGTCCATAATCCATAAAAACTGCTCAGAGTAATTCCCGCATATAGATAAATCATCCTACTCCATCGAGTAAATCCAATCCCATGAAAGTCTATGTGCTAACCTGGCATGCTAGTAACTTGCTACTATCATGAATCGATCTCGCATAAAGATGTCAATAATAATCAAGCATGATCTCTATCTCATCAAGTATATAATAAATACAATCATCTACCATATGCTAGATCTCAAATCCTTTAAGCATGTACAATAATTAAGTAAGCATCAATCAAATAATTAAGGCCATTTTCCATGCTTACATCTCAAATCTATTAATTGTACATTTAATCATGCATGCTTTCTAACATATAGAATTAGAGAACCATCCACCGGTTCTGGGGATGAAGCAACCCACCTGAAACGCTTTCCGCAGGCAAAGCCGAAGTCGGTGAAGTGCATAGTCACACGCTATCCAAAATCTGCCAAAACCGCACCCTCGGTATTCAGTCGCACAAGCCTCTGTTCCAACCAACAGCACCACCAACAATTAATAACCAACACCACAACACTCCCCAAAAATAGCACATGCTGTTTTTACAACCAGCACAGAAAATAGGGGATTTTCACCTGCGTGCAGTCCTCTAAAAGTTCCAGAAAAATCACGGTCGCAATCCTCGCAATGAGTAGCCCCAAAACGAGTATTTGTACACCTCAATTCGACACCTATAGGCCAAGAAACAATTAGAACAACGTTGGAAGCCACTTCCTCAAGAACACAATCCTGCTGGAAAAACAGTAGCAAAGAAGCTTAATTCTCACCTTCGAAACAACCTCAGAAAAATCCAATAAAAATACGAGTGGGTTTCTCTCGAAGCGTAGATATCAATCGAGTCCTTAAACGCCTCATTCCGATGCTCGTAGACCGACAAACTCCATCAATACTCCACCGCTGTCCCAAATCTCACAACAGTACAAGGGGTCAAAGTTTGCCTCGGGAACTATGCCAAAAACCCAAAATGAGACGAAGTGATCAACACAAAAATCGAAGGCATACCTCTCATGAACGCGTTGCCACAAAAAATAGCTCAAAATACCATTGGGGTGATCCAGGGTGCCTCGCGCACTGAAATGTGACGGTAAAACCCAAAAATGAAGGAACGTTGAAGTGCGCCGCGTCGCAGAAAACGTCAATGCCGCGGCCTCCAAAAATTCCGGGAATCCATCACGAGATGCCCCACAAAATGATGAACAATTTTCCCTAAGGCCTCAGAGAGAGTGTAATATCACAGATTTTTGTAACGTATTACCCACCTGCTAATAAAGATTATGTTTGGAAGAATTGAAGTAACGGGTTTACTTAAGTGGATAATCTTGAGGTGCGGGTATTTTTCTGCGATAGAGCTCGAAAAACGGAGAACGGCGGTGCGACCGGATCCGGATTCCGACTTACGGATCCCCCAGAAAGGGGTAGTTAGGATCGCGGTGACCGGGAGGTGCATCGAAATCCGTGCAAGTGATCGTGCACGCTTTTCGAGAAGATAAGGAAATATCTCTAAGGAATTATCCTTAAGGAATTATCTCCAAGGGATTATCCTTAAGGAATTATCTTTAAGTAATTATCTCTAAGGGGTTATCGTTAAGGAATTATCTTTAAGGAAATATCTCTAAGGAATTATCCCTAAGGAATTATCTTCAGGGATTAATTAAATAATTAATTAGAGATTGAAATACCCGATGTGCATTTTGACGGTACGTACATACGAAAAGGGAAAATAAAGGAAATAAATTAATAACAAGATTTATTTATTCCCCGTATACCGAAAGGAAACCCTAGTCTTAAAAGATCGCCTCCTCAAACCCTTCCTTTTTGTGCGTGCCGAAAACCAACCGAAACCCTAGTTCGAAAAGAGAGAAAGGAGAAAGGAAAAGGAAACCCTAACCGGAGGAAAAAGAAATAGAGAAGGAAGAAGTGGAGGAACCCGATCGCCCCGATCGACGTGCCAGAGAACGAGACATCATCGCCATCGGAGGGCGGATCCGGATTCTCACCATCGCAAAGAATGGAGATCGGGATCGCGTTGCTTCCTCCATCGGAGAAAGGTTAGGAATCGTTATTTCTCTCCTTCGTCGGTTTAATCGTGGGTTTTTCTGTATTCTTTTGAGATCGGTTTAATCGGTAAATTGATCATGGGTTCTTGATTGATTTTGATCGGTGATTTGTTCGTGTTTTGACCGAGTTTAATCGATGGTTTTTAATCGGTCTTGATCGGAGGTTTGATCGGGTTACCGATCGATGTTTTCGTTGGGTCTCCGATCAATGGTTTTATCGTTGGAGCAATTCGGAGTTTTTGTTTGGGTTATTTTGGTGTCCGTTGGAGCATGGGGGAGGTAACGGGAGGCCGCCGCCACCATTGTTAAACGGGAGGCCGCCGCCGTCGTTATCATGTTCGCGGGGTCGTCGCCGGAGCCGCGCAGGGGCGAAAACAGAGAAGAAAACGTGAAACGGGGTGTTACTGTTCACCCCGTACGGCCTCCCCAGCCTCGCGGTCCACCGGCGGGTCGTGCACCCGGCGCACGGCTCTGCTGCCTGGGGGCGCAGACCCGGCGCACGGGCGCGTGCGCCAGCCCAGCAGGCGCGGTCCACGCTCGGGGCGTGCACCCGGCGCACGGCTCCGCGGCCTGGGGGCGCAGACCCGGTGCACGGGCGCGTGCGCCAGCCCAGCCCGCAAGCGCGGTCCACGCCTGGGCGTGCACCCGGTGCTGCCGCCGCGACCGGGAACTGGTGAACCCGGCGCACGCTCTTGCTCGTGCGTGGCCCGGCCCAAAGCGCTGCGGTCTACCGCACAGTGCGCGCCTGGCCTGCGGCCGCCGCCACCATTGGCCGCAGACCCGGTCCACGCCCGGCTCCGTGCACCAGTCCCCAACGGAAGAGTCCGGTAGCTCCGTTTTCGGCCCGTTTCGCATCATTTTTGAGTGTTTTTTACCACGACGATATTTTTAACAATGATGTAGTTCTTTCGGGACAGTTTTTGGTTCGACGGTTTTTGGTTGGACGACACGGTCCGCTTGGTACAGTGATTTTGGTTTTCGTCGGTCTATTGTTACAGTGGTCGGGACCACTGTTTTGCCTGTTTCGGGTAAAAGTGTTAAAAGGTGTTTTCGGTTATTTTATTAGGCCGCGTGAAGTTCTGATTGCCTAGGAGGGACATGGGCGCGGTCATTTATCTTCGTTCAGGTGGGTACTTTTGATTAATTTCGGTGTAGGGTCGTTCCCGAGTATTTCGTTTGATAAAGTAGATATTTTTGGTAAAAGTGACTAACCCCATTGCATGTAAATCCCATATTCTATTCTCATTGAGGCGGCTGTGGTCGCAGGATTGTTTTATTAATCTGACTAAAGCGGTTGAGGTCGCAACATTGTTTTACACTCATATTGCTTACACGCACACCGGCGGTTTGGCCACCGCACAGGGTGTATTTTTCCGGAAAGATGGTAAGGATTACCCGTGTACCCCACGACTCGTGATGATGGGGATCCCTCAAGGAGAGGCCACTGCTACTTGGGCAGTGGAGGGGATTGGTGGCACCAAGAAAATGAGTACGGTATTCTGGGGTTGGAGCCCAGCTTGTTTCGGTATTCTGGGGTTGGTGCCCAGCTTGTTTTGTGACAGGGATTTAGCGGTACATGAGGGGGAAGCAAATACTCCGGTGTATCGGTTTGTCTTTTCAGTTATTGCATTTACTGTTTATATCTACTTTATCAGTCACTGACTACCCACGCTGTGACAGGTCCGAGCAGGGGTGGGAACCGGGACGACGGTGAGGCAACGGTTAGAGGACCCTAGCCATTGGGGCTATTAAACTTTACAGTTTATGGTTATCTTTTATTGTGTTTGGTTAGTCTAGCTGTGATTACTTGTGTTTGGTTTCTTGTGGATGTTGTTATGAGGACTTCGAGTAGGATTTTCTTCTCTTATCTGTGAATGTGAAGATGTGTGATTGCGGCTCGTTTTCAAGTACAAACATGGTTTCAAATGTATTTTCAAACCAAGTGTCGTGTGGGCACTGATTTCGAAACCCGTGGATTTATCCTTTCAAGCATAATGGCCGCCTAACAGAATTTGCGAAAATATTTTGTAAAACTGGGTGTCGAATGGACACCGACTTCCAAACCTATGGGTTTATGCTAGTCTGAATGTGATAGTTGTAACTGTTTGGTTAAATCTAGTCTCTCCTCGTTATCAGTCATGGTTTGCATGGTTAAAGTAATTGTCGTGCTTGGAACGCCGTGCATATACAGAGGAGGCTCCGCCCGTTTGGGGAGCGAATTTGTATATGTGGCGGGTCTGGTGCGCACCGGAGGCGAGGTTCATTTAAGAAAAAAAAAATGGATACGTTTTTCTGCTCTTTTAGAACCTCCGGGGCGTGACAGAGAGATGAGCTCAGGAAGAAGGCCAAAACGCGTTGCAAATGAGGAACTTTTATAGCCAAACAGAACAAATCACTTAATTCCCTCTATGTCCCCACATTCGGGCGCCCGGAAATATCAGGCTGCTACAGTAACCCGAAATCGTACCCCAAACCATCAGCGCCCGAATCATCCCTGGAGCGCCACATGTCCCCGCACAGCAAACAGCGAACGCGGCCAACCCGCTCGCGACACGTGGCACCCCGCACGGCGAACAGCGGTGCCAGCCACTCCGGCTGCGCCACGTGGCACCCCCCGCGCCTGCCCCGCGCACGTCGCCCGCCTGCCCCGCGCGTACGGCCACCTGCCCGTGCGTACGGCCACCTGCCCCGCACCTGCCCGCCGAGCCGCGTGGACCGCGCGCTCGTGCGCCCGCCACTCCGGGACCGCCATATGTCCCCGCGCCGGTCCATGCACCCGGCCGCTCACCTCCGTGGACCGCGCCTGCTGCGCCGGCCAACCGGGAGCCGCCACGCATCCCCGCGCTGGTGCACGCCTCGCCCGTGGACCGGCCGGCCTGCGCCTCTGCCCAGACGCTGCCCGCGGCCGCTCCGCCGCCTGCCCGCCGCCGCCGGCCGCCGGAAAAGTACCAAGGTGCCTCGAAATTTATGTTTTGGCATCCGGGCTCCAAAAAATACACCTAAATAGTCCATTTCAATCGTTTTTGCGCGCTGAATCCAAATCCGCTATCCGTTTTGCCAAATTCCATTTCTAAAATTTGCCGAAGGCATCCAGATAAGTGCTATTAACCCAAATTTCGCGCCGAGTCCATTTCTTGAGTCCGATACGCGCACAAACTCCTCCAACACATGCAAAGAGCCTCTAGAAGTTGCTGATCACACTGCAAGTGCTCTGCAGAGATTCGGATCATCACATCCTCCCCCACTAAAAGAAAGTTTCGTCATCGAAACTAAAACAACTCAAAAAGGAGTCTCAGAAACCAATGGTAGGTACTCAACACCGCCGTCTCTAGCTCTCAAGTCTCATGTCACTCCCCGTGATTACTCCTCAGCAACAACTGTTAAGGAATTTGTTTTGGCGTATTTCGTGAAAATGGTTAAGTCTTGAAGATTGAAGATGAAGAAGTGTGGATCATATACCTCAATCTCAAGTAAGAAGAATTCAAACGGATCAGGTACGTTTAACTAAATAATTTTGGTGATCCGAATATCTCTAATAGTGTAGAAACACTTGGATAGATTTTGAATCGCATAAAAATTAAAAACTGGACATGTTATATGTTCAGGATCCGGATCAGGTGTCTACAGTCAGGACCCCGAACATAGGGTAGTTCATGCGCAAATCCAGTCCGGAACACATTGTGTCACGCCCCGGCGTCGAAACTGCGACCCGGGCTCGCCAACAGATCCGCCGCCCATACGGGAAGCCCCGTATAGACGAAGCGACTAACCTGCAAAAGATCACTATACTATACAGATATCAGAGCTGAAAGTAAACTGCTGAAAATGAAAATAATTACAACTCTAGAAATAAACAAGAAGAGTACAACTCAATCCTCACTACACGGTCGCTCAACAGGAACTCTCAAAATGTAGGGAGGTACATTTACTCTCAGGATGACAACTGGTAGGGATCTATCTCGCGACTCCCTTACCTCGATCAGCCGGATCAGCAACAGGTGCAGCAGGAACAGGAGTAGAGGTCCCTGTGGGAAAAGACACCACGACGGGTGTGAGAACTACGTCCCAAGTAGTTCTCAGTGGGTGCCGCCAACAAGCCCGACGGTCTGCCCACTAAGTCTACTAGAGGCATAAAGTAACAACAATATAATACTGAAATGAAAGGGCTGGAAAAGTAACTCTACAGCTACTATGCCTCTATCTAGATACTCAAAGAGTAGAACAGATGGAAACATGATGCATCTACTAACTCTCAAAGTACAGTCACCCAATCTACCTGACTGCCTCCTCGGTCCAGTCAAACCTGCGCCTACCTACTGCCGTTACATCCCGGAGGACCGGACTGACGTAGGGCATCCGTAGCTGCCAAAACTGGGCCAGCCAGAGGGACTGTGTCCGTGATTGCCCAAACTGGTCCAGTGAGAGGGACGGCGTCGACAAGTCGCGATACCAAAGTGCAGACCCACCCCGGACGTGGCACTCGAGGGGAGCGACCCCAACGAGGACAAGGGTATCCGCGCACTCTGTCGAGCTCAGATGGCACTGCAGGCTATAGTCCAAAATCCACGCTCACGCTCTGAACGGAAAGACTCAGAATCCTCAAACATCTCGCACAACGGTCGGAGCACTCTCGACGACTCAGCTGATCAGCTCACACGAACACGAGACACTAGCCTCTCCAGTAACTCACAGCACAAAACACACTGGCTGGAGATACTCCACAGCCAGGATCGACCCACAACTCAGGGCTAACATGTCACGCCCCCGGGGGTTTTTGAGTCTATCAAAGCGGAAAATTGCGTGTATTATTTTTTTTTTCTTTCTTAACAAGGTAACTTAAACCTCATCCCCGGTGCGTGCCAGACCGCCACATACAAAAATTCTCTCTACCCACGGACAGAGTCTCCTTTGCATATGCACGGCGTCTCATTTACAACATCATACATCAACCATCAGCCATACAATAGACATACATCGTCAAACAGAGTACAGTAATTTAACTAATGTTATAAAAGCGGCGTCACCGTTTGGAAAGGATAAAACCAGCTGTTGCAAAGCCCGTGCCCACACGGCACTTCGTTTTGAGAAAACGTTTTCGAAATCATTTAGCTTTTCCTGAAAGTGTGCCGCATAAGAAAACATCACTGAAAGTAACTAAAACGCATAGGTACATCTCATCCACAGTGCTATCTAATACATGTCCACGACTAATAAGATCCACAAGCAAATGAACTAATTTAAGCATAAGAAAGACGAGATAAAAACCCAAGTATCCTGACTACGGTCCTCGCGACGCAGTCTCACCGCCCTCCCGGCTAACGCACCTCGTAACACCTGTCACGGAGTGGGTAAAGTCAGTGACAAACAAAGTAGATGTCTAATATCAATAAGGAATAAGGAGCAAACCAAATACACCGGAACCTTTCGCTAAAACCCTGCCCATAATTAAGCTGGGCACCAACCCCAGATTTACCAATTAAGTTGGGCACCAACCCCAGAGTACCTGCCGGGGAGACTAAAGTCTCCCCTCGTGCGCAAACACCTTTTTTTTTTTGCTTTTAACCCCTTCACGGTGCTGGTGTGCTATTTTCAGCAGGCGCGAAGAGGTCCTCACGGCTCCCACCCCTTTGTGAGGTACACGGGTCAAAAAGAGACCACTTCTCCGGAAAAGTACACCCATGCGGAGGCCAATCCGCCTGTGTACGTGCAGCATCCGAAAACGGATTTGCCGAGATCGGCGTGTAGTGAGCACCGCGACCATAGCCGCTTCAATTGTTAGATAAAATACAATTATGCGAAAGGTTAAACTGTCCATCTACTTTGTTAGACAAATTAAGAGCATTTTAATGACGATAGATGCACTTACTGCACTTGTTGCACTTATCGCAACCGTACCCACCTAGTTGGAGAGAAAACGGAACACCTGAATCCTTTGCGCACCCCCGCTGCGCTCCTGGACCTAAAGAAAGTCCGTAAGGATAACTATAGTCAAAAACGTGTACTAACATCCCAAAGCAAAAGACCCAATTTACTCTTTTCGAAAGAAAAGTCCAACACCGTCCGGGTTGACGAAAACCGGAAATCCCGCGCCGCCGTCGTCGTCCGCCGGAGCCCCGCGAGGTTCGGAACCGCGCGGCGTGTCTCCGCGGGCGACGCCCACGCGGCGCGGTGCCTCGCGCGGGGGCTGCCCGTGCGGCGGCCGCGCGGCGGCCGCGCGGCGCCCGCGCGGTGCCCGCGCGGTTGCGGGTCCGCGTGGGTGCCGCCAGCGCGGTAGCCGCGCGGCGCCCATGCGGTGCCCGCGCGGTTGCGGGTCCGCGTGGGTGCCGCCTGCGCGGTAGCCGCGCGGCGCCCCCGCGGTGCCCGCGCGGTTGCGGGTCCGCGTGGGTGCCGCCCGCGCGGTAGCCGAGCGGCGCCCATGCGGTGCCCGCGCGGTTGCAGGTCCGCATGTGTGCCGTCCGTGCGGTAGCCGCGCGGCGCCCGCGCGGGTATGGCCCGCGCGGTGCCCGCGCGGTCCCGTCGCCGCTTGCGGCGGCGGTGGCCGTCCGCGACTCTCCTCCGCGCGATGCCCTAGCGGCACCGCGCGCCTCCGCCGTCCGTTCCGTGCCCTAGCATGGCGACGATGACGGCGACGGCGACGGATACGACGGAGAAACCCAAGAACTCAAACAAAAAGGACGACGAAAAAATCCCAAATAATTTGTAACAATTATTTTACTAACCGAAGATCGACGGGAAGGTTGTCCGGTCGCGTTCTTGCCTTCGGTTCGATGTCCGGGAAGATCGGGCTCCTTCTCTTTCTCATTTCCCTTTCTTCCGGCTAGGGTTCCGTCTTTTCCTTTTTCTCTCCTCACCGATTAGGGTTTTTATTTTTCTTTTCTTTTCTTTCCGATAATCGGGATCCCTTATATAGCTCGTATTATATCTTTAATTAATTTCCTCTTTAATTCGTACGTAAGAGAATTCTATTTTCCGTCATCGGATAATTAATTAACTAATTAATTATCCCCTATGAGATAACCCACCTTATCTCTAACGGGTGCAAGATATTTTGCACCGATTCCGATGCTTGACTAATCACCGTATCACTAGGAATTCCGTTCCGGAAGATCCCGATATCGGATTTCAGATCCGATCGCACCGTCGGCCTTCTTTTTCCGCGCTCTATCGCAGAAAAATACCAGCACCACACACTGGCCAACTTTTAAGAATTGAATAATTTTATTTCACTTAAAGGCTTAAATGACTACATGTGAGTCAAAAATACCCCTAAGGGCCGGATCACTACACCACTCACACTTTATAAAAAGTTTCGTCCCGAAACTTAAGTACAAACCCCACTAATCAATTCGGAAAAATATTCTCTCATCTTCGATTCCAGTTCCCAAGTCGCCTCGCGCTCTTCGTGGTTGCTCCACTGGACCTTTACATAGGGGATTGTTCGTTTGCGCAACTTCTTGTCCTCTCTTGCCAAAATCCGCACCGGCGTCTTCTCGACGCTTAAATCCTCTCGCAACTCGATGGTGGAGGCATCCAAGGCATGAGAGGGATCAGCTAGGTACTTCCGGAGTATTGAGACATGGAACACGTTATGGACTCGTTCGAGATTCGGCGGCAGGGCTAATCGGTACACCACCGGTCCTACGCGTTCTAGGATCTCGAACGGTCCTACGTACCTCGGGCTTAACTTTCCCTTTATGCCGAAGCGCCGTTTCCCCTTGGAGGGCGAAACTCGGAGTAACGCATGCTCACCCACCATGAACTCTAAGTCTCGGCGTCTGTTGTCCGCGTAGCTTTTCTGTCTACTCTGGGCGGTGAGTAGCCTTTGTCTAATCAATCGCACCTTTGCTTCGGTCTCCTCCACCAAATCTGGGCCTAGAAACTTATGCTCACCCAAGTCGTCCCAGCATATTGGAGACCGACAGCGGCGCCCGTACAGGGCCTCGTATGGTGCCATCTGAATGCTGGCCTGGTAACTGTTATTGTAGGCAAATTCCACTAGGGGCAAACACCGTGCCCACCCTTCGCCTAAGTCCAAGACGCATGCCCGAAGCATGTCCTCCACAATTTGTATCACCCGCTCTGATTGTCCATCGGTCTGCGGGTGAAAAGCCGTACTGAAGTGCAACTTGGTTCCCATTGCTCGCTGCAGGCTCTGCCAAAAGTTTGACACAAATCGCGTGTCCCTGTCCGACGTGATGGAGGTCGGCACCCCATGCAACCTTACTATCTTGTTGATGTAGGTTTGTGCCAGTCGTTCCCGCGTCCATGTCGTGTGTATGGGCAGAAAGTGGGCCGATTTCGTCAAACGGTCCACAATTACCCATATTGCATCATGTCCCTGTGACGATCTCGGGAACCCGGTCACAAAATCCATGGTAACCATGTCCCACTTCCATTCGGGCACCGGTAAGGGTTGCAATTTTCCTGCCGGACGTTGGTGCTCGGCCTTCACCCGTTGGCACACCAGGCAGTGTGCCACAAACCGAGTCACGTCTCCCTTCATTTTGGGCCACCAGAAGGTCTGTTTGACGTCCTTGTACATCTTCGTTCCCCCAGGATGCGCTGTATATGGAGCAGTATGCGTCTCCCGCAGGATTTTCTCTTTGAGTTCCGGTAGATCCGGCACGCAGATTCGTCCCCGAAATCGTATCGTGCCGTCGGAGTTTACTGTGAAATCACCTTCTTGGTCGGCAGTTACTCTACTTCGCACCAGCTGAAGTTGGTCATCAGTCGACTGCCCCTTGAGAATTCTTTCAAGCAAGGTAGGTCTGACCACCAGCGTCAGAAGTTGTGCGACTGTACCTGCCGGTACTACTTCTAGTCTTAATCGCGAAAATTCTGCAATAAGATTATCCTGCTGGGTGATGGCACTTACCCCTGCCTTTTCGGCCTGCCCCTTGCGGCTCAGGGCGTCGGCCACCACGTTTGCCTTTCCCGGGTGGTAGTGGATCGTTAAATCGTAATCCTTCAGTAGCTCGAGCCACCGTCTTTGTCGCAAATTTAACTCCTTTTGGGTGAAAAGGTACTTAAGACTTTTATGATCTGAGTACACATTGGAGCGTGCCCCATACAGGTAGTGTCTCCAAAGCTTGAGGACGAACACAACTGCTGCGAGTTCCAAATTGTGCACGGGGTAGTTCCGCTCGTATTCCTTGAGCTGCCTTGACGCATAGGCTATAACCTTTCCCCGTTGCATGAGTACTCCACCCACTCCGCTTCGCGACGCATCGCAATACACTTCATAATCCTCCCCTGGTTCTGGAAGGGCGAGAATCGGGGCTCGCGTCAATCTATCCTTGAGCTCCTCGAAGCTCCTCTGACATTTGTCCGTCCAGATGAACTTTTCCCCCTTTTTAGTCAAACGGTTTAAGGGGGTGGCTATCTTGGAGAACCCTCCACGAAGCGCCGGTAGTACCCGGCTAACCCCAGGAAGCTTCGAATCTCCGTCACCTCACGGAGCCAAAACTCACACTTTTTGAGTTTGGCGTAGAGTTTCTGTTCCCGTAGGGTCTGGAGGACTGTGCGCAGATGTTCTTCGTGTTCCTCGTCTGTACGGGAGTAGATGAGGATATCGTCAATGAAGACTACCACGAATAAGTCCAGGAAGGGTTTGAATACCCTGTTCATCATGTCCATGAACACCGCCGGGGCATTTGTGAGCCCGAACGGCATTACTGTAAATTCGTAATGGCCGTAGCGAGTTCGGAAAGCCGTTTTGGGGATGTCCTCCCCCTTAACCTGGACCTGATGATAGCCCGACTGCAGGTCAATCTTTGAAAACACCGTCGCCCCCTGTAGTTGGTCGAAGAGGTCGTCGATCCTTGGCAGGGGGTACTTGTTCTTAACGGTGACCTTATTTATCTCCCGGTAGTCGATGCACAACCGGAGACTTCCGTCCTTCTTCCTCACAAACAGGACGGGCGCGCCCCAGGGTGACGCGCTAGGTCTGATGAAGCCCTTATCCAAAAGGTCCTCCAACTGTGCCTTGAGTTCCTTCAACTCCGCGAAGGGCATCCTGTACGGTGCCTTGGTGATGGGTTTGGTGCCGGGAAGTAGTTCAATAGGGAAGTCGACCTCTCGTTCCGGTGGCGTTCCGGGGAGCTCTGCCGGAAATACATCCGGAAATTCTTTTACCACTGGAATTTCGAAAGGCGAGGGAACGAGTCGGGTGGCTAAATCTACCGAGGCTAGATAGGCCACGCACCCGCCCTCCATCAACTTCCTAGCTCGCGACGCGGAGATGATAGCCAAAAAGGAAGTGCTTTTACATGCCAAGTACACGTTTTCTGGGAATCCCGGCTTCTGTAGCTGCACCTGGCGCTTCTCGCAGTCGATGACCGCCTGATACTCGGTAAGCCAGTCCATGCCCAAAACCACGTCGTATTCTTTTAGCGGTATGACCACCAGATCCCAGGGGCACGACAACCTTCCCAGTCTTATTGAACATGAGGGTAGTAGGCCAGTCGCCGCGATTGGCCCCCCAGGGGTCTGGACGGTCAGTAAGACATCAAGGGGACTACTTTCTAGCAGGTGTGTTTGTGCAAAAGTGCGGGAAATAAAGGAGCGAGTCGCCCCGGTGTCAAACATCGGATCGTTGGAGCTAACCATTAACCCCAAACGCCTGAGCTTTTAGAGGTGCACGTCCGATTCACTTAAAGCGGCTTACACCGCACCACAGATCTAGACCGGAGTCAACCCACCTGGATGTTAGGTCTATTGTTGGGCCTCTTGCCGTTAGGTCTATTGCGGACCGCAGCCCACCCAACCTATTGGGCTCACCCAACCCAACTCACTAGTCCCCTGGGCCTATTGTCTCTAGGCAGGAAGTTGGACCTATTTGACCCATAAATAAAGGCCAACACCAAAGACAACTAAGTCTTCGCATCCTTATTAGGCGGAAAGGTGCGGAGTATTTGCTCCTAAATGTTCTCCTGGGGTCAAGTCCAACATTACTCTTCGTAAGGGGTCTTTCCTGCTACTACTTCCCTCGGGTAGTGCGTCCTTTGTCGACGATGCATGGCCGGTCTCCGCTAGAAAATCCCCCTCCTGAGAGGGGCTGGGGTCGTTTCTTGTCCATGTCGTACTCCGAGTCCTCTTGTCGGGCGCGCGTCGCCTCGAATCCGCGCTCCACTATGGTGGCCCTATCCACCACTTTCTGGAAGGTGTGGAGTTCCACTACTCGCACGACTTCGAAAGTATTGCTCCGTGATCTGTCTACGAAGAGGCGGGCTTTGTGTGCTTCATCCCTTATAACAACGAAAACACTATTGGCCAACCTTACATATTCTTGTCGATACTCCAGGATGTATCGATTCCCCTGTCTGATGTGTTTCAGGTTCCTTGCGGTGTCTTCGGATATTGGGGTGGTTGGCCCCCGTTGGGAAAGTCATTCCCGGGTTATGGCTGGGGTCGTTTCGGCCCCCGGTAGACTCATGATCCTTCTGCCGGGTGCGTGGAACGGCCAATTCCCGCCCCACCATAGTGGTCCTATCGATCACTTCTCGGTAAGCGGGTAGACCCACCGTCGGTATTACCCGATTAGTGTCGCTATGTGGACCACCTTTGGGAAGGCGAGCCTGGTAGGGTTCGTCTTTCCTAACAAAAAGGGGAGAGCGCTATGCCATGTCGCGTAATCCGTTGTTGGAGTAAGCGGTTGGCTGCGGCTGTGGGATCCATCCTGTCCATTGAGAAATAGTTAGCGCTCGGTGGCCGAATCCTGGCCGTTGTCTGCTGTAAACAAAGAAACCACGTCAATCCTAAGGTTATAACCCAAGCACCCCGTCTTATGATTACACCTATATTACGTTCCCTTTTTCCCCGTACTCTCACGTACTACGCACCTATACCTTGGTTATCTCATGTCCAATTTGTTACGGCATTTTGGTATTGGCATATTTCGTGAGTCAAGTCGGTGAGTTGAGTCGGAGTCTTAAAGGGATCAAATTGTCAATCAGCAATCAAAGACTTAGAGAAGATTCAACAAGAGCTCAAGTTGACAATCAGTGTCTTGAGTCTTGAAGATTGAAGTTGAAGAATTGTGGATCAGTTACATCAATCTCAAGAAGAAAGTATTCAAGAGGATCAGGTATGTTTAACTAAATAATTGTGGTGATCCGAATACTTTCTTATAGTGTAGAAACACTTGGATGAACTTTTAATTGCATAATAATCAAAAACTGGTGTTCGGACTTGCTCAGGATCCGGATCAGAGCCAACGATCCGGATCCCAAAGGTTGTTGCTTCATACAAGACTTCGATCCGGATCCTTGCAATTTCCGATCCGGATCCCGAATGTTAAGTTTTCTGATTTGTATGAACGATCCGGATCGGGCCTTGCAATCCGGATCCCGAACCCTTGGTTTTCTGGAATCGTCAATCTCGTTACGACGATCCGGATCGCAATAAATCTGATCCGGATCGCCGTCCTGAAATTTTCCAGATAAGGTATGTTTTTTATTCTTATCTCTTTCCAAAGGTTTCTAAACTATAAATAGACACTTAGGGTTTCTCAAAAACGGGGGTTCTCTACCGATTAATTTAAAAAACACTTGAGAGCAACCCTAGAGGCTAGGTTTTCATTGTTCTTCTTAATAGCCTCTTTTAGGTCAATTCGACGGTTCTTTCAAGAACATATCTTTCATCGAATTGATCTAATCTTTGCTTAGAGATTTCTTCTACGGTTCCTCATTGAGAATCTAAGCAAAGGATCACCATCGAAGTCAATATTCTTATCGACTGAGTTTGCGTCGTGGATTCGACGTGGCATCGTGGATTCGGTGTGCTAAAGGCGTTTTGTGGATTCGAAACGTGTGCTCGTGGATTCGAGTGGCGTTCGTGGATTCGAACGTGTGCAGTGGGCGTGCAAAATCGGTGGAGCGCGAGGTCCAAGAAATTGAAGGAGGGGTTAAATCCGTGGAGACGGTAATCACCTTGTTATTCTTCTTTTCTTAGGGATTGTTATTGCGTGGATATCCAACCGGTCAGCGCAAGGTCCGAAGAAGCTGAAGGAGGGGTTTGAGTCCGTGGAGTCGGTAATCACCTTGTTATTCTTCTATTCTTAGTGGATTGTTATTGCGTGTTGGTCCCGTGGTTTTTCTCCTGGATTGGAGTTTCCACGTAAATCTCGGTGCGCTGTTTTTATTTTCCGCATTGGTTTTTATTTTGCACTGAGATTGAGTTTTTAAGTATTACACCTATTCACCCCCCCTCTAGTTGTTTGAGAGTACCTATTTAGATCCTTGTGGATCCTATAAAAACCAACAAGTGGTATCAGAGCGGGTTTTAGGTTTTTCTATCATGATGGGTGAAAGTGGTAATATTTATAGACCTCCTCTTTTTGATGGGACTAATTATGCTTATTGGAAAGTGCGGATGAGAGCTTTTCTCATCGCAATTGATGAGCGGGTATGGCAATCCGTGGAATACGGTTGGGTGCATCCTGTTGAGGAAGTAGGAAATTCTACTACCCCAAAACCTCGCTCTAGATGGTCCAAAGAGGAATTTGAAAGATCTTCTTACAATGGGAAAGGTATGAACGCTTTTTTTAATTCTCTTTCCTCGACTGAGTTCACACGAATTTCCGCGTGTGAAACCGCAAAGGAAATTTGGGATATTCTCAAAATTACACATGAGGGTACTAATCTTGTAAAAATTCAAAAGCTCCAGATGCTTACAAGTCAATTTGACTCTATTCATATGGAAGAGCATGAATTGTTTACAGATTATTACACTAGACTTCAAGATGTAATTAATACATGTGCTAATTTAGGAGAAAAGATCCCGGAGTCGAAAATTGTAAGAAAGATACTTCGGACTCTTCCTGAACGGTTTAGGGCAAAGGTTACCGCCATTGAAACCGTTAGTCATCCGGATGAGATAAGTGTAGAGGAATTAGTAGGTGCTTTGCAAACTTATGAAATGACTTTTCCTACTAATCAAGTTTCTTCCAAGTCTTCTTCTAAGCTTACAGGTATTGCATTCAAATCAACAAAGGAAGAAGATAGCGAATCAAGTTCCGACGATGAAATCTCTTTTGCCGATTTTGAAGAACAATTGGCGCGGATCGTAAAGAAATTTCGTCGGAAATTTTGGAAGAATCGAACCGATGGATCTTCATCCACGAAACCATCTAAAGGATCATCGGGTTCTAAATCCTCTAATCTCAAAGGCGTTGCAAAACCTTCTAAAGAAAAAGAAAAAGATGATTTCGAAGGGGAAATCCAATGCTATCGATGCAAAGGCTACGGCCATTTTTCAACGGATTGTCCGTCTAAGAAATCATACAAAAAGAAGGCTTTGCAAGCGAAAACTTGGGACGATTCTACTTCTAATGAATCGACCTCAAGTAAAGAGGAAAAAGTTGTTGCCTCTCATGCCTCTCATTTTCCCTCTTCTAATAATTGTTTATCATCTTTAGTCACTGACTCTACTCCTTTGATTTTGAATGAAACATCAACAATCGGCGGAGAGTCATCAAGTGAGGGGGAGTCGGACGAGGAAGAACTCGTTGAGGCATATCAACAACTTCTTGCGTAATCTAAGAAGATGGCCAAACATATCAAGAAGTTGAGGAAGCAACGACTTGAAAATCAAGATGAGAATCATGCTTTAAAGATCAAACTTCATGATCTCGAGGAGGAACGAGAGCTTTTATTGGATAATAATAAAATCCTCCAAGAAAAGATAAATCAATCGGAAACGGTCGTTAATTCCCATATTAACAAGATTGATTTTCTTGAAAAGCAGTTTGAGGAAATTCATGTCACCAACCAAGCATTGACCAAGCAAGTTCATCAACTTAAATCCGACATACAAAGGATTTCAACCGGTTCCAAGAAACTTGAATGTATGTCCCGATTAGGTCAAACAAGCAAGGTTGGTTTGGGATTCAAAAAGAACCAAACTGTGAATGCTTCAAGTTCCACAATGAAATTGAAAGGAAGAACTTGTCACTTATGTGGACTTGAAGGACATTTGGTGAAGAATTGCCCGAAAAAGAGAAAGAAGAGTCCTTCGGCAACTTCATCTACGGAGCGGACTCAACGGAATCAAATGACACATCAATTCAATGGAGTTCACTCAAACCACCAAAGGTCCGAGCCACAACATCAATCATACAAGTGGATCACTGCGAGGCAAAGACCTAAGGTGGACCAACAGTCAAAGCGGACAACCCCCGGCCACAACGAATCAAGACAACCCAAAATCCAGCGATTTTGGATTCGGAAAGGTGATATCTTTCCTTGTCTTAAGTTCTAAATAGCTTATGACTGTATGTAATGCTTTGATTGGTTTTCCCTTCATATCTTTCTTAATCTTTGCATTACATGTTTTTCAATGCTCTTCGTTTTTATACTTTGTTTTTGAACAAAAGGGTTTTTAATGAACAAGTGCATTGAATGAAAAGGGCTTTCACTTTTATTCACTCCAAATTAATTTTATTTGGATTATCAACTTTACTCCTTAATCATAATCTTGAAGATACTTCATTATAGGAGTTTTTGATATTATAAGCATCAAATTTTAGAAATCATGTGTGATCTTTAGATGCTTAATCTATCTCGGTTGTGTGAATTCATTGTGATAAACGTGAGACAACCGATAGACTAAAATTTGGGATATAATTCTTTCACGTAAGAGATTGCATTCTTACAAGGGTATTGAAATGATTTGCAAAAGATGTGGAAAGAGTTACATCCGAAAGGAGTGTGAAAACTACCACCACATGCTGGAAAGAGCTGCCACCCCGGTCGTCCGGTTTGTGTGTGAAGCTACCACATGTTATGGATGCTTGATAGTATTTTATGAGAAAATCTTTAGTTGAAGCATTTGGAGATTTATATGCAAAACTCTTATATTTTGAACAATCTCCTGGTTGGTGTTACGGCATTTTGGTATTGGCATATTTCGTGAGTCAAGTCAGTGAGTTGAGTCGGAGTCTTAAAGGGATCAAATTGTCAATCAGCAATCAAAGACTTAGAGAAGATTCAACAAGAGCTCAAGTTGACACTCAGTGTCTTGAATCTTGAAGATTGAAGTTGAAGAATTGTGGATCAGTTACATCAATCTCAAGAAGAAAGTATTCAAAAGGATCAGGTATGGTTAACTAAATAATTTTGGTGATCCGAATACTTTCTTATAGTATAGAAACACTTGGAAGAATTTTTAATTTCATAATAATCAAAAACTGGTGTTCGGACATGTTCAGGATCCGGATCAGGGCCAACGATCCGGATCCCGAAGGTTGTTGCTTCATACAAGACTTCGATCCGGATCCATGCAATTTCCGATCCGGATCCCGAATGTTAAGTTTTCTGATTTGTATGAACGATCCGGATCGGGCAATGCGATCCGGATCCCGAACCCTTGGTTTTCTGGAATCGTCAATCTCGTTACGACGATCCGGATCGCAGTAAATCCGATCCGGATCGCCGTCCTGAAAATTTCCAGATAAGGTAAGTTTTTGATTCTTATCTCTTTCCAAAGGTTTCTAAACTATAAATAGACACTTAGGGTTTCTCAAAAACGTGGGAGCTACGGCCGATCAATTTATAAAACACTTGAGAGCAACCCTAGAGGCTAGGTTTTTATCGATCTTCTTCATAGCCTCTTTTAGGTCAATTCGATGGTTCTTTCAAGAACATATCTTTTGTCGAATTGATCTAATCTTTGCTTAGAGATTTCTTCTACGGTTCTTCATTGATAATCTAAGCAAAGGATCACCATCGAAGTCAATATTCTTATCGACTGAGTTTGCGTCGTGGATTCGGCGTGGCATCGTGGATTCGGTGTGCTAAAGGCGTTTCGTGGATTCGAAACGTGTGCTCGTGGATTCGAGTGGCGTTCGTGGATTCGAACGTGTGCAGTGGGCGTGCAAAATCGGTGGAGCGCGAGGTCCAAGAAATTGAAGGAGGGGTTAAATCCGTGGAGACGGTAATCACCTTGTTATTCTTCTTTTCTTAGGGATTGTTATTGCGTGGATATCCAACCGGTCAGCGCAAGGTCCGAAGAAGCTGAAGGAGGGGTTGAGTCCGTGGAGTCGGTAATCACCTTGTTATTCTTCTATTCTTATTGGATTGTTATTGCGTGTTGGTCCCGTGGTTTTTCTCCTGGATTGGAGTTTCCACGTAAATCTCGGTGTGTTGTTTTTATTTTCCGCATTGGTTTTTATTTTGCACTGAGATTGAGTTTTTAAGTATTACACCTATTCACCCCCCCCTCTAGTTGTTTGATAGTACCTATTTAGATCCTTGTGGATCCTATAATAACTCTACAATTGGTATCAGAGCGGGTTTTAGGTTTATCTATCTTGATGGGTGAAAGTGGTAATATTTATAGACCTCCTCTTTTTGATGGGACTAATTATGCTTATTGGAAAGTGCGGATGAGAGCTTTTCTCATCGCAATTGATGAGCGAGTATGGCAATCCGTGGAATACGGTTGGGTGCATCCCGTTGAGGAAGTAGGAAATTCTACTACCCCAAAACCTCGCTCTAGATGGTCCAAAGAGGAATTTGAAAGATCTTCTTACAATGGGAAAGGTATGAACGCTTTATTTAATTCTCTTTCCTCGACTGAATTTACACGAATTTCCGCGTGTGAAACCGCGAAGGAAATTTGGGATATTCTCAAAATTACACATGAGGGTACTAATCTTGTAAAAATTCAAAAGCTCCAGATGCTTACAAGTCAATTTGACTCTATTCATATGGAAGAGCATGAATTGTTTACAGATTATTACACTAGACTTCAAGATGTAATAAATACATGTGCTAATTTAGGAGAAAAGATCCCGGAGTCGAAAGTTGTAAGAAAGATACTTCGGACTCTTCCGGAACGGTTTAGGGCAAAAGTTACCGCCATTGAAACCGTTAGTCATCCGGATGAGATGAGTGTAGAGGAATTAGTAGGTGCTTTGCAAACTTATGAAATGACTTTTCCTACTAATCAAGTTTCTTCCAAGTCTTCTTCTAAGCTTACAGGTATTGCATTCAAATCAACAAAGGAAGAAGATAGCGAATCAAGTTCCGACGATGAAATCTCTTTTGCCGATTTTGAAGAACAATTGGCGTGGATCGTAAAGAAATTTCGTCGGAAATTTTGGAAGAATCGAACCGATGGATCTTCATCCTCGAAACCATCAAAAGGATCATCGGGTTCTAAATCCTCTAAACTCAAAGGCTTTACAAAACCTTCTAAAGAAAAAGAAAAGGATGATTTCGAAGGGGAAATCCAATGCTATCGATGCAAAGGCTACGGCCATTTTTCAACGGATTGTCCTTCTAAGAAATCATATAGAAAGAAGGCTTTGCAAGCAAAAACTTGGGACGATTCTACTTCTAATGAATCGACCTCAAGTAAAGAGGAAAAAGTTGTTGCCTCTCATGCCTCTCATATTCCCTCTTCTAATGGTTGCTTATCATCTTTAATCACTGACTCTATTCCTTTGATTTTGCATGAAACATCAACAACCGGCGGAGAGTCATCAAGTGAGGGGGAGTCGGACGAAGAAGAACTCGTTGAGGCATATCAACAACTTCTTACGGAATCAAAGAAGATGGCCAAACATATTAAGAAGTTGAGGAAGCAACGACTTGAAGGTCAAGACGAGAATCAAGCTTTAAAGATAAAACTTCAAGATCTCGAGGAGGAACAAGGACGTTTATTGGATAACAATAAAATCCTCCAAGAAAAGCTAAACCAATCGGAGACAAACGCTGAATCATATATGGACAAGATTGGTTTTCTAGAAAAACAGTTTGAGGAGATTCATGTCACCAACCAAGTATTGACCAAGCAAGTTCATGAACTCAAATCCGACATACAAAGGCTTTCAACCGTTTCCAAGAAATTTGATTGTATATCCGGATTAGGTCAAACAAGCAAGGTTGGTTTGGGATTTAAAAAGGATCAAACTGTGAAGGCTTCAAGTTCCACAACTAAATTGAAAGGAAGAACCTGTCACCTATGTGGACTTGAAGGACATTTGGTGAAGGATTGCCCGAAAAAGAGAAAGAATAATTCTTCGGCAACTTCATCTACGGAGCGAACTCAACGGAATCAAAAGAAACATCAAGTCAAAGGAGTTCACTCAACCCACCAAAGGTCCGAGCCACAACATCAATCATACAAGTGGATCATTGCGAGGCAAAGACCTAAGGTGGATCAACAGTCAAAGCGGACAACCCCCGGCCACAACGAATCAAGACAACCCAAAATCCAGCGATTTTGGATTCGGAAAGGTGATATCTTTCCTTGTCTTAAGTTCTAAATAGCTTATGACTGTATGTAATGCTTTGATTAGTTTTCCTTTCATATTTTTCTTAATCTTTGCATTACATGTTTCTCAATGCTCTTCGTTTTTATACTTTGTTTTTGAACAAAAGGGTTTTTACTGAACAAGTGCATTGAATAAAAAGGGCTTCACTTTTATTCACTCCAAATTAATTTTATTTGGATTATCAACTTTACTCCTTAATCATAATCTTGAAGATACTTCATTATAGGAGTTTTTGATTTTATAAGCATCAAATTTTAGAAATCATGTGTGATCTTTAGATGCTTAATCTATCTCGGTTGTGTGAATTCATTGTGATAAACGTGAGACAACCGATAGACTAAAATTTGGGATTTAATTCTTTCACGTAAGAGATTGCATTCTTTCAAGGGTATTGAAATGATTTGCAAAAGATGTGGAAAGAGTTACATCCGAAAGGAGTGTGAAAACTACCACCACATGTAGGAAAGAGCTGCCACCCCGGTCGTCCGGTTTGTGTGTGAAGCTACCACATGTTATGGATGCTTGATAGTATTTTATGAGAAAATCTTTAGTTGAAGCATTTGGAGATTTATATGCAAAACTCTTATATTTTGAACAATCTCCTGGTTGGTATAAGGTGGGATAGTTGAAAGATGCTCAAAGAGCCACCCTTAGGTATTTTAGTGCTTATCTCAAATTTGAAAGGGTAAGAAATCAAATTGATGTCATTTGGAAATCTCTGTAAGTCATCTTTGTACATCCGTTACATCTTGATAGACTTTGGATCTCAAGATTATTTTTGATGACTTGTGTTTGATGAATATAACATGAAAAACTGTTTATAATGTTTTATCTTTGTTTTTCATGATTTAGGAGTAAATCTTTTTAATCTTGTAAAATTAATTGGATTGAATGACATCTATGTGATCTCATATTAATTTCAAGCACTTAAATTGTTTTCTTGATGGAATACAAATTGGTAATTCAATTATTTCAAAATCTGGATTTGTTTCAAGAAATTATTTGATTTTTGCTTTCTGGTACCGGTACGCAATCTGCATTTTTGTTATATACCGGAACTGAGCTTTTATCTCTCTTTCTCCATGAACTAATGTTGTTAGTGATTTCCTTTTGTCTAGTATGTTCACTGTTTGACAATTTGTGACAAAAAGGAGGAGAAGAGAAATGACGGAGATGAGATCATCAAGAGAGGACAAACGAAACGAAAATGGAAAAATGGGGGAGAACGGAAAATGATGATCGTACCACAAAGGGGGAGAACATAGATGCTCAAGAACATGGAGAACATGTTAGAGATGCTCAAGATAGGGGGAGACAAAGAAAGGTTGAAAGAGCTGGGAAAAACAAAAGAACCAAAAGGATGAATCAAATGTAGGATTTTAATTTCTAACGACTGACGTTTGATTTTGTTTGGAGTTTTGTTTTGCAGGAATTACATCACTTTAAGACTCCAAGTCCTAAGTCATAGAGTATGTTCTAGGACTGTTTGGTTCAAATGTAATTTTGTATTTATTGGATCTTTCACGCAAAGAAAATCAATGTTTTGGTGATAACATTGAATTTCGATTTTTGGTTTAAGATAAGTGACTTGAGCGCTTTTATGTATTTTTGGGTTTTGTCACGAAATTGCCAAAGGGGGAGATTGTTACGGCATTTTGGTATTGGCATATTTCGTGAGTCAAGTCAGTGAGTTGAGTCGGAGTCTTAAAGGGATCAAATTGTCAATCAGCAATCAAAGACTTAGAGAAGATTCAACAAGAGCTCAAGTTGACACTCAGTGTCTTGAATCTTGAAGATTGAAGTTGAAGAATTGTGGATCAGTTACATCAATCTCAAGAAGAAAGTATTCAAAAGGATCAGGTATGGTTAACTAAATAATTTTGGTGATCCGAATACTTTCTTATAGTATAGAAACACTTGGAAGAATTTTTAATTTCATAATAATCAAAAACTGGTGTTCGGACATGTTCAGGATCCGGATCAGGGCCAACGATCCGGATCCCGAAGGTTGTTGCTTCATACAAGACTTCGATCCGGATCCATGCAATTTCCGATCCGGATCCCGAATGTTAAGTTTTCTGATTTGTATGAACGATCCGGATCGGGCAATGCGATCCGGATCCCGAACCCTTGGTTTTCTGGAATCGTCAATCTCGTTACGACGATCCGGATCGCAGTAAATCCGATCCGGATCGCCGTCCTGAAAATTTCCAGATAAGGTAAGTTTTTGATTCTTATCTCTTTCCAAAGGTTTCTAAACTATAAATAGACACTTAGGGTTTCTCAAAAACGTGGGAGCTACGGCCGATCAATTTATAAAACACTTGAGAGCAACCCTAGAGGCTAGGTTTTTATCGATCTTCTTCATAGCCTCTTTTAGGTCAATTCGATGGTTCTTTCAAGAACATATCTTTTGTCGAATTGATCTAATCTTTGCTTAGAGATTTCTTCTACGGTTCTTCATTGATAATCTAAGCAAAGGATCACCATCGAAGTCAATATTCTTATCGACTGAGTTTGCGTCGTGGATTCGGCGTGGCATCGTGGATTCGGTGTGCTAAAGGCGTTTCGTGGATTCGAAACGTGTGCTCGTGGATTCGAGTGGCGTTCGTGGATTCGAACGTGTGCAGTGGGCGTGCAAAATCGGTGGAGCGCGAGGTCCAAGAAATTGAAGGAGGGGTTAAATCCGTGGAGACGGTAATCACCTTGTTATTCTTCTTTTCTTAGGGATTGTTATTGCGTGGATATCCAACCGGTCAGCGCAAGGTCCGAAGAAGCTGAAGGAGGGGTTGAGTCCGTGGAGTCGGTAATCACCTTGTTATTCTTCTATTCTTATTGGATTGTTATTGCGTGTTGGTCCCGTGGTTTTTCTCCTGGATTGGAGTTTCCACGTAAATCTCGGTGTGTTGTTTTTATTTTCCGCATTGGTTTTTATTTTGCACTGAGATTGAGTTTTTAAGTATTACACCTATTCACCCCCCCCTCTAGTTGTTTGATAGTACCTATTTAGATCCTTGTGGATCCTATAATAACTCTACAGTTGGTATAAGGTGGGATAGTTGAAAGATGCTCAAAGAGCCACCCTTAGGTATTTTAGTGATTATCTCAATTTGAAAGGGTAGAATTCAAGATTGATGTCGTTTGGAAATCTCCGTATGTCATCTTTGTAAATCCGTTACATCTTGATAGACTTTGGATCTCAAGATTATTTTTGATGACTTGTGTTTGATGAATATAACATGAAAAACGGTTTATAATGTTTTACCTTTATTTTTCATGAGTTTGGAGTAAATCTTTTTAATTTTGTGAAATTAATTGGATTGAATGACATCTGTGTGAATTCACTGTTTAAAGCACTTAAATTGATTTCTTGATGGAATACAAATCGGTATTTGAAAAGATTCTAAAATCTGGATTTGTTTCAAGAAATTATTTGATTTTTGCCTTCTGGTACCGGTACGCAATCTGCATTTTTGTTATATACCAGAACTGAGCTTTTATCTCTCTTTCTCTATGAACTAATATTGTTAGTGATTTCCTTTTGTCTAGTATGTTCACTGTTTGACAATTTGTGACAAAAAGGGGGAGAAGAGAAAATGACGGAGATGAGATCATCAAGAGAAACGAAACGAAAATGGAAAAATGGGGGAGAACGGAAAATGATGATCGTGCCACAAAGGGGGAGAACATAGATGCTCAAGAACATGGAGAACATGTTAGAGATGCTCAAGATAGGGGGAGACAAAGAAAAATTGAAAGAGCCGAAAAACAAAATAACCAAAAGGAAGACGGATCAAATGCAGGATTCTAATTTCTAACAACTAACGTTTGATTTCGTTTGGAGTTTTGTTTTGCAGGAATTACATCACTTTAAGACTCCAAGTCCTAAGTCATAGAGTATGTTCTAGGACTGTTTGGTTCAAATGTAATTTTGTATTTATTGGATCTTTCACGCAAAGAAAATCAATGTTTTGGTGATGACATTGAGTTTCGATTTTTTTTGGTTTAAAATGAGTGACTTGAGCGCTTTTATGTATTTTTGGGTTTTGTCACGAAATTGCCAAAGGGGGAGATTGTTACGGCATTTTGGTATTGGCATATTTCGTGAGTCAAGTCGGTGAGTTGAGTCGGAGTCTTAAAGGGATCAAATTGTCAATCAGCAATCAAAGACTTAGAGAAGATTCAACAAGAGCTCAAGTTGACACTCAGTGTCTTGAGTCTTGAAGATTGAAGTTGAAGAATTGTGGATCAGTTACATCAATCTCAAGAAGAAAGTATTCAAGAGGATCAGGTATGTTTAACTAAATAATTGTGGTGATCCGAATACTTTCTTATAGTGTAGAAACACTTGGATGAACTTTTAATTGCATAATAATCAAAAACTGGTGTTCGGACTTGTTCAGGATCCGGATCAGAGCCAACGATCCGGATCCCGAAGGTTGTTGCTTCATACAAGACTTCGATCCGGATCCTTGCAATTTCCGATCCGGATCCCGAATGTTAAGTTTTCTGATTTGTATGAACGATCCGGATCGGGCCTTGCAATCCGGATCCCGAACCCTTGGTTTTCTGGAATCGTCAATCTCGTTACGACGATCCGGATCGCAATAAATCTGATCCGGATCGCCGTCCTGAAATTTTCCAGATAAGGTATGTTTTTGATTCTTATCTCTTTCCAAAGGTTTCTAAACTATAAATAGACACTTAGGGTTTCTCAAAAACGGGGGTTCTCTACCGATTAATTTATAAAACACTTGAGAGCAACCCTAGAGGCTAGGTTTTCATTGTTCTTCTTAGTAGCCTCTATTAGGTCAATTCGACGTTTCTTTCAAGAACATATCTTTCATCGAATTGATCTAATCTTTGCTTAGAGATTTCTTCTACGGTTCCTCATTGAGAATCTAAGCAAAGGATCACCATCGAAGTCAATATTCTTATCGACTGAGTTTGCGTCGTGGATTCGACGTGGCATCGTGGATTCGGTGTGCTAAAGGCGTTTCGTGGATTCGAAACGTGTGCTCGTGGATTCGAGTGGCGTTCGTGGATTCGAACGTGTGCAGTGGGCGTGCAAAATCGGTGGAGCGTGAGGTCCAAGAAATTGAAGGAGGGGTTAAATCCGTGGAGACGGTAATCACCTTGTTATTCTTCTTTTCTTAGGGATTGTTATTGCGTGGATATCCAACCGGTCAGCGCAAGGTCCGAAGAAGCTGAAGGAGGGGTTTGAGTCCGTGGAGTCGGTAATCACCTTGTTATTCTTCTATTCTTAGTGGATTGTTATTGTGTGTTGGTCCCGTGGTTTTTCTCCTGGATTGGAGTTTCCACGTAAATCTCGGTGTGCTGTTTTTATTTTCCGCATTGGTTTTTATTTTGCACTGAGATTGAGTTTTTAAGTATTACACCTATTCACCCCCCCTCTAGTTGTTTGATAGTACCTATTTAGATCCTTGTGGATCCTATAAAAACCAACACAATTTTTTTGTGGCACCCTACACTGTGGATGTGGATCACGTCTACTATGGTTATGGTTGTTTTCTCTGATACCATTTAATCTGTCACGCCCCCGGGTGTTTTTGAGTCTATCAAAGCGGAAAATTGCGTGTATTATTTTTTTTTTCTTTCTTAACAAGATAACTTAAACCTCATCCCCGGTGCGTGCCAGACAGCCACATACACAAATTCTCTCTGCCCACGGACAGAGTCTCCTTTGCATATGCACGGCGTCTCATTTACAACATCATACATCAACCATCAGCCATACAATAGACATACATCGTCAAACAGAGTACAGTAATTTAACTAATGTTATAAAAGCGGCGTCACCGTTTGGAAAGGATAAAACCAGCGGTTGCAAAACCCGTGCCCACACGACACTTCGTTTTGAGAAAACGTTTTCGAAATCATTTAGCTTTTCCTGAAAGCGTGCCGCATAAGAAAACATCACTGAAAGTAACTAAAACGCATAGGTACATCTCATCCACAGTGCTATCTAATACATGTCCACGACTAATAAGATCCACAAGCAAATGAACTAATTTAAGCATAAGGAAGACGAGATAAAAACCCAAGTATCCTGACTACGGTCCTCGCGACGCAGTCTCACCGCCCTCTCGGCTAACGCACCTCGTAACACCTGTCAAGGAGTGGGTAAAGTCAGTGACAAACAAAATAGATGTCTAATATCAATAAGGAATAAGGAGCAAACCAAATACACCGGAACCTTTCGCTAAAACCCTGCACATAATTAAGCTGGGCACCAACCCCAGATTTACCAATTAAGTTGGGCACCAACCCCAGAGTACCTGTCGGGGAGACTAAAGTCTCCCCTCGTGCGCAAACACCTTTTTTTTTGCTTTTAACCCCTTCACGGTGCTGGTGTGCTATTTTCAGCAGGCGTGAAGAGGTCCTCACGGCTCCCACCCCTTTGTGAGGTACACGGGTCAAAAAGAGACCACTTCTCCGGAAAAGTACACCCATGCGGAGGCCAATCCGCCTGTGTACGTGCAGCATCCGAAAACGGATTTGCCGAGATCGGCGTGTAGTGAGCACCGCGACCGTAGCCGCTTCAATCTTTAGATAAAATACAATTATGCGAAAGGTTAAACTGTCCATCTACTTTGTTAGACAAATTAAGAGCATTTTAATGACAATAGATGCATTTACTGCACTTGTTGCACTTATCGCAACCGTACCCACCTAGTTGAAGAGAAAACGGACAACCTGAATCCTTCGCGCACCCCCGCTGCGCTCCTGGACCTAAAGAAAGTCCGTAAGGATAACTATAGTCAAAAACGTGTACTAACATCCCAAAGCAAAAGACCCAATTTACTCTTTTCGACGGAAAAGTCCAACACCGTCCGGGTTAACGAAAACCGGAAATCCCGCGGCGCCGTCGTCGCCCGCCGGAGCCCCGCGCGGTTCGGAACCGCGAGGCGTGTCTCCGCGGGCGACGCCCACCCGGCGCGGTGCCTCGCGCGGGTGCTGCCCGTGCGGCGGCCGCGCGGCGCCCGCGCGGTTGCGGGTCCGCGTGGGTGCCGCCTGCGCGGTAGCCGCGCGGCGCCCGCAGAGTGCCCGCGCGGTTGCGGGCCCGCGTGGGTGCCGCCCGCGCGGTAGCCGCGCGGCGCCCATGCGGTGCCCGCGCGGTTGCGGGTCCGCATGGGTGCCGCCTGCACGGTAGCCGCGCGGCGCCCGCGCGGTGCCCGCGCGGTTGCGGGTCCGCGTGGGTGCCGCCCGCGCGGTAGCCGCGCGGCGCCCATGCGGTGCCCGCGCGGTTGCGGGTCCGCATGGGTGCCGTCCGTGCGGTAGTCGCGCGGCGCCCGCGCGGGTATGGCCCGCGCGGTGCCCACGCGGTCCCGTCGCCGCTTGCGGCGGCGGTGGCCGTCCGCGACTCTCCTCCGCGCGATGCCCTAGCGGCACCGCGCGCCTCCGCCGTCCGTTCCGTGCCCTAGCATGGCGACGATGACGGCGACGGCGACGGATACAACGGAGAAACCCAAGAACTCAAACAAAAAGGACGACGGAAAAATCCCAAATAATTTGTAACAATTATTTTACTAACCGAAGATCGACGGGAAGGTTGTCCGGTCGCGTTCTTGCCTTCGGTTCGATGTCCGGGAAGATCGGGCTCCTTCTCTTTCTCCTTTCCCTTTCTTCCGGCTAGGGTTCCGTCTTTTCCTTTTTCTCTCCTCACCGATTAGGGTTTTTATTTTTCTTTTCTTTTCTTTCCGATAATCGGGATCCCTTATATAGCTCGTATTATATCTTTAATTAATTTCCTCTTTAATTCGTACGTAAGATAATTCTATTTTCCGTCATCGGATAATTAATTAACTAATTAATTATCCCCTACGAGATAACCCACCTTATCTCTAACGGGTGCAGGATATTTTGCACGGATTCCGATGCATGACTAATCACCGTATCACTAGGAATTCCGTTCCGGGAGATCCCGATTTCGGATTTCAGATCCGATCGCACCGTCGGCCTTCTTTTTCCGCGCTCTATCGCAGAAAAATACCAGCACCACACACTGGCCAACTTTTAAGAATTGAATAATTTTATTTCACTTAAAGGCTTAAATGACTACATGTGAGTCAAAAATACCCCTAAGGGCCGGATCACTAGATAACAAATCTGGTCGGACAACACTCAACGACCCGGGACCACCGTCAATCCCGACGGTTCCCAACAACACAGGCCAGAAGATACTCGACGGCCCGGGATCACCGTCTACACAACGGCTCCCCGCGACAGAACAACAAACTCACGGATAACTCAGGAAGGGCCGACACCATAAGGGTTTGGAAAACCCGATAGGTCGGTGCTAAGAACCCTATCAAACAAGAACAGACTCTAGGCTCCGCCTATCGAAGTTCTCGACCCCCTTATAGTTCGGGAATACAATAATCACGGTACAACACGCAGAAGACACCAACAAGGCCCGAAAGTCCCGGGAGACCTACACCTACAACCCTATCAAACAAGAACAGGTTCCAGGCTCGGCCCCCGTGGCTTTCGTCCCGACAAAGGAACGACCCCTAGAACCCAGACCACTCGAATCCTTTCGAGTGGGGAAAATTTACAGGAAAGATGTGACATTTGTTACTGAAACCCATTTTTCACTCAACCCACGCAGGGTGAGCACTAAAGGTAGTTCCCTTTTTGAAAAACTATCTTGATTTGAGAAGAAACCCATTTTAATGATTTTTAGTTCTTTTTAGAAAAATAGTTAGAAAACAAGTGTTTTACCCAAACCCCGAAGGGCTGATGACTTTGTCCAATCAAACAAGAACAGACTCCATGTCACGCCCCAGGGGTTTTTGAGTCTATCAAAGCGGAAAATAGCGTGTATTATTTTTTTCTTCTCAATAAGGTAACTTAAACCTCATCCCCGGTGCGTGCCAGACCGCCACATACACAAATTCTCTCTGCCCACGGACAGAGTCTCCTTTGTATATGCACGGCGTCTCATTTACAACAACATACATCAACCATCAACCATACAATAGACATACATCGTCAAACAGAGTACAGTAGTTTAACTAATGTTCAAAAGACTGGTGTCCACTCGACACCTTGTCGTTTTATTTTCAAGCGGAATACTAAAGCGGCATCAGTGTTTAGAAAGGATAAAACCCACGGTTGCAAACCCCGTGCCCACACGGCACTTCGTTTTGGCAAAACGTTTTCGAAATCATTTGGTTTATCTTGAAAACATGCCGCGTATGAAAACATCACTAAAAGCATCAAAGTATAAATGTACACCTCATCCACAGCGCTAAGTAATACATGTCCACGACTAATACGATCCACAAGCAAATTAACTAGAAAAGCATAAAGGAAATGAGATAATAAACCCAAGTATCTGACTACGGTCCTCGCGACGAAGTCTCACCGCCCTCCCGGCTAACGCACCTCGTAACACCTGTCACGGAGTGGGTAATGTCGGTGACAAACAAAGTAGATGTCTAATAACAATAAGGAATAAGGAGCAAACCGAAAACACCGGAACCTTTCGCTAAAACCCTGCACACAATTAAGCTGGGCACCAACCCCAGATTTATCAATTAAGTTGGGCACCAACCCCATAGTACCTGTCGGGGAGACTAAAGTCTCCCCTCGTGCGCAAACACCTCTTTGATGCATTTAACCTCTTCGCGGTGCTGGTGTGCTATCTTCAGCGGGCGCGAAGAGGTCCTCACGGCACCCACACCTTTGTGAGGTACACGGGTCAAAAAGAGACCACTTCTCCGGAAAAGTACACCCATGCGGAGGCCAATCCGCCTGTGTACGTGCAGCATCCGAAACGGATTTGCCGAGATCGGCGTGTAGTGAGCACCGCGACCGTAGCCGCTTCAATTGTTAGATGAAATACAATTATGCGAAAGGTTAAACTGTCCATCTACTTTGTTAGATAAATTAAGAGCACTTTAATGACGATAGATGCACTTACTGCACTTGTTGCACTTATCGCAACCGTACCCACCTGGAATGAAGATATACGACCGCTCCCAAGACCCTCTTAAGCAATCGGAACTTCACGCGGCCTAACGGAACAACCAAAGGCACAAATTAACACCTCACCCTAATCAGGTAACATCAGTGGTCCCAACCACTGTAACAATGAACCCACCAAAACCGAAATCACTGCACCTAGAGGATCGCGACGTCAATCAAAAACCCAACAAATCAAAACCGTCAAGTAACACCGCACACTTAGCTCAAAACGGTAACATCGAAGACTAACAACAACCGGACCGCGACTATTTCATCGCGAACTCCGTCGGAACCCAAAACCGCTAACAGAAATCCAACAAAACTCAATCCTCAACCGGTGGCCCACTCGGGACATCAATGGTTAAAACCAAGAAGGCCCCGACGGCGGAAATGATGAGAAAAGAGACCCGACGGCGCGCCCCCGACGATTTCGTCGAGGCGCGGAGCGTCGGCGAAATTAGCACCCGACATAATAAAATAGTGACCAAAAAGATCCCAAGTTGCCATGCCAAGAAAACCGCGGAGATTGTGATCCCAACGGCGAAGATGGCGCTCAAAACGGTGGAAAAACGGACCCAAACGGAGCCACCGAACTTTGGGCTGTCGGGTGGTGGACAGGGCAGGCGCGGACCGGGTTTACAGCGTCGGCGGCTGCGCGGAATGCGCCGGGTGCACGCAGGAAGCGTGCACCGCGCATTCTGGGCCGGGCCGGTGCACGACACGAGCGCGCACCGGGGTCACGGCCGCACGGGCCTGCGGCACACACCGGGTGCACGCTGTTGCGTGCACCGCGCCTGAGCGGGCTTGGCCGGCGCACGAAGGCGTGCGCCGGGTCTGCGGCTTCCATGCCTTGGGGCGTGCGCCAGGTGCACGCTCTGGCCCGTGGACCGCGGGCTGAGAAACCCGTACGGGGTGAACAGTAATGCCCCTTTTTCGGTTTTCTTCTCCGTTTTCGCTCCCGTGCGACTCCGGCGAAGACCCCGCGACCATGGTAACGACGGCGGCGGCCTCCCGTTTAACAACGGCAGCGGCGGCCTCCCGTTAACCCACTATGATCTAACGAAACACCCACAAAACCCCTGAATAAATCCGCGGTAAAACTAACGACTAACCAACGATCGACGAACAACCAAAACGTCAATCGGAAACTCGATTAGAAGACCGATTAGAAACCACCAATTTAATCCGATAAAAATCATCGATCACACCCAATCAAGAACGAGAACAAAACATTGATCAAAACCCTACAAAAATCCGTGAACGATGTACCGATTAAAACGACCTTACAAGAACACGGAAAACCTCCGATTAATTCTACAAAAGAATTAACGATTACTAACCTCAATCTATCGGAAATAAAGAACCGATCTTGGTTCTTGCGGCGTTGGAGATCCGGATCCGCTCCCCGTAGAGATCTCGTTCTCCGGTCTCCGGACGTCAATTGGGGCGATCGGGTTCCTCCGCTTTCTCCTTCTTTCCCTCTTTTCTCATCCGGTTAGGGTTTCCTTTTCTTTTCTCTCTTTTCCTTTCTCTCTTTTCAACTAGGGTTTCGTTTGGTTTTCGGTACGCACGAAAGAGGAGGGTTTGAGAATGCGGTATTTTTAAATTAGGGTTTTCCTTCCGGTAACGGGATTTAATTATCCTCTTATTAATTTAATTTCCTCCTTTATTTTATTCTTTTATTTTCCTTTTATTATACGTACGTAAAAAGGAAAAACCCACGAATATTCGGATATTTGTCTTCTAACAATAAATATCTAATCCCACGAGATAAACCCCACCTTTTTAAATCCTAGTCACCGATTAATTAATTTCCTAATTAATGAATATAGGGAATAAATTCCCAGATTTAATTTCACGTCATTGATTAATTAATTCCTTAATTAATTAATCATACGGAATATCCAAAATTCCTCAAAAAGCATGCCGGATATTTTACACGAATTTCGATGCACGCTTTAAGTCACTGCGATCTTAGAAACCCCATTCTGGGAGATCCGTATATCGGATTTTGGATCCGATTGCACCGCCGTTCATCGTTTTTCGAGCTCTATCTCCGAGAAATATCCGCACCGCGTGTTAGTCAACTCTAAAGAGCCCGATAATTTAATGTCCTCTAACTTACACTCTATCAGTAGGAGGGTAAAATATTACTAGAAAAGTCGTGTCGTTACACCACTCACACTTTATAAAAAGTTTCGTCCTCGAAACTTACACTCAACCCTCGCTAAACAATTCTGGGAAAACTTCCTTCATTTTCGTCTCAAGTCCCCAAGTCGCTTCGCGCTCCTCATGGTTACTCCATTACACCTTTATGTAAGGGATTGTCCAGTTGCGGAGTTTCTTTTCCTCCCATGCCAGCCTCCGTATCGAGGTTTGGCAGTAACGTCAACCGGTATGCCACCGGGCCTACGTGCCCCGAAATCCCAAATGTCGGGTCGTCGACTCCAACCAACAATCTCAAAAGCTCGAACTATAAGAAATACGCAACCCATTTACTTAAGGCGTTCTGTCACACCGCCACCGATCTTGACCTGACTCAACCCACCTGGACGTCTAAGGCGTACTGTTACAACGCCTCGGGTCTTGGCCCGACTCACCTCACCTGGACGTCCAAGGCATACTATTACAACGCCTCGGGTCTATTGTCACAAGGCCAGAAGTTGGACCTATTTAACCCTTAACTAAATAGCCAACATAAAAGACAACTAAGTCTTCACCTCCTTATTGGGCAGGAAGGTACGAAGCATTACTTCTAAGGGTTCCTCTGGGGTCGTGGCCAAAATTACTCTTTGTAAGAGGTCTTCCTTGCTACTACCTCCCTCGTAGCCGAAACGTCAGCTTTCCCCCGCCGGTCGCTGATGTTTCGCTTTCACCTGTTGGCACACCCAATATTGCGCCACAATTTGTGCCACATCGCCCTTTCGATTTGGGCCAACTGAAGGTCTGCCACAGATCCTTGCACCTCTTTGTACCTCCGGGATGCACGGTATATGAGGTATTACATACTTTTGCTAGATTTTCTTCCCTTATTTCTAGCTTACCGGGTACACAAATTCGTCGCCGGCACCTCATTACATCATCTGAGTCAGTTGTAACAAAACTCCGCCTTGCTCCGAGAACATTCTGTCTCGCACCAGTTGTAGCTGGCCATCGGTCGATTGTCCTTTCAGAATCCTGTCCAGCAGGGTAGGTCTAACCACCAGGGTCAAGAGCCGTGCGACCGTACCCGCTGGTACTACCTCCAATCTCAATTGCGAAGATTCTTCAATCAGACGGTCCTGTTGGGTAAGGGCGTTCGTCATTGATTCCACCGTCTGTCCCTTGCGGCTCCAGGCATCAGCCACCGCGTTCGCTTTCCCAGGGTGGTAGCGGATGGTTAGATCATAGTCCTTTAGTAATTCGAGCCACCGCCCTTGCCGCAAATTTAACTCCCTCTGAGTGAAGAGGTTCTTGAGGCTCTGATGATCGGAGTACACATTGCCATGTGTACCGTACGAATAGTGACTCCACAGTTTGAGGACGAACACGACCGCTGCAAGCTCCAGGTCGTGCACGGGGTAGTTTCTCTCGTACTCCTTGAGTTGCCTTAACGCGTAGGCTATGACCTCACCCCGTTGCATAAGCACGTCTCACAATAAACCTCAAAGTCTTCACCAGGCTCCGGTAGGGCGAGCACCGGGGCCTACGTCAACCTGACTTTGAGTTCCTCAAAACTCTTCTGGCATTGGTCAATCCAGATAAACTTCTCCCCTTTTCGGGCTAGGCAAGTCAGGGGCATTGCTATCTTGGAGAAGCCTTCCACAAAATGTCTGTAATACCCTGCCAAACCCAGGAAGCTTCAAATCTCAGTTACCGTTGTCGGCCGGAGCCAGTCGGTTACCGAATCTATCTTCTTTGGGTCTACCGTAATCCCAGCTGCCGACACGATATGCCCCGGAAAAACTCACCTTGTGGAGCCAGAACTCACACTTTATGAGTTTGACATACACTTCCTGGTCCCGGAGGGTCTGGGGGATTACTCGGGTGTGTTCCCCATACCCCTTGTCTATGAGAGAGTAGACCGGAACGTCAACTAGAGGACTATCACCGACTGGTCTAAGAAGGGCTGGAGTAATCATGCCCATGAGCACCGCTGGTGCGTTACCGAGTCTAAACGGTATAATCATAAACTCATGTTGACCATTCCGAGCTCGCAGGTCTGTTTCCAATATGTCATTACCCCGGACTCTAGGCTGGCGATAGCCGGACCGCAGATCATTCTTTGGGAATGCCGTTTCTCCTTGTAGTTGATCGCGTAGGTCATCTATCCGAGGTAGAGGAGTATTTGTCCTTCTCGTGTCGAGATCCATACGGTACTCGTGAACGCTACTCGACTGCCTTCTGCCAAGCTCCTTGCCCGCAACAAAGAAAAGCGAGCAGAAGGCGTTCCTACAAGCTAAGTTTACAAGTTCCGGTAAGTCCGTTCCCGGAGACTCGCTTGGAACTTCAAGCAGTCAACTACCGCTTAAAGATTGCCGCGACTGTCGGCCCCAAGCGCTACACCGACAACCTTTAACGGAACCTCATTAGTTCTTAGAGACTAAGAACCCGCCTCACCCTCGCTGGGCAGGAAGGGGTACAGCCGCCTGCCTCGAGGGGTAGCCGGAGGTTCCGACCGAACTTATTCCTATGATGGGAATTTCTCCTAATAACTAAGGTAAGGTGAAAACATGAAGCGAGGTGAAAGAGTGGGATGCTTAGGTGTTGCCACCAAAGTTCTAGCACGATGGTCTGAAACTCGAGTATTACCTGTTACATCATGCTCTATGGGTCCGTCCTATGGTGGGTCATCGTATAGACTCTCCCTCCTCCCGATTGCGGAGACGAGGGTGTAGATGTTGCTACGGATGATGTCCCCGTTTTTGAGGGGCAGTTGCAACGATAGTGCCCCGGTTTGCCACTTCGAAAACAATGGTCTTGCTTCTGGAGACATCCGGTCACTTGGTGTATTCCATCGCAAATGATGCAAGACTTGTCCACCGGCCATTGTCCTCTCGTCAGCGCATTCTTGGTTCCTTGTTGCAATCTCGAGTATTTAGGAGGCCGGCTCCTCTTGGTATGCTCTCTTCCGAAGCTTGGCCGAGTTCGTTTCTTATCCCTGTTGTGTTCTGAGCTCTCTCGTCGGGCTCGTGAAATCATAAATCCGCGCTCCACCGCGGTGGCTCTATCGACTACCTCTTGGAATTTGCCAAGTTCGCCGTCGCCCTATCCCATTCGGTTTGCTGGATAGGGGCTTTCCCCGCGGCATCCGTGGACATTCTAGGGGTAGGCGCCACCACGGTCTCTCTCAAGGGGTCTCCAACAGTGGCCCCTGGCAGAAGTCCCGTTGTTACTGGTGTTGGTGCTACTGAGGTGTTGTTGCCTGAACCGACGGTGCCCCGCTTACCGTGGTCGGAGGAGGGGCGACCATAGTCTCGCTGTCCGCCACCGGTGGTCCCGGTCACTAGCGCGGCTGGTCCGGGCAGAGGAGCCTGGGTGACCTCCACTGGTGTAGTCGATAGTTGCGTCAACGGACGCACTTGCTCCATAAGGTTGCTAACTGCCCGGCCATCTCTCGTAGTTGTTGCCGGAGGAGCTGATACTCCGCCGCTGTTGGCACCGTACTTTCTGCCCCTGTGTTCTCCGTTGCTAACCCATTTCGGGCCGTTATGCTGCTGTATACAAAGAAACCGCATTAACCCTAAGGTTCCTGGCCTAATACTTGACCTACAAAAACACTGAGGCTATGACCCTTGTTTCCCGTACTCTCACGTACTACTGCACCTACACCTTGGTTATCTCATGTCCAATTTGCTTGTGGCACCCTACACTGTGGATGTGGATCACGTCTACTATGGTTATGGTTGTTTTCTCTGATACCATTTAATCTGTCACGCCCCCGGGGGTTTTTGAGTCTATCAAAGCGGAAAATAGCGTGTATTATTTTTTTCTTCTCAACAAGGTAACTTAAACCTCATCCCCGGTGCGTGCCAGACCGCCACATACACAAATTCTCTCTGCCCACGGACAGAGTCTCCTTTGTATATGCACGGCGTCTCATTTACAACAACATACATCAACCATCAACCATACAATAGACATACATCGTCAAACAGAGTACAGTAGTTTAACTAATGTTCAAAAGACTGGTGTCCACTCGACACCTTGTCGTTTTATTTTCAAGCGGAATACTAAAGCGGCATCAGTGTTTAGAAAGGATAAAACCCACGGTTGCAAACCCCGTGCCCACACGGCACTTCGTTTTGGGAAAACGTTTTCGAAATCATTTGGTTTATCTTGAAAACATGCCGCGTATGAAAACATCACTAAAAGCATCAAAGTATAAATGTACACCTCATCCACAGCGCTAAGTAATACATGTCCACGACTAATACGATCCACAAGCAAATTAACTAGAAAAGCATAAAGGAAATGAGATAATAAACCCAAGTATCTGACTACGGTCCTCGCGACGCAGTCCCACCGCCCTCCCGGCTAACGCACCTCGTAACACCTGTCACGGAGTGGGTAATGTCAGTGACAAACAAAGTAGATGTCCAATAACAATAAGGAATAAGAAGCAAACCGAAAACACCGGAACCTTTCGCTAAAACCCTGCACACAATTAAGCTGGGCACCAACCCCAGATTTATCAATTAAGTTGGACACCAACCCCAGAGTACCTGTCGGGGAGACTAAAGTCTCCCCTCGTGCGCAAACACCTCTTTGATGCATTTAACCTCTTCGCGGTGCTGTTGTGCTATCTTCAGCGGGCGCGAAGAGGTCCTCACGGCACCCACACCTTTGTGAGGTACACGGGTCAAAAAGAGACCACTTCTCCGGAAAAGTACACCCATGCGGAGGCCAATCCGCCTGTGTACGTGCAGCATCCGAAACGGATTTGTCGAGATCGGCGTGTAGTGAGCACCGCGACCGTAGCCACTTCAATTGTTAGATGAAATACAATTATGCGAAAGGTTAAACTGTCCATCTACTTTGTTAGATAAATTAAGAGCACTTTAATGACGATAGATGCACTTACTGCACTTGTTGCACTTATCGCAACCGTACCCACCTAGAATGAAGATATACGATCGCTCCCAAGACCCTCTTAAGCAATCGGAACTTCACGCGGCCTAACGGAACAACCAAAGGCACAAATTAACACCTCACCCTAATCATGTAACATCAGTGGTCCCAACCACTGTAACAATGAACCCACCAAAACCGAAATCACTGCACCTAGAGGATCGCGACGTCAATCAAAAACCCAACAAATCAAAACCGTCAAGTAACACCGCACACTTAGCTCAAACCGGTAACATCGAAGACTAACAACAACCGGACCGCGACTATTTCGTCGCGAACTCCGTCGGAACCAAAAACCGCTAACGGAAATCCAACAAAACTCAATCCTCAACCAGTGGCCCACTCGGGACGTCAATGGTTAAAACCAAGAAGGCCCCGACGGCGGAAATGATGAGAAAAGAGACCCGACGGCGCGCCCCCGACGATTTCGTCGAGGCGCGGAGCGTCGGCGAAATTAGCACCCGACATAATAAAACAGTGACCAAAAAGATCCCAAGTTGCCATGCCAAGAAAACCGCGGAGATTGTGATCCGAACGGCGAAGACGGCGCTCAAAACGGTGGAAAAACGGACCCAAACGGAGCCACCGAACTTTGGGCTGTCGGGTGGTGCACAGGGCAGGCGCGGACCGGGTTTACAGCGTCGGCGGCTGCGCGGAATGCGCCGGGTGCACGCAGGAAGCGTGCACCGCGCATTTTGGGCCGGGCCGGTGCACGACACAAGCGCGCACCGGGCTCACGGCCGCACGGGCCTGCGGCACACACCGGGTGCACGCTGTTGCGTGCACCGCGCCTGAGCGGGCTGGGCCGGCGCAAGAAGGCGTGCGCCGGGTCTGCGGCTTCCGCGCCTTGGGGCGTGCGCCGGGTGCACGCTCTGGCCCGTGGACCGCGGGCTGAGAAAACCGTACGGGGTGAACAGTAATGCCCCTTTTTCGGTTTTCTTCTCCGTTTTCGCTCCCGTGCGACTCCGGCGAAGACCCCGCGACCATGGTAACGACGGCGGCGGCCTCCCGTTTAACAACGGCGGCGGCGGCCTCCCGTTAACCCACTATGATCTAACGAAACACCCACAAAACCCCCGAATAAATCCGCGGTAAAACTAACGACTAACCAACGATCGACGAACAACCAAAACGTCAATCGGAAACTCGATTAGAAGACCGATTAGAAACCACCAATTTAATCCGATAAAAATCATCGATCACACCCGATCAAGAACGAGAACAAAACATTGATCAAAACCCTACAAAAATCCGTGAACGATGTACCGATTAAAACGACCTTACAAGGACACGGAAAACCCCCGATTAATTCTACAAAAGAATTAACAATTACTAACCTCAATCTATCGGAAATAAAGAACCGATCTTGGTTCTTGCGGCGTTGGAGATCCGGATCCGATCCCCGTAGAGATCTCGTTCTCCGGTCTCCGGACGTCAATTGGGGCGATCGGGTTCCTCCGCTTTCTCCTTCTTTCCCTCTTTTCTCCTCCGGTTAGGGTTTCCTTTTCTTTTCTCTCTTTTCCTTTCTCTCTTTTCAACTAGGGTTTCGTTTGATTTTCGGTACGCACGAAAGAGGAGGGTTTGAGAATGCGGTATTTTTAAATTAGGGTTTTCCTTCCGGTAACGGGATTTAATTATCCTCTTTTTAATTTAATTTCCTCCTTTATTTTATTCTTTTGTTTTCCTTTTATTATACGTACGTAAAAAGGAAAAACCCACGAATATTCGGATATTTGTCTTCTAACAATAAATATCTAATCCCACGAGATAAACCCCACCTTTTTAAATCCTAGTCACCGATTAATTAATTTCCTAATTAATGAATATAGGGAATAAATTCCCAGATTTAATTTCACGTCATTGATTAATTAATTCCTTAATTAATTAATCATACGAAATATCCAAAATTCCTCAAAAAGCGTGCCGGATATTTTACACGAATTTCGATGCACGCTTTAAGTCACTGCGATCTTAGAAACCCCATTCCGGGAGATCCGTATATCGGATTTTGGATCCGATTGCACCGCCGTTCATCGTTTTTCGAGCTCTATCTCCGAGAAATATCCGCACCGCGTGTTAGTCAACTCTAAAGAGCCCGATAATTTAATGTCCTCTAACTTACACTCTATCAGCAGGAGGGTAAAATATTACTAGAAAAGTCGTGTCGTTACACTCCAGCGACCCTTCGATGCTTGGAAGAAAACATTGGTAGACTAAAATCATGTGTATGTCGAAAAGGGTTCTGGGTTCTAGGTCCGGCTATCACTAGTAAACTACTGCCACTAACACAGTGGCGACAACCCAAACAGGGGAAAGCAAGACCTCCCGAAACCACCGTTTACCCCAAACGGTTCCCGGTACAGACAAGCGATCCACAACATCTACCAGACTCCACTCTGCTCCCAAGCACGAGTGCAAATGCATCCCACACTAAAAAGAAGTCCCGACCGCTAGGCCCACTACCCGGGCGAGGATAACACTAAGTCCAGGAATGAAACATAAAGTGTGGATGTCTAAACATAAATAACCCTAGCCCAAGTGAGGGTTTTCTACTGGTCTGGTTACACATGCAACATATGACAGGGGTGCTAGGTCAGGTTCCAAGATAACAAATATTTAACAGGTGGTAGGAGGAAGAAGTGATCATATGATCATCAGATAAATACAAAGAATATTAACATTCCAATTCTAGCATGCTACCAAGTCCAACCACTATCATGCATGATTCTATATCAAAAGAATTAGTGCACAGTCCATAGATCCTGATAGCAAAGCCACCCACCTGAAGATGCTACTGTCCGGGGTCGCACAGCTGAGAAAACCAGGAAAATAATAACTCCAAGTCTAACAGGTCCAGCACTATCCACAAACCCTCCTGGGTACAACACAAGGCTACAATTACACTTTATTCCCAAAATTTAACCAAGTAATACACTCTGAAATTTCAGCCACAAAGATGTCAATTTTTCACCTGCAGAAAGGGCTCCAAAAATTCTGAAATAAATACCACAGCGATCCTCACGTCGAGACCTTCGAAATGGGTACCTGCGGGTCCAAATCCGAGCACCGTAGGCTAAGTTACAAATTCCACAGTATCGGTGCGCAAAATCCCAAAACCATACAACTGTAAACTCTTATACAGATAAAAAGGAAAATGTATACCTTCGGGAAGGTCTCCAAAAATTCCAAGAAAAATACTATAATGTTCACTCAAGATCCACAACATCTCACACAACGGTCGAAGTACTCTCAATGATACGGGACCACCGTCAACCCATACGGCTCCCAACAACACTAGCACTGGTCTAACTACAGCTGAAAGTATGCATCAGTATCTATAAGCCTGTCTAAATAACCCAATCCGATCACCAGTAGACACTGGTACTGCCTGCTCTGCTGACGAACTCCAGATCTCAATCGCGGGATACAGACCGACTTCGGACCGATACGGTCGCATCCCAAAGTAAGTAACAGATCGGCATCGAACCGTCCAATCGCACACAAAAGTAAGTAACAGACCGGCATCGATCCGTCCGGTCGCACACTAAAATAAGTAACAGACCGGCATCGATCCGTCCAGTCGCACACTCCGGAGTGGCACTCGAGGGGAACGACCCACACGAGTAAAGTTACTCAATCATCAGTATCACAAGTATCTCTGTATCGAGTATCACTGTAGCAGGACTGGATCATGACAATAATCGAAGTGGGGAAACCCCCCCCCACTAAAGGAAACTCGCTCCCCCAATCTAATGCAGCTCAAAAAGTGGAAACTCCGTCCACTAAAGGAATCCTATCCCCAATCTGAGGAATAAGTAAACATCCGGTCAATCGCCCAATGTCCGCGATTGCCGCAATAACCCAAAACCCTGCCAGCCGCAATCCAGCACAACCCGTCCCTGACACCAATGTCCCTGCTACACTACCCCAGACCCCTGCTCGCACCCGAGCAACACAGACCGCCTGACCAACAAGAAGGAGAAAAGAATAGCATGGTTTCTCCTAAGTCAAGTTCCAAAATGTAGTGTAGCAGTAAAAGATGGCCTGGCTATATGTCCATACAAGCATGCATTTGTCCTCAAAGAAGAATAAAGGAAAAATAAACCTCATGCCAAAATTATCAATGACTATACCTATCCATAATCCTCGATCCATAATCGCTCCTCAGAGTAGAACCTGCACATAACTACATAATCCTATCCCATTGCATAAACCAGCCTCATAAAAGGTTATGTGCTAACATGGCATGATAATTAATCATATAGGGTAACCTTGCCTTAGGAAAGCTTCCACTAATCATCAACATAAATATCTGATTAATACCATTGTCATAATATGAATAATTAACTTGCAATTCCCATAAATCAACATTGTTAAGCTTACCAATCAATCCCAGGTATTGTACCCTACACCTGCATGCAATTCTAACATATAGAGTTAGAGAACCGTCCACCGGTTCTCGGAACAAAGCACCCACCTGAAACGCATTCCGCAGGCAAAGCCGAAGTCGGTGAAGTACGCAGCCACCCGAAAACCAAATCCGTCGGAACCGCACCCTCGGTAAATAGTCGGACAAACCACTGTTCCAACAACCAACATCGAAGCCGAGAATCAATTACATCACCACCACCCTCTCAAAAGAAAACAGCATATGCTATTTTTACCAACCAGCAGAGAGAAGAAGCATTTTCACCTGTATACGGACCTCCAAAAATTCCATAAAAATCGCGGTTGCGATCCTCGCGACGAGTAGCCCCAAATCGATTGTTTAAACGCTCCGTTATGATACCTGTAGGCCAAGAAAAAATTCGGACAACATTGGAAGCCATTCCCTCAAGAACACAGTTCTGCTGAAAACAGAGCAGAAAAGAAGCTTAATTCTCACCCTCGAAATGACCTCATAAAAATCCAATAAAAATACCGGTTCGTTCATCTCGAAGAGTAGATATCAATCGAGTCTTTAAACACCTCATTCCGATGTCCGTAGGCTGAGAAATAAATCCAACAAGCTCATGCTGCCCAAAATTACCACAGAAAAATAGTGGCTCAGAGATACCTCGGGAACTGTGCCAAAAACTCGAAATACGGAGAAGTAATCAACATGAAAAACGAAGCCTTACCTCTCGTGAACGCTCTGCCGCAAAAATCATCGAAAAAGATGTCTGAGTAAGCCAAGGGAGCCTGCGCACCGAAACGCGACGAAGGGGATCACCGGTGAAGGAAAGTCGCACTGCGCCAAAAAGCCGCAAACCTCGAAGTGCGTGCCACCAAAAATTCCCAAACCTCTCCACGAGATGCTCCACAGGAAGATGAACAACTTTGCTTAAGGTTGCAAAGAGAGGGGAGCTCGGGAAAAGCCTCAAACCGCAGGCCAAAGGGGCTATTTATAGTCCCAACTCAACAAATCCAAAAATGACATCTGTGTCCTATTTTTCGGGCTCCCGAATGATTCGGGCTGCTACAGGGACCCCAAAATGCACCCCAAACCGTCGAGCCCGGAACGTCCCTGGAGCGCCACGTGTCCCAAAACAGCAAACACCAAAAAGAACCAATCCCTGAGCGCCACGTGGCACACCGCACAGCGCACAGCGGCGCCAGCCGCTGCGGTCGCGCCACGTGGCCCAATCCTGTGCTGACGCGTGGCTGCCCATTCGTCAACGCCCGCCACGCCGTTCGGTCACCTGTCCGCCGTACGGTCACCTGCCCCGGTCACCTGCTCCGCTGCGCTGTGTGCACCCGGCGTACGAAGACCAGCCAACCACAAGATGCCACGTGTCCTCCTCTTCCCGCTGCGCCGCGCGCGCCTTCCCGCTGCACCGCGTGCCTGCCCGCGCCCGCTCCGCCGCCTGCCCGCGCCTGCTCCGCCGCGCTCCGCCGCCGCCCGCTGCCAGCCGGTTGCCGGAATCACTGTTCCGGCCGTGAACAGTAATTTTACTGTTCCAAACTCCGAAAAATGCAAGTAAATAGTCCATTTTGATCGTTTTCGCGTGCTGAGTCCAAATCCGGTGTCCGATTTGCCAAATTCCATTCCTAAAAATTGCCGAAGGCATCCGAAAATGTGTTTCTTGGTCCAAACTTCGCGCTGAGTCCATTTTTAATATCCTCTTCGCGCGAAATTACTTCTGAACATCCAACGGGGTCCTCCGATCACTTATATGATCCATTTAACACCCGAAGTCCAACACTTGTGTCCAAATTACTGCAGAAACACCGCCGATACGCCACATAGGCCCCCAGAAGCTGCTGGTCACACTGTTGAAGCCCTGCAGAGATCCGGGTCACCACAGGTAGATCACTCTGAATCTCCAGAACTGCTGCATCCAAGTTTTTGAAATATCTTTTTGAGTATCTTGTTCATAGACAGCTGCTCCTTCTTTAAAACTCCTATGTCTTCCTTCATCGTAACAAATTCGTTAGATATTCGCTCTTGTTCGGAAGAAAGTCGTTGTTGCTCCCGATAAATAGATGTAACAGAGGCATCATCCCCTGAAGTCGAAGCTGGTGCAGTTGGTGCTGAAGCTGTTGCTGCTGTTTTTTCTGCTGCTGTTGATGTTGAGGGTCTCTGTCCCCGAGGAGGTGTTGGAGGCTCATCCTGTCTTTGTGAGAGGGACTTCACAATAGTTGTATCGTTGATAGTTCCCAAGCTATGCATGTATGCCGACAATGAAATATCGACTTTAAATTTCTTCAAAATTCGCATAATCATTATTGGGAAGGGAAGTCGCTCTGTAGGATGGGCATGTTCCACATACCGCTCCATCCTCGACCAGATGAGATAGGGAATGCTGAAATTAGATCCCATGGCTGCTGCCGGGTTTCCAAGAAGGTAAAGAAACAACACCTATCCCATCTCAGAACTTTTGTTTGCATGTTTGGCAAAATGTTGTAGCAAACTATAAAGTTCAAAAAGCGATACTCCGGTCGAAGTTCTTTAGAAAAGTTTGAATTCCCTGTCGACTGAGTATCAGGAAGACATATCCCATTAACAACCACTCTCCAGGTGGTGTTGCTAAAAACATGACCCTTTAGGTAATGAGTTCCGCCAACCCGGGCCTTCATTCCTAACACCTCTCCAATTAATTGAGGTGTAATCTTGATCTTAACATTCCTAACCATTGTCACAAATTCCCTTGGTCCGTCCTCAAGATCAACTAACTTTGACGAATTCTGATAGAACATCCTGACCAGGTGAAGACAATATCCAAGATTGTCCGGGAAATTGCAAATCGGTGCAAGTCCCATTTGATCAAAGAGAGTCCCGAATAATGCAGGGCGCTCCTTTAGAGCTTTCACGTTCACATGGCGCTCGCCAATGCATTCTCTCTTCTCAAAATCTTTAATCCTCTCAGAGCTTATGAAGTCTTGTGGAGGAGGCTTGCTTGCGAGTGGCTCTTCAATAGATATACCTCGAGCACTCCCTCTTTTTCGGGCAACGCTCTTTCTCTTTGTCTTAGCTGGACTTGGTTCTATTGGGGCTTTCCCCTTTTCAGCGGCGGTAGGCGGAGTCTTCGCCTTCGAGGTTGCAGCAGGGGCTTTCCCTTTTGAGGTAGTAGCTGCAGTGACTTCTACCAAAAGCTCATCCCAGTCAATGGATTCTGTCTCAGATTCCGTCTCGGAATCATCCCGAGTTTTCTTAGCCCTCTTAGGTTTGTTCGTTGCTCTTGTGTGAACCATGGCAACCAGAAACACAATGATCAATAAAAACACCATTTTTGCTTGTGCCTAAGAAATTGAGAAACCTGCGAGCAAGAACTCAAGAACACGAAAAATTATTTATTTTCAAAAATTTGAAAAATTGTACCCAAACAATCATTATCGTGTAGAGAGACTAAAAATTAAATTAGTTTTGCAAAAAGAATTTTAAAAATAGATCAATTCCATTAATTTCAAAAATACTCATTGTATGCCCTAAAACCGAATTTTCAAAAATCGAAGCCTAAAAATCCGTTAATCAAGAGAATACCTAGCATATAAACAAAACTAATCTACTCAGAGTTCTTATTTCAAAAGAAATTTGACCAAAAACCACTAGAATCGAATTCCACCCATGATTTTCACTCACGTTTTGAACAATAATGTAAAACAGTGGAAAAATTGAATTTTGATCAAAGAAACTTACTTGAATCCGAAGAACTCGAGTTAGAAAGGCTCCAAATTGGTTGTTTTCTAGTGAGAGAAACTCTGGAGACTTGGAAACAAAAGATTGTAGTAAAAAGAAATCAAAACCCTTTTGTTTCTTATAAAACCCTAGCCGCGGTCCGGAACAGCTTATGAATCCAGTCCGGATCGGCTACCCGCAGAAATTTCCTGCGTTCGGGATCCGGAACAGGAATTCTAGTCCGGATCGGCTCCAAACTTTTTCTTCAAAAAAAAATTTAGAAAAATTCTAGAAAATCCAGAAAAAGATTGTAAGCACTTCTGTAGATCAACTTTAAACAAAAACATCATTTCGTATCAAAAGAAATAGATTATGTTTAATCTATCAATAATATCCAAGTAATGAAACAACAATTTATAAAAATTAAATCCTTTAAAGTTGATCAAGATCAAGAACATCTATCACGATCTAATGTGTAATGCGTTTATCAAGTCATCAATATGGTAAAGAAAATGAAATACCAAGATCGATAGATGTTTGAAATCCCAAATAAGTTAGATAATATATCTAGTCAATTTATTGTAAGGAGTGGCTCTTTGAGCATCTTTCAATAAAATCCCCACCTTATACCAACCTTGGAATTTGACAGAGTCAAGTATTCCAAAAAGTATTTTATCTAATCAACTCGAAAAACCATGCTTGGTATACATGTGGTAGCTGCACACAGTACTCGGATGACCGATGTGGTAGCTCTTTCCTCCATGTGGTGGTAGTTTTCACACTCCTCATTGGGATGTAACTCTTTCCACATCTTTTGAGCATAAACATTTTAATAAACTCCCCCTCAATTGTCTATCAATTATTTAAGATATAAGGTATTCAACCAAAAATTGATCTCGAGTTCATACTTAACTCAATTTTCAAATATGATAAAAACTATACCAAAAGATCATTGAGAGAGAAATTGACTTTGATCAATTAAAAATGGACTAATTGAAATAAATGATCATTGCATCAAATGAATTATCATGATATCCAAACCATAATAAATATCTCAAAAATATGAAAGGATGTAAGTAAAGTCAATTATACTAATGCTCAATTAATGTTCTATGTTCAAGCATAGATAAAGAACACAAACACAAAAACAAAACCTAACCTAAGCAATGGTTTCAAAAAGAGTTATTTCAAAGAAAGCATTCCTATTGCTTTACGCAAATGAATAAACCGTTTTTGATCCAAAGGTTTTGTTAAAATGTCAGCTAATTGATCTTCAGTTGAAATATAGGAAATTTGAAGAATATTTGATTCAACTAGCTCCCTTAGAAAATGATATCTAAGTTCAATGTGTTTAGTTCTTGAGTGCAACACAGGGTTTTTGGAAATATTTATAGCACTAGTGTTGTCACAAAGAATAGTTACCGAAGTTGCTGAAATTCGGAAGTCGCTCAACACTCTTTTCATCCAAATGAGTTGAGTTGAACAACTACCCGCTGAAATATATTCCGCTTCGGCAGTCGAGAGTGCAATGCAGTTTTGCTTTTTACTATGCCATGCAAGAAGGCAATGGCCAAGATAAAAACATGCACCACTCGTACTTTTCCGATCATCCACAGATCCTGCCCAATCGGCATCTGAATATCCTATTATGTCAAGTGTTGTTCCCATAGGATACCAAATTCCGAAATTCAAAGTTCCTTTGACGTACCGGATGATCCTTTTCACCGCTTTCAGGTGAACCTCCTTTGGTGCTGACTGATATCTCGCGCAGATCCCAACACTAAAGGATATATCCAGGCGACTAGCCGTGAGATAGAGTAGACTTCCAATCATGCTGCGATAAAGCTTCTCGCCTACACTTTCACTAAGAGATTCGCTTCCTAATCCCTTATTGCTAGTTCCCATAGGAGTTGGAAAATCTTTAGCATTTTCTAATTCGAATTTCTTCACCAACTCCCTTGCATACTTGGATTGGCACAGATGGATGCCTTCTTCATTTTGTTTCACTTGCAATCCAAGAAAATATGTTAGTTCGCCCATCATAGACATCTCAAATTCGCTTTCCATGGTTTCAGCGAATTTAGAAGCATCATTGTCTCTTGTTGCACCAAATACAATTTCATCGACATAGATTTGTGCCACAATGAAATTATCCTGATAATGTGACGCCCCCAATAGTCCCACATCGGATGTGGATGGATTTGTGATTGGGTTTATATGAGACTTGGACACTAGTAATAATAAATGGGCTTAAGCATTTTGGGCTGTGGTTTGGGCCCAACGAGTTATTATTGCTAGTGGGCCGGGTCGTTACATTTGGTATCAGAGCCAATAACCAGCCGGAAGTGTGTGATGAGTCTCGGCTGAGCCTGGGTCTAGATGACAGGGCTAGCGAGACGAGTCTCACATTGCCTGGTGATCTTGGGCTTGTGTGTGTGTGTTTGGGCTGACGAGGACGTCAGGCCTAAACGGGGGAAGTCTGTGACGCCCCCAATAGTCCCACATCGGATGTGGATGGATTTGTGATTGGGTTTATATGAGACTTGGACACTAGTAATAATAACTGGGCTTAAGCATTTTGGGCTGTGGTTTGGGCCCAACGAGTTATTATTGCTAGTGGGCCGGGTCGTTACAGATAATGCTTCACAAAGAGTGTCCGATCTGCTCCCCCTCGAGTATAGCCTTTTTCCAAAAGGTGCTTTGTCAACCTTTCGTACCACGCTCGCGGTGCTTGTTTTAGACCGTAAAGAGCCTTTTTCAAACGAAAAACATTGTTAGGTTGTTTATGGTCTACAAAACCTTTCGGTTGAGCCACATAAACTTCCTCGTTCAAAAACCCATTTAAAAACGCGCTCTTAACGTCCATTTGAAAGAGTTTGACTTTAAAATGACAAGCAATTGCGAACAAAATAGGAATCGACTCGAGTCGAGCTACTGGGGCGAACGTCTCATCAAAGTCGATTCCTTCTATTTGTGAATAGCCCTGAACAACTAGACGTGCTTTGTTCCTGATGATGGTACCATCCTCATTTTTCTTGTTCTTGAAAATCCATATAGTACCAATCACGTTGTGTTGCTTTGGTGGCTTCGTTAGTTCCCAGACTTTGTTTCTTTCGAACTGATGGAGCTCTTCCTGCATTGCTTCAATCCAGTAGTCATCCTGAAGAGCTTCATCGACGTTCTTTGGTTCTATCATGGAGACGTAACATGCGACTCCACAAACCAACTGTCTGCGAGTCCTAACTCCTTCTTTTGGGTCTCCAATAATGTTCGATTCTGGATGATCCTTGGAGATACGTAACGTTTGCGGTAACGGAGTACTCGGAGGTACATGTGATGATTCCTGCATATCAGATAAACTAGAAGAACCATTAGATGCATCAACATTATCGGAAGAATTATTATGAGAAAATGCATTTACAGGAGTATCATCATCAAGAGACATATCAGGGGTAGATTTATCAGATGCAAAATGAAAAGATTCATCTACTTTAACATTTATAGATTCTACCATCGTTTTAGATTCGAGGTTAAATACCCGATATGCTCTACTGTTTGTAGAATAACCCATGAAAATCCCTTCGTCACTTCGAGAGTCGAATTTACCAAGATTTTCGCGATCACGTAAAATGTAACAGCGACTCCCAAAGATTCGAAAATATTTGATATTCGATTTTCTACAAAACCATAGCTCATATGGTGTATTTAAAGTTCCCGGGCGCAAATACACTCGATTAATAACGTAGACAGTGGTGTTCACAGCTTCAGCCCAAAAATGTAACGGTAAATTCCGTCTGTGAAGCATAACACGCGCCATCTCTTGTACAACCCTGTTTTTGCGCTCGACTACACCATTCTGCTGAGGTGTATAGGGTGCTGAGAATTCATGTTTTATGCCGTTGGAAGTGCAAAAACTCACTCCCGCCGGCGAGGGCCGAAAACGATAATTCCGGCGATAACTCACTCCCGCCGGCGACCGGGACGTCGATGACTGCTAAAACTCTACAGGCACGATCCACTCGATGTTAGAAGCACACTTCTAGAGTCCAAGGGCCAAACAAATGCAAAAGGTTCCAACCTCTCACCTTGACGGAGAAGAAAAAGAGAGAGATGGGGTTCGCGGCGGCGCTCGGCGGCGCCCGACGTCGGAGCACCCTGGCCCGGTCGCGGTCGCTAAGAGAGGCACCCAGTAGTGGTCATGTGCAAGGAGTGGCCCTCTTGGTGCTTCCCACTCCAACCTATCCGAGAATAACCTCACACTCTTCTCTCTTTTACTTGAGTTATTCTCTAATGGTGGTGGCTCTTGGATTATCCAAGGCTTCGGGGCTGGTTCTAGGGAATGCAGAGGGTAGGTTGGCTGCTTGGAAATCCCCCCCCCCACAACCCCTCGGGTGCAATGGATCAAGGAAGACCAAGAGGCAAACATTGAATACTTGATTCCTTTGCAAAATAACCCCAAGCCACGTTCACACTTAAACCTAGCATCCGAGACCTGATCAAGGGTTGCAAAATGCACCCAACACCCTGACCATGAAGTCCCTTAAACTATGGTACATAAAATATTTAGGTTTTACCAGAAATTAGTGGTTTTTCGGCACTTTTCACGTATTTCGAGACAAACCGTTCGTCAATTCGAAACACGGATTGTGCCATTGCGTCCGGCACGTCGAAACCTGTCTGGTAGCGTACCTGTTTAGTTTGTTTGACGCTTCGACAAAAACTCGTTCCATAAAAACTGTCTAATTTTACAGTTTTCACGCTTTTCAAGATTCCAGAGTCGTCAAACAGAATTTTCGACTGCGCCATTGTGTTCAGAACATCGAAAATAGATGGAATTGACTACTCGAATCACTATATTAGGAGTCCAGATAGTAAATTGGCCAACGTCGGTTCAAGAGGCAATCAAAATCAAGGTTTACTGTTTATCTACAGTATATAACATAAGTTACTGTGCGCAGGAACACTGTTCCCTTGGTCGCGGCTAAATGCCCTCTTCTTCTTTGAATTCTGGAAGATCCGACCGTCAGATCGAAAAGTGCTGAATATGAAACTTGCTCAGTTCGACGAGACGATCGCAACGGTCAACTCCGTTTTCCAAAATCATGCCCGGATTGGAAATTAGCCTTTTTGCCTCGTAATTCGTGCAACTTGCACCCCGACAATTGATCAAATAGATCAATTTAGATCTTCAGAATCTAACTCCGGCTAAAAATTCATCTTTTATTTTATTTATTTAAAATAAAATATCCGGATTACTACATCACTCCCACCTAACAAGAAGTTTCGTCCCCGAAACTTAATACAACTTAAAACGCGGATAAATCTTTAACAGGGTCAAGATAGTTACTACTAATCTCAAAGTTTCAACAACTCCAGGGCTAATATTTTAGACCCAATCTAATATATCCCATCACAGGGTGGAGCATTTCTCAGTTCTTTCGAAAGTACGTTGTCTGCAGCCAACACGCTTACCAAAAGAAAAGTGAAATACCATAGATCTGTCTCCAACGACTGGTTGGGGACACAACTTACACCTGAAGGTACATCACATACCTTCCTTCACAGTCTCTATGCCGATGATATACCCTCTACCAACACCACGCCTAGTGCGAGCCATAACTGCAATACCATGGATGGATTTCAGTTTAACCGACCCACAACTTCTGTTTTTAGCTTCAAGACTTAGAACACTACCCATCGCTCTTTCGTAGACACAAGTCATCCTAGGGCTCGTTCCTAACCAAACCTAGGCATCGTATTCCTATTGCTCTGATACCATCTAATCTGTCACGCCCCGAGTTAAAAAACCAGAGAATAAAATTTTTTTTTTTTTTTTTTTTTGAGAGTTGCAAAAACAGTCAGGGCAATGACAGACCGCCACATATATAGAAGAGTCCCAATCCCCTTTGGAATTGAGCCTTTTCTATATATGCACGGCTAGCTTGGCAACAACATCAGAGTACTAACTACGTACAACTACAAGCAAAAGTTACAATTAACTTTACAATTATTTACATCTGAATTACAACTCTTTCCTTTAACATCAAATAATACATGAACTTTCGGCTGTCCAGGGTCAACATCTAACACGGAATCTCACCAACACGTCCCGACATCCCAGCATGTGAGGTCCCGGAATCCCCCGCGTAGGGTTGCTGGTTGTTGGGCAGCTTTCGGTCGCCGTTGGGGGTGTTGGTGCGCGTGTTGGGGGCCCAGAAATGGATTTGTGATGCAATTTGGGATTTGCTTGCATTACTGGAGGCATGCGTGGGTTGCGCGCAATTTGGACACAAGTGGTGGACTTCGGGCTTAAATTGAGACCCCGTGGGAAGTTAGAGGACCCGCCGGGTGTTTAGAAGTGATTTCGCCCGATTCAGATGTCAAAATTAGACTCCGGGTGAAGTTCGGATAAAAGATTACCTCTCCGGTCGCCTTCGGGAATTTTTAGAGTTGAAATTTAGCAAATCGGACTTTAAAAATGGACCCGGCGCGAAAATCGGATCGAGTGGGCATTCGGCAAATTTTCGGATGAGAATTTGGAGAAATGGACATCGTTTTTGGATTCAGCGCGCAAAATCGCTAGGAATGGACTATTTATTTGTTGGTTTTGGAGCCCTGTAGGCGTGCGCGCTTTTCGAGGCGAAGCGGCACGCAAATCGAGGCGTCGCGGCATGCAAACTGTGGCCTGCGCGGCACGGACCCCGAGGAGGCCGCGTGTCAGAACGCGCGTGGGCGCGCTGGGAAGCGCACCCGCCTGCGCAGGGGCACGTGGGGGGGGCCGCCACGTGGCGGGCACCCACTGGCGCCCCGGGTCACGGGCGCGTGGGCGCTGCCCGTGTCACGGGCGCGTGTCACGCGCCTGTGCACAGGCAGCGCGGCCGCGTGGCGCGCAGGGGCGCGGCCACGTGGCCGCTGCTTCGTTGCTTGGACCCGGTGCACCCGAGCGGGTGCTGTGGACTGGGGGTGGTGCACCGTAAACCCGGGCCGTGGACCACCCTCTTCCCTCTCCCTCCTTTTCTTCTTCTTCTTCCTCCCCGCAAGGGAATTTCTTTCCCTCTTTCGTTTTCTCCTTCAACCGAGAGTGAGGGAGAGTGAGGGAGGAGGTTGTGGGAGATGCCGTTTTGCGTCGCGGGCCTCGGGGAACGTGCGAGGCTTCCGATGGAAGCGGTTCAGCGACGGCGGCGCTAACGGGTGGGTCCCGTGCTTTGGTTTTTCTGTATTTTTGTACAGTTTTTGGAGCGTTCTTTTAGACTGTAACTGACCCTCTTGCTCCTTTCTGTGTTGGGCACCGTGCACCGTTTTGCGTGCGGACTCCGGCACCGTGCACCGTTTTGCGTGCGGACTCCGTTTTGCGTGCGGATCCTGGCACCGTGCACCGTTTTGCATGCGGACTCCGACACCGTGCACCGTTTTGCGTGCGGACTCCGTTTTGCGTGCGGATTCCAGCACCGTGCACCGTTTTGCGTGCGGACTCCGGCGCCGTGCACCGTTTCACGTGCAGACTCCGTTTTTGGTGCGGACTCCGGCAGCGTGCTCCGTTTTACGTGCGGACTCCGGCGGCGTGCTCCGTTTTGCGTGCGGATCGCGTGGAGGCCAATTCCAAGTGTCTACGAGCAATTGGTGGCAAATCGAGGTGGGTGGCCTTATCTCCAAGTTTTATGGACTGTACAACATTTCTACTGATGTAGGACTATGCATGATAGTTTATCTTCTAGTGTAGCATGCTAGATTGTAGGAATTGTTATTCCTTTTATCATCTGTTGATACAGCTATCTTGGAACTTGACCTAGCACCCCCGTCATATGTTGCATGTGTAACCAGACCAGTAGAAAACCCTCACTTGGGCTAGGGTTATTTATGCTTAGACATCCACACTGTTCCTTCATCCCTGGACATAGTGTTTTCTCGCCCGGGTAGTGGGCCGAGAGGTCGGGACTTGTTTTTAGTGTGGGATGCTTTTACACTCTTGCCTGGGAGCAGAGTGGAGTCTGGTAGTTGTACTGGGTTGCGTATCGGTGCCGGGAGCCGTTTGGGTAAACGGTAGTCCCGGGAGGTCTTGTTTCCCTGTTGTGCCGTCGTGGAGGGAGCCGTTGCGCAGACGGCAATCCCGGGCCGTCGAGTATCTTCCGGTCCGTCTTGTTGGGAACCGTTGGGGTTGACGGTGGTTCCAGGTCGTTGAGTGTTGTCCGACCTGTTTTGTTACCCTGAGTTGTGGGTCGTTCCTGGCTGTGGAGTATCTCCAGCCAGTGAGCCTTGTGCTGCGAGCCGTTGGAGAGGCTAGTGTCTCGTGTTTCGAGTTAGCCGAGCAGCTGAGTCGTCGAGAGTGCTCCGACTGTTGTCCGAGGTATTTGGGGATCTTGAGTCCTACCGTTCTGAGAGTGAGCGTGGATTTTGACTAGCCTGCATATGCCAATGTTTGATACTCTATGCCGCGTCGTTCTACTCAGTTGGAGTCGCGTCCTGAGATGCCGCTGTGGATACGATGGTTGGCCTGTTGAGGCAGTTTCCGCAGTTGAGGCAACGATGGGCCTGTTGAGGCAGTTTTGCGCGAGGGATGAGTTAGTCGGACAGGACGCCCCATGTAAATCCCGTCCTCATGTGGATGTGTGGTAGTGGGCAGGAGCGTTCCTAGTCGACGGGCGCAGGCTTGACTGGACCTTTGAGGTAGTCAGTTCGTTTGGGTCGATTGTGCACCTTGGGTGCGAGTGGTCTCATTTACTTTCATCTGTTCCACTTTTGAGTGTCTAGGTAGAGGCATGGTAGCTGTAGAGTAGATTCCAGCTTTTCTTTCAGATTTCTTTGCCTGTTATCTTTTGCCTCTAGTAGACTTAGTGGGCAGACCGTTGGGCTTGTTGACGGTACCCACTGAGAACTACTGTGGGAAGTAGTTCTCACACCCGTCGTGGTGTCTTTTCCCCAGGGACTTCTTCTTCTGTTCCTGTGCTCCTGTTGCTGATCCTTCGGACCGAGGCGAGGGAGTCGCGAGCTAGTTCCCTACCCGTCGTTGGAGTGTAGCGGTACCCCCCTTCAGAGGAGAGCTTCGGTTGATAGTTTACTTCTTCTTCCTCTGTTGAGAGACCTTTGTAGAGAGGTATAGAGTTGTACTTTATTTTACAGTTTGAGAGACTGATGTAGTGAGGATATTTTCTTGTATCGAGGGCTTGTACACTGATGTACTTATTGGAGATATCTCCCTTTTGAGTTCTGTATCAGAGGATTTTTGTATATGATAGTATTTGGGGAGATGGATATTGTATTATTTTCAGTTGTACAGTGTTTGGACTTCAGTTTTTAGTAGTCTACTTTCAGCTCTGATATCTGTATACTGTAGTTGATTCTTTCTGCAGGTTAGACGCTTCGTCTGTACGGCAGTTTCCGTACAGATGGCGGATCTGTTGGCGAGCCCGGGTCGCAGTTTCGACCCTGGGGCGTGACAGATTAGAGTGGTATCAGAGCCTAAGTTGTAGGTCGTGATGGACTTAGAAACCCTAGGCTTGCGGTTGGACATTAGGATGACTACGTGAGAGTAGCGACTTTTAGCGAGAGTCCTGATTGAGTTTTTACCTCTCCCAAGAGACGGGATGAGAGTTTGGCATGTTTATTCTCCTAATCGATTATGTTGGTTGCTGACAACATGATGCTATGGAATGGATGACATGTCTTAGACTTTCGCTGGATTGGGTCGTATGGTTGTTGTGTCATGACGTTTGTAGTTGTGCAGTGGGTTGCGATACCCCTGAGACGTCGTGTTGTGAAAAGGACACACCCCGCCCTGGCTGAGTTACCAGGAGGGCATTTTCCCTGGCTGAGTTACCAGGAGGTCATTTTTTCCTGGCTGAGTTACCAGAAGGGCATTTTCCCTGGCTGAGTTACCAGGAGGGCGTTTTCCCTGGCTGAGTTACCAGGAGGGCGTTTTCCCTGGCTGAGTTACCAGGAGGGCGTTTTCCCTGGCGGAGTTACCAGGAGGGCGTTTTCCCTGGCTGAGTTACCAGGAGGGCGTTTTCCCTGGCCGAGTTACCAGGAGGGCGTTTTCCCTGGCTGAGTTACCAAGAGGGCGTTTTCCCTGGCTGAGTTACCAGGAGGGCGTTTTCCCTGGCTGAGTCACCAGGAGGGCGTTTTCCCTGGCTGAGTTACCAGGAGGGCATTTTTCCCTGGCTGAGTTACCAGGACGGCGTTTTCCCTGGCTGAGTTACCAGGAGGGCGTTTTCCCTGGCTGAGTTACCAGGAGGGCGTTTTCCCTGGCTGAGTTACCAGGAGGGCTTTTTCCCTGGCTGAGTTACCAGGAGGGCATTTTTCCCTGGCTGAGTTACCAGGAGGGCGTTTTTCCTGGCTGAGTTACCAGGAGGGCGTTTTCCCTGGATGAGTTACCAGGAGGGCGTTTTCCCTGGCTGAGTTACCAGGAGGGCATTTTGAGTGGCTGAGTTACCAGGAGGGCGTTTTCCCTGGCTGAGTTACCAGGAGGGCGTTTCCCTGGCTGAGTTACCAGGAGGGCGTTTCCCTGGCTGAGTTATCAGGAGGGCATTTTCCCTGGCTGAGTTACCAGGAGGGCGTTTTCCCTGGCTGAGTTACCAGGAGGGTGTTTTTCCCTGGCCGAGTTACCAGATGGATAATTATCACTGGCCGAGTTACCAGATGGATAATTATCACTGGCCGAGTTACCAGATGGATAATTATCACTGGCCGAGTTACCAGATGGATAATTATCACTGGCCGAGCTACAAGATGGATAATTATCACTGGCCGAGCTACCAGATGGATAATTATCACTGGCCGAGTTACCAGATGGATAATTATCACTGGCCGAGTTACCAGATGGATAATTATCACTGGCCGAGCAACCAGATGGATGCATTGCCCCTGGCCGAGTTACCAGGTGGGCACATGCCCTGGCCGAGTTACCAGGAGGACATTTTTCCCTGGCCGAATTACCAGGAGGATACTTTCCACTGGCCGAGCTACCAGAGACGATGCCGCCCAGTGAGGGGCGATGCCGCCCAGTGAGAGGCGATGCCGCCCTGTGAGTGGCGATGCCGCCCAATGAGTGGCGATGCCGCCTAGTGAGTGGCGAAGGTTTGGCCTGTTGAGGCGATTTTCAACTCCAGCCGAGTTACCAGGTGGTTATTTTAGTGAGATTGAGATGATCTGACAGGACGCCGAGATTTGATGGCGTCGAATTCGTCCTGATGGACTACCGGGAGCGTCTCCAGCCGTGAGTTGCGTGTTGACATAGTTTCCCGCTTTAAACGAGAGGGACCGAATCCCTGAACGGTAAAGGAGCGAAAACTTCGATAGACTGAGCCTAGAGTCTGTTCTTGTTTGATTGGGGGTTCTAGGCACCGGTCTCTCAGGATTGTTGGATCTTTGCCGCGTCAGTCGGTTCTTCTCGCCTATGAGTGGGGTGTTGCTGTGAGTTGAGTCGTTGAGGGTTCTCTGACATAGCTGTGAGAGTGCTAGGGCATTTGCATTGATGTATAGGCTAGAGATAGGACCTTTAGCTTGTGCTCGTGAGGTTCAGATGCTTGATCACGTGTTACACATAGATAGGAGTTATTGGTCCTGCCCAGTGCAGTTGGGGCCCTGGTTTTTTTTTTTGCCTGTTGATCTTTTGGCCCTTCCTCAGCTCCGGGTTTTCGAGGTAGTGTTGGGTATAGGACTGTGAAGATCTGAGGCCTTGATGCTTGAGTATACCACACCGTTGATACACGGTGGTGATGCCACACCGTTGATACACGGCGGTGATGCCACACCGTTGATACACGGTGGTGATGCCACGCCGTTGGTGCACGGTGGTGATGCCACGCCATTGATACACGGTGGTGATGCCACGCCGTTGATACACGGTGATGATGCCACACCGTTGGTGCACGGTGATGATGCCACGCCCTTGGTGCACGGCAGTGATGCCACGCCGTGGGTGCACGGCAGTGATGCCACGTTGTAGGTACACAACGATGAGAGTCTTTTGGATGTTTCGGACTTTTGACCGCGAGTTGGGCATCAGCTTTATGATCGCCTTGTGAGCTAGTTTTCAGTCCCGTTCACCGACGGTTTGGTCCCCGTCAGGGTGTTCTTTATGAGTTGAGGGATCGACTTCGACCCGTGGGTCCGTTGGGGTTATGATAGCATGTTGAGCGACCAACTGTGGCACGAGATTGTGTCTCTTGAGGATCCCTTTTGAGAGTAGCCTGCAGTTGAGTAGTCCACTCGGGTGGTTTTGGATCGGGAAGTGACCGAGTGAAGACCCCAACTTATTGGATTTTCCTTCCTTATTGGACGAGTCTGCGGGTATGCTTCGGGTCGTCTTGTTGAGGGTGGCACCATGTTGTGGTTTGGTGCGTATCACACTTGCGGTTATTTCAGTTTTCCCCCAGCCTTTTAGTGGAGCCCTTGGTTTTTCACGTCTCAGCTCAGTAGTGATGTGATTTTCCTCGCCCGTGATTTACTTGCCCCTTCGAGATCTGTGATTATTGGAGTACGAGGGACGCCCGTTGCAATTTTTGGCTCGAGAGATGAGAGAATTGCACGTCGGGTCATACCGTACTTGTTGTTGTTGTTGCGGAGTAATCACGAGGAGCGAGTGGGGGAGCTGGAGGCGTATTGTTAGATAGCTAACCGTGGTATTCTTGACTCCTGATGGGCTTGATCTAGTTTCGAGGACGAAACTTTCTTTTAGTGGGGGAGGATGTGAGGTCCCGGAATCCCCCGCGTAGGGTTGCTGGTTGTTGGGCAGCTTTCGGTCGCCGTTGGGGGTGTTGGTGCGCGTGTTGGGGGCCCAGAAATGGATTTGTGATGCAATTTGGGATTTGCTTGCATTACTGGAGGCCTGCGTGGGTTGCGCGCAATTTGGACACAAGTGGTGGACTTCGGTCTTAAATTGAGACCCCGTGGGAAGTTAGAGGACCCGCCGGGTGTTTAGAAGTGATTTCGCGCGATTCAGATGTCAAAATTAGACTCCGGGTGAAGTCCGGATAAAAGATTACCTCTCCGGTCGCCTTCGGGAATTTTTAGAGTTGAAATTTAGCAAATCGGACTTTAAAAATGGACCCGGCGTGAAAATCGGATCGAGTGGGCATTCGACAAATTTTCGGATGAGAATTTGGAGAAATGGACATCGTTTTTGGATTCAGCGCGCGAAATCGCTAGGAATGGACTATTTATTTGTTGGTTTTGGAGCCCTGTAGGTGTGCGCGCTTTTCGATGCGAAGCGGCACGCAAATCGAGGCGTCGCGGCATGCAAACCGTGGCCTGCGCGGCACGGACCCCGAGGAGGCCGGGTGTCAGAACGCGCGTGGGCGCGCTGGGAAGCGCACCCGCCTGCGCGGGGGCACGTGGGGGGGGCCGCCACGTGGCGGGCACCCACTGGCGCCCCGGGTCACGGGCGCGTGGGCGCTGCCCGTGTCACGGGCGCGTGTCACGCACCTGTGCGCAGGCAGCGCGGCCGCGTGGCGCGCAGGGGCGCGGCCACGTGGCCGCTGCTTCGTTGCTTGGACCCGGTGCACCCGAGCGGGTGCTGTGGACCGGGGGTGGTGCACCGTAAACCCGGGCCGTGGACCACCCTCTTCCCTCTCCCTCCTTTTCTTCTTCTTCTTCCTCCCTGCAAGGGAATTTCTTTCCCTCTTTCGTTTTCTCCTTCAACCGAGAGTGAGGGAGAGTGAGGGAGGAGGTTGTGGGAGATGCCGTTTTGCGTCGCGGGCCTCGGGGAACGTGCGAGGCTTCGGATGGAAGCGGTTCAGCGACGGCGGCGCTAACGGGTGGGTCCCGTGCTTTGGTTTTTCTGTATTTTTGTACAGTTTTTGGAGCGTTCTTTTAGACTGTAACTGACCCTCTTGCTCCTTTCTGTGTTGAGCACCGTGCACCGTTTTGCGTGCGGACTCCGGCACCGTGCACCGTTTTGCGTGCGGACTCCGTTTTGCGTGCGGATCCTGGCACCGTGCACCGTTTTGCGTGCGGACTCCGGCACCGTGCACCGTTTTGCGTGCGGACTCCGTTTTGCGTGCAGATTCTGGCACCGTGCATCGTTTTGCGTGCGGACTCTGGCGCCGTGCACCGTTTCACGTGCAGACTCCGTTTTTGGTGCGGACTCCGGCAGCGTGCTCCGTTTTGCGTGCGGACTCCGGCGGCGTGCTCCGTTTTGCGTGCGGATCGCGTGGAGGCCAATTGCAAGTGTCTACAAGCAATTGGTGGCAAATCGAGGTGGGTGGCCTTATCTCCAAGTTTTATGGACTGTACAACATTTCTACTGATGTAGGACTATGCATGATAGTTTATCTTCTAGTGTAGCATGCTAGATTGTAGGAATTGTTATTCCTTTTATCATCTGTTGATACAGCTATCTTGGAACTTGACCTAGCACCCCCGTCATATGTTGCATGTGTAACCAGACCAGTAGAAAACCCTCACTTGGGCTAGGGTTATTTATGCTTAGACATCCACACTGTTCGTTCATCCCTGGACATAGTGTTTTCTCGCCCGGGTAGTGGGCCGAGAGGTCGGGACTTGTTTTTAGTGTGGGATGCTTTTACACTCTTGCCTGGGAGCAGAGTGGAGTCTGGTAGTTGTACTGGGTTGCGTATCTGTGCCGGGAGCCGTTTGGGTAAACGGTAGTCCCGGGAGGTCTTGTTTCCCTGTTGTGCCGTCGTGGAGGGAGCCGTTGCGCAGACGGCAATCCCGGGCCGTCGAGTATCTTCCGATCCGTCTTGTTGGGAACCGTTGGGGTTGACGGTGGTTCCAGGTCGTTGAGTGTTGTCCGACCTGTTTTGTTACCCTGAGTTGTGGGTCGTTCCTGGCTGTGGAGTATCTCCAGCCAGTGAGCCTTGTGCTGCGAGCCGTTGGAGAGGCTAGTGTCTCGAGTTTCGAGTTAGCCGAGCAGCTGAGTCGTGGAGAGTGCTCCGATTGTTGTCCGAGGTATTTGGGGATCTTGAGTCCTACCGTTCTGAGAGTGAGCGTGGATTTTGACTAGCCTGCATATGCCAATGTTTGATACTCTATGCCGCGCCGTTCTACTCAGTTGGAGTCGCGTCCTGAGATGCCGCTGTGGATACGATGGTTGGCCTGTTGAGGCAGTTTCCGCAGTTGAGGCAACGATGGGCCTGTTGAGGCAGTTTTGCGCGAGGGATGAGTTAGTCGGACAGGACGCCCCATGTAAATCCCGTCCTCATGTGGATGTGTGGTAGTGGGCAGGAGCGTTCCTAGTCGACGGGCGCAGGCTTGACTGGACCTTTGAGGTAGTCAGTTCGTTTGGGTCGATTGTGCACCTTGGGTGCGAGTGGTCTCATTTACTTTCATCTGTTCCACTTTTGAGTGTCTAGGTAGAGGCATGGTAGCTGTAGAGTAGATTCCAGCTTTTCTTTCAGATTTCTTTGCCTGTTATCTTTTGCCTCTAGTAGACTTAGTGGGCAGACCGTTGGGCTTGTTGACGGTACCCACTGAGAACTACTGTGGGAAGTAGTTCTCACACCCGTCGTGGTGTCTTTTCCCCAGGGACTTCTTCTTCTGTTCCTGTGCTCCTGTTGCTGATCCTTCGGACCGAGGCGAGGGAGTCGCGAGCTAGTTCCCTACCCGTCGTTGGAGTGTAGCGGTACCCCCCTTCAGAGGAGAGCTTCGGTTGATAGTTTACTTCTTCTTCCTCTGTTGAGAGACCTTTGTAGAGAGGTATAGAGTTGTACTTTATTTTACAGTTTGAGAGACTGATGTAGTGAGGATATTTTCTTGTATCGAGGGCTTGTACACTGATGTACTTATTGGAGATATCTCCCTTTTGAGTTCTGTATCAGAGGATTTTTGTATATGATAGTATTTGGGGAGATGGATATTGTATTATTTTCAGTTGTACAGTGTTTGGACTTCAGTTTTTAGTAGTCTACTTTCAGCTCTGATATCTGTATACTGTAGTTGATTCTTTCTGCAGGTTAGACGCTTCGTCTGTACGGCAGTTTCCGTACAGATGGCGGATCTGTTGGCGAGCCCGGGTCGCAGTTTCGACCCTGGGGCGTGACAGATTAGAGTGGTATCAGAGCCTAAGTTGTAGGTCGTGATGGACTTAGAAACCCTAGGCTTGCGGTTGGACATTAGGATGACTACGTGAGAGTAGCGACTTTTAGCGAGAGTCCTGATTGAGTTTTTACCTCTCCCAAGAGACGGGATGAGAGTTTGGCATGTTTATTCTCCTAATCGATTATGTTGGTTGCTGACAACATGATGCTATGGAATGGATGACATGTCTTAGACTTTCGCTGGATTGGGTCGTATGGTTGTTGTGTCATGACGTTTGTAGTTGTGCAGTGGGTTGCGATACCCCTGAGACGTCGTGTTGTGAAAAGGACACACCCCGCCCTGGCTGAGTTACCAGGAGGGCATTTTCCCTGGCTGAGTTACCAGGAGGGCATTTTTCCCTGGCTGAGTTACCAGGAGGGCATTTTCCCTGGCTGAGTTACCAGGAGGGCGTTTTCCCTGGCTGAGTTACCAGGAGGGCGTTTTCCCTGGCTGAGTTACCAGGAGGGCGTTTTCCCTGGCTGAGTTACCAGGAGGGCATTTTCCCTGGCTGAGTTACAAGGAGGGCATTTTCCCTGGCTGAGTTACCAGGAGGGCATTTTCCCTGGCTGAGTTACCAGGAGGGCATTTTCCCTGGCTGAGTTACCAGGAGGGCGTTTTTTCCCTTGCTGAGTTACCAGGAGGGCGTTTTCCCTGGCTGAGTTACCAGGAGGGCGTTTTCCCTGGCTGAGTTACCAGGAGGGCGTTTTCCCTGGCTGAGTTACCAGGAGGGCGTTTTTCCCTGGCTGAGTTACCAGGACGGCGTTTTCCGCTGGCTGAGTTACCAGGAGGGCGTTTTCCCTGGCTGAGTTACCAGGAGGGCGTTTTCCCTGGCTGAGTTACCAGAAGGGCGTTTTCCCTGGCTGAGTTACCAGGAGGGCGTTTTTTCCCTGGCTGAGTTACCAGGAGGGCGTTTTTCCCTGGCTGAGTTACCAGGAGGGCGTTTTTCCCTGGCTGAGTTACCAGGAGGGCATTTTCCCTGGCTGAGTTACCAGGAGGGCGTTTTCCCTGGCTGAGTTACCAGGAGGGCGTTTTCCCTGGCTGAGTTACCAGGAGGGCATTTTTCCCTGGCTGAGTTACCAGGAGGGCGTTTTTCCTGGCTGAGTTACCAGGAGGGCGTTTTCCCTGGCTGAGTTACCAGGAGGGCGTTTTCCCTGGCTGAGTTACCAGGAGGGCGTTTCCCTGGCTGAGTTACCAGGAGGGCGTTTCCCTGGCTGAGTTATCAGTAGGGCATTTTCCCTGGCTGAGTTACCAGGAGGGCGTTTTCCCTGGCTGAGTTACCAGGAGGGCGTTTTTCCCTGGCCGAGTTACCAGATGGATAATTATCACTGGCCGAGTTACCAGATGGATAATTATCACTGGCCGAGTTACCAGATGGATAATTATCACTGGCCGAGTTACCAGATGGATAATTATCACTGGCCGAGTTACCAGATGGATAATTATCACTGGCCGAGCTATAATTTTCACTGGCCGAGTTACCAGATGGATAATTATCACTGGCCGAGTTACCAGATGGATAATTATCACTGGCCGAGCTACCAGATGGATAATTATCACTGGCCGAGCTACCAGATGGATAATTATCGCTGGCCGAGTTACCAGATGGATAATTATCACTGGCCGAGTTACCAGATGGATAATTATCGCTGGCCGAGCAACCAGATGGATGCATTGCCCCTGGCCGAGTTACCAGGTGGGCACATGCCCTGGCCGAGTTACCAGGAGGACATTTTTCCCTGGCCGAATTACCAGGAGGATACTTTCCACTGGCCGAGCTACCAGAGACGATGCCGCCCAGTGAGGGGCGATGCCGCCCAGTGAGAGGCGATGCCGCCCTGTGAGTGGGGATGCCGCCCAATGAGTGGCGATGCCGCCTAGTGAGTGGCGAAGGTTTGGCCTGTTGAGGCGATTTTCACCTCCAGCCGAGTTACCAGGTGGTTATTTTAGTGAGATTGAGATGATCTGACAGGACGCCGAGATTTGATGGCGTCGAGTTCGTCCTGATGGACTACCGGGAGCGTCTCCAGCCGTGAGTTGCGTCTTGACATAGTTTCCCGCTTTAAACGAGAGGGACCGAATCCCTGAACGGTAAAGGAGCGAAAACTTCGATAGACTGAGCCTAGAGTCTGTTCTTGTTTGATTGGGGGTTCTAGGCACCGGTCTATCAGGATTGTTGGATCTTTGCCGCGTCAGTCGGTTCTTCTCGCCTATGAGTGGGGTGTTGCTGTGAGTTGAGTCGTTGAGGTTTCTCCGACATAGCTGTGAGAGTGCTAGGGCATTTGCATTGATGTATAGGCTAGAGATAGGACCTTTAGCTTGTGCTCGTGAGGTTCAGATACCTGATCACGTGTTACACATAGATGGGAGTTATTGGTCCTGCCCAGTGCAGTTGGGGCCCTGGTTTTTTTTTTTGCCTGTTGATCTTTTGGCCCTTCCTCAGCTCCGGGTTTTCGAGGTAGTGTTGGGTATAGGACTGTGAAGATCTGAGGCCTTGATGCTTGAGTATACCACACCGTTGATACACGGTGGTGATGCCACACCGTTGATACACGGCGGTGATGCCACACCGTTGATACACGGTGGTGATGCCACGCCGTTGGTGAACGGTGGTGATGCCACGCCGTTGATACACGGTGGTGATGCCACGCCGTTGATACACGGTGATGATACCACACCGTTGGTGCACGGTGGTGATGCCACGCCCTTGGTGCACGGCAGTGATGCCACGCCGTGGGTGCACGGCAGTGATGCCACGTTGTAGGTACACAACGGTGAGAGTCTTTTGGATGTTTCGGACTTTTGACCGCGAGTTGGGCATCAGCTTTATGATCGCCTTGTGAGCCAGTTTTAAGTCCCGTTCACCGACGGTTTGGTCCCCGTCAGGGTGTTCTTTATGAGTTGAGGGATCGACTTCGACCCGTGGGTCCGTTGGGGTTATGATAGCATGTTGAGCGACCAACTGTGGCACGAGATTGTGTCTCTTGAGGATCCCTTTTGAGAGTAGCCTGCAGTTGAGTAGTCCACTCGGGTGGTTTTGGATCGGGAAGTGACCGAGTGAAGACCCCAACTTATTGGATTTTCCTTCCTTATTGGACGAGTCTGCGGGTATGCTTCGGGTCGTCTTGTTGAGGGTGGCACCATGTTGTGGTTTGGTGCGTATCACACTTGTGGTTATTTCAGTTTTCCCCCAGCCTTTTAGTGGAGCCCTTGGTTTTTCACGTCTCAGCTCAGTAGTGATGTGATTTTCCTCGCCCGTGATTTACTTGCCCCTTCGAGATCTGTGATTATTGGAGTACGAGGGACGCCCGTTGCAATTTTTGGCTCGAGAGATGAGAGAATTGCACGTCGGGTCATACCGTACTTGTTGTTGTTGTTGCGAAGTAATCACGAGGAGCGAGTGGGGGAGCTGGAGGCGTATTGTTAGATAGCTAACCGTGGTATTCTTGACTCCTGATGGGCTTGATCTAGTTTCGAGGATGAAACTTTCTTTTAGTGGGGGAGGATGTGAGGTCCCGGAATCCCCCGCGTAGGGTTGCTGGTTGTTGGGCAGCTTTCGGTCGCCGTTGGGGGTGTTGGTGCGCGTGTTGGGGGCCCAGAAATGGATTTGTGATGCAATTTGGGATTTGCTTGCATTACTGGAGGCCTGCGTGGGTTGCGCGCAATTTGGACACAAGTGGTGGACTTCGGGCTTAAATTGAGACCCCGTGGGAAGTTAGAGGACCCGCCGGGTGTTTAGAAGTGATTTCGCGCGATTCAGATGTCAAAATTAGACTCCGGGTGAAGTCCGGATAAAAGATTACCTCTCCGGTCGCCTTCGGGAATTTTTAGAGTTGAAATTTAGCAAATCGGACTTTAAAAATGGACCCGGCGCGAAAATCGGATCGAGTGGGCATTCGACAAATTTTCGGATGAGAATTTGGAGAAATGGACATCGTTTTTGGATTCAGCGCGCGAAATCGCTAGGAATGGACTATTTATTTGTTGGTTTTGGAGCCCTGTAGGCGTGCGCGCTTTTCGAGGCGAAGCGGCACGCAAATAGAGGCGTCGCGGCATGCAAACCGTGGCCTGCGCGGCACGGACCCCGAGGAGGCCGCGTGTCAGAACGCGCGTGGGCGCGCTGGGAAGCGCACCCGCCTGCGCAGGGGGCACGTGGGGGGGGGCCGCCACGTGGCGGGCACCCACTGGCGCCCCGGGTCACGGGCGCGTGGGCGCTGCCCGTGTCACGGGCGCGTGTCACGCGCCTGTGCGCAGGCAGCGCGGCCGCGTGGCGCGCAGGGGCGCGGCCACGTGGCCGCTGCTTCGTTGCTTGGACCCGGTGCACCCGATCGGGTGCTGTGGACCGGGGGTGGTGCACCGTAAACCCGGGCCGTGGACCACCCTCTTCCCTCTCCCTCCTTTTCTTCTTCTTCTTCCTCCCCGCAAGGGAATTTCTTTCCCTCTTTCGTTTTCTCCTTCAACCGAGAGTGAGGGAGAGTGAGGGAGGAGGTTGTGGGAGATGCCGTTTTGCGTCGCGGGCCTCGGGGAACGTGCGAGGCTTCCGATGGAAGCGGTTCAGCGACGGCGGCGCTAACGGGTGGGTCCCGTGCTTTGGTTTTTCTGTATTTTTGTACAGTTTTTGGAGCGTTCTTTTAGACTGTAACTGGCCCTCTTGCTCCTTTCTGTGTTGGGCACCGTGCACCATTTTGCGTGCGGACTCCGGCACCATGCACCGTTTTGCGTGCGGACTCCGTTTTGCGTGCGGATCCTGGCACCGTGCACCGTTTTGCGTGCGGACTCCGACACCGTGCACCGTTTTGCGTGCGGACTCCGTTTTGCATGCGGATTCCGGCACCGTGCACCGTTTTGCGTGCGGACTCCGGCGCCGTGCACCGTTTCACGTGCAGACTCCGTTTTTGGTGCGGACTCCGGCAGCGTGCTCCGTTTTACGTGCGGACTCCGGCGGCGTGCTCTGTTTTGCGTGCGGATCGCGTGGAGGCCAATTGCAAGTGTCTATGAGCAATTGGTGGCAAATCGAGGTGGGTGGCCTTATCTCCAAGTTTTATGGACTGTACAACATTTCTACTGATGTAGGACTATGCATGATAGTTTATCTTCTAGTGTAGCATGCTAGATTGTAGGAATTGTTATTCCTTTTATCATCTGTTGATACAGCTATCTTGGAACTTGACCTAACACCCCCGTCATATGTTGCATGTGTAACCAGACCAGTAGAAAATCCTTACTTGGGCTAGGGTTATTTATGCTTAGACATCCACACTGTTCCTTCATCCCTGGACATAGTGTTTTCTCGCCCGGGTAGTGGGCCGAGAGGTCGGGACTTGTTTTTAGTGTGGGATGCTTTTACACTCTTGCCTGGGAGCAGAGTGGAGTCTGGTAGTTGTACTGGGTTGCGTATCTGTGCCGGGAGCCGTTTGGGTAAACGGTAGTCCCGGGAGGTCTTGTTTCCCTGTTGTGCCGTCGTGTTGGGAGCCGTTGCGCAGACGGCAATCCTGGGCCGTCGAGTATCTTCCGGTCCGTCTTGTTGGGAACCGTTGGGGTTGACGGTGGTTCCAGGTCGTTGAGTGTTGTCCGACCTGTTTTGTTACCCTGAGTTGTGAGTCGTTCCTGGCTGTGGAGTATCTCCAGCCAGTGAGCCTTGTGCTGCGAGCCGTTGGAGAGGCTAGTGTCTCGTGTTTCGAGTTAGCCGAGCAGCTGAGTCGTCGAGAGTGCTCCGACTGTTGTCCGAGGTATTTGGGGATCTTGAGTCCTACCGTTCTGAGAGTGAGCGTGGATTTTGACTAGCCTGCATATGCCAATGTTTGATACTCTATGCCGCGCCGTTCTACTCAGTTGGAGTCGCGTCCTGAGATGCCGCTGTGGATACGATGGTTGGCCTGTTGAGGCAGTTTCCGCAGTTGAGGCAACGATAGCCTGTTGAGGCAGTTTTGCGCGAGGGATGAGTTAGTCGGACAGGACGCCCCATGTAAATCCCGTCCTCATGTGGATGTGTGGTAGTGGGCAGGAGCGTTCCTAGTCGACGGGCGCAGGCTTGACTGGACCTTTGAGGTAGTCAGTTCGTTTGGGTCGATTATGCACCTTGGGTGCGAGTGGTCTCATTTACTTTCATCTGTTCCACTTTTGAGTGTCTAGGTAGAGGCATGGTAGCTGTAGAGTAGATTCCACCCACTTGACGGAGCTCCGGCGATCGCCGGAGACCATTTCCTCCAAGCTCTAGGTGAACTCGGCCACCTCTAATGGCGGATTCCGGCCGGCGAGGCGTTGGCCGGCGCAAGATGGACCAGGTTGCTTCTCTCGGTCCCCCGGTGCTTGATGGGTGGTTGGCCGGCGGCGGGGACGCGCGGCAGCGCTGGGCGGAGGAGATCCGGCGAAGTGCCATTTGGCTCGGCTCTAGGGCTTGACTTAGCGGCGGGGTTCCTCAACGGATCAACTCGAAACTTTGGGGAGACCTTGCAGTCACCGAGAAGAGATGATCCAACGGATCTGATCTCGACTTCAACGGTCGGATGAAGGTGGCGCCCATCGACGGCCGAAAACGATAATTCCGGCGATAACTCACTCCCGCCGGCGACCGGGACGTCGATGGCGGCTAAAACTCTACAGGCACGATCCACTCGATGTTAGAAGCACACTTCTAGAGTCCAAGGGCCAAACAAATGCAAAAGGTTCCAACCTCTCACCTTGACGGAGAAGAAAAAGAGAGAGATGGGGTTCGCGGCGGCGCTCGGCGGCGCCCGACGTCGGAGCACCCTGGCCCGGTCGCGGTCGCTAAGAGAGGCACCCAGAAGTGGTCATGTGCAAGGAGTGGCCCTCTTGGTGCTTCCCACTCCAACCTATCCGAGAATTACCTCACACTCTTCTCTCTTTTACTTGAGTTATTCTCTAATGGTGGTGGCTCTTGGATTATCCAAGGCTTCGGGGCTGGTTCTAGGGAATGCAGAGGGTAGGTTGGCTGCTTGGAAATCCCCCCCCCCCCCCCCCCCCCCACAACCCCTCGGTGCAATGGATCAAGGAAGACCAAGAGGCAAACATTGAATACTTGATTCCTTTGCAAAATAACCCCAAGCCACGTTCACACTTAAACCTAGCATCCGAGACCTGATCAAGGGTTGCAAAATGCACCCAACACCCTGACCATGAAGTCCCTTAAACTATGGTACATAAAATATTTAGGTTTTACCAGAAATTAGTGGTTTTTTGGCACTTTTCACGTATTTCGAGACAAACCGTTCGTCAATTCGAAACACGGATTGCGCCATTGCGTCCGGCACGTCGAAACCTGTCAAGTAGCGTACCTATTTAGTTTGTTTGACACTTCGACAAAAACTCGTTCCATAAAAACTGTCTAATTTTACAGTTTTCACGCTTTTCGAGATTCCAGAGTCGTCAAACAGAATTTTCGACTGCGCCATTGTGTTCAGAACGTCGAAAATAGCTGGAATTGACTACTCGAATCACTATATTAGGAGTCCAGATAGTAAATTGGCCAACGTCGGTTCAAGAGGCAATCAAAATCAAGGTTTACTGTTTATCTACAGTATATAACTTAAGTTACTGTGCGCAGGAACACTGTTCCCTTGGTCGCAGCTAAATGCCCTCTTCTTCTTTGAATTCTGGAAGATCCGACCGTCAGATCGAAAAGTGCTGAATATGAAACTTGCTCAGTTCGACGAGACGATCGCAACGGTCAACTCCGATTTCCAAAATCATGCCCGGATTGGAAATTAGCCTTTTTGCCTCGTAATTCGTGCAACTTGCACCCCGACAATTGATCAAATAGATCAATTTAGATCTTCAGAATCTAACTCCGGCTAAAAATTCATCTTTTATTTTATTTATTTAAAATAAAATATCCGGATTACTACATCACTCCCACCTAACAAGAAGTTTCGTCCCCGAAACTTAATACAACTTAAAACGCGGATAAGTCTTTAACAGGGTCAAGATAGTTACTACTAATCTCAAAGTTTCAACAACTCCAGGGCTACTATTTTAGACCCAATCTAATATATCCCATCACAGGGTGGAGCATTTCTCAGTTCTTTCGAAAGTACGTTGTCTGCAGCCAATGCGCTTACCAAAAGAAAAGTGAAATACCATAGATCTGTCTCCAACGACTGGTTGGGGACACAACTTACACCTGAAGGTACATCACATACCTTCCTTCACAGTCTCTATGCCGATGATATACCCTCTACCAACACCACGCCTAGTGCGAGCCATAACTGCAATACCATGGATGGATTTCAGTTTAACCGACCCACAACTTCTGTTTTTAGCTTCAAGACTTAGAACACTACCCATCGCTCTTTCGTAGACACAAGTCATCCTAGGGCTCGTTCCTAACCAAACCTAGGCATCGTATTCCTATTGCTCTGATACCATCTAATCTGTCACGCCCCGAGTTAAAAAACCAGAGAATAAATTTTTTTTTTTTTTTTTTTTTTGAGAGTTGCAAAAACAGTCAGGGCAATGACAGACCGCCACATATATAGAAGAGTCCCAATCCCCTTTGGAATTGAGCCTTTTCTATATATGCACGGCTAGCTTGGCAACAACATCAGAGTACTAACTACGTACAACTACAAGCAAAAGTTACAATTAACTTTACAATTATTTACATCCGAATTACAACTCTTTCCTTTAACATCAAATAATACATGAACTTTCGGCTGTCTAGGGTCAACATCTAACACGGAATCTCACCAACACGTCCCGACATCCCAGCACCCGCTCGGCCTGAAAAACAGTCACCCGAGGGTGTGAGATACACCGGAGTGTATCCCAGTGGGCACGACGAGCCGAGAAATAGCAGATCGTACCTACTGGTATACAATACTAGAGGATAGTAATAATCAGGGGTTAGAATAATCAGATAGGCAATCATGAAGATCAACAGATATATAATCACAGTTAGGATATGCAGATATATAACTGGTGCTGTAAAGAAAGCAAAACTTATAATCTGGGTACAAGCATCGGAGATACTTTTAGCAGAATTTAAAATAGGACAAACATGTATCAGGATAATCAACACATCAAGGAGTAGGACAATCGGCAAGATAACAATGAAACTATAATCAAAGGCATCACAAAGAATCATATACAGGTAGATAACTAGAAGCCAGATCAAAGAATCAAGGAAGTATGTTAAAGTAACTTAACAACACATGCATCAAATAAATGAAAACACAAAGACCCAATCACAAGCTACCATATTGGCCTTCACAAGACCTCAGGCAAGGCTGCCCACTTGGCACCACCTGGTTGACATTCCCTTCACAAGGGTCACGGGTTGCCACAGCTAACCACTTTACCGGTAAAGTACACCGCTACGGGGGATCAGTCCGCTAGTGTACGTGAGGAACAACGGTGCGGGCGAATCATATGCAAATGCTCAAACTGGCGGTCCACTGACCGGGTAATCGGCTACAAGCCGGGGAAATCCCCACTGGGATCCAATGACAAGATCAACTGAATCTCAACACTCATGCAGGAACACTCAGCAACTAAACAATAAATCTCAACTCAATCACACAAACCAACCAAATGATACAAAACTAAACACATATTTTTTAAGGAAACTATTGAAAAATCGAAACCTCGAAGAGCGTTGCCCTCGTCCTATCAAACAAGAACAGACTCAGGCGACACTACGAAGCTTGGGTTTTAGGTCCAACCTCGCAGAGCAATGCCTTTGTCCTATCAAACAAGAACAGACTCCGGCGACCCTACGAAGCTCGGTAAAAACATTAGTTGATTAAATCTATGCGTTCAGCAGTGTATTACTTGATCAGCAGAACAAGCAAGCTCACCAATCCAACATGGAAATGTTCCAAGATAAGATATAAATACCAGAGGCACAATGAATAATCATGTAAGGCAGAATAGGACTGATAACAGGCATAGCTCAACATCTAATAACCAATCAGGCAGACTGACCCCTTATGCAACTAAACACATGTTTTTAAAAAAACCTTTGAAAACAATAGGTTTTTGGGTCCCAAACCTCGTAGAGCGTTGCCCTTGTCCTATCAAACAAGAACAGACTCAGGCTACCCTACAAGGCTTGGTAAAAATATTTATTTTAGAAGATCATGTATTTAGCAGCATAACAGGCGAACAACAAGGAAGCAAGCTCAACTATCATATGACCAAACAGGCATGGCAATATGTAGAGCAATAATATAACCACTGGAAACAACTAATCAGCAGATATGGTAAAGATCACTAAAGAAGATCATAATCAGGCATAAAGCAGGTATAACGTAGCAAATAACTGAATCAAAGGAAGGGCAGGCTCAAGCATTGGTAGATCAATATAATAATCAAGCATAGGAGTGCAACTACGAAATGGCCAATCAGTCAAAGCAACTAACAGTAATATATATTGCAACCAAAGGCAGACAGGCTCAAGATAAACTAGGTTACCAAAAACAGGAGTCCAACCAACACCGTACACCGAAGGCTGAACTGATAAAGCCCGGACCGAAGATAAACCCACCTGATAAATCGCAGGCGACTAAACCGTATCCACAGTATGTTTAGAACCAGAGGCACCGAATAAACCTGAATCAATCATATGGATCAAGGATCAACTCTGACTCTAACTTATTTCAATTCAACTTAAAACCCAGATCAATTTTAAAACCTCTACATAGCCATTTTGCATTTTTGTTTCCCCAGGACTTCAAAATCAGTTTTTAACGCGAGCATCGCGTCCAGTGACCCCAAATTAGCCAAGAGTACACTGTCGCGGCTTCGCAAACAACCCGGAACTTAGTTTTGTTCCAACATTATTCTAAAAGGTTGATTTCTCTTCATCTTTTAATCTGATCGTCAAACAGACGAACTTTGTATATGAAAGTGACTCTGGACAGTGCCAATACCCTAGGGCTCACCCTAGTTCCAGTCCAAAATCGATGGATCAACTAGATCCGAGTTCCTCGCTCTCTAACACTTCCACCATGCCCCACACACCAATCCACACAGCCAACATTGGGTGTGAAGTGAGCATCAAGCTCAGGGAAGTGTGTGTGACATCTTTCATATTAAACTTGAAGCCAAATTCCAAATTTTTCTTCTTTGGGACATTACATCGAACACCTAGTGAGCATTATTTATAAAAACTAAAACCTACACTAACCCATGCAACAACTTTGTATAGAGGGGAACTGAGAACCTCTAACATGGATAAAATGCATTCAAACATAGTATAGGGATTACCTGGGGGTTTGGCCGGTGCCCGAAGGCGACGCCGGCGGCGGCGGGGCAACCACGGCCACAACAAGGGTGCAACCATGGATAAACGATAACCTACGTTAGGTTTTGCATGCAAGCGTATAGGAAGCTTCTTAGAGGTCTATAGGTCTTACCTGAAAAGTCCACCCACTTGACGGAGCTCCGGCGATCGCCGGAGACCATTTCCTCCAAGCTCTAGGTGAACTCGGCCACCTCTAATGGCGGATTCCGGCCGGCGAGGCGTTGGCCGGCGCAAGATGGACCAGGTTGCTTCTCTCGGTCCCCCGGTGCTTGATGGGTGGTTGGCCGGCGGCGGGGACGCGCGGCAGCGCCGGGCGGAGGAGATCCGGCGAAGTGCCATTTGGCTCGGCTCTAGGGCTTGACTTAGCGGCGGGGTTCCTCAACGGATCAACTCGAAACTTTGGGGAGACCTTGCAGTCACCGAGAAGAGATGATCCAACGGATCTGATCTCGACTTCAACGGTCGGATGAAGGTGGCGCCCATCGACGGCCGAAAACGATAATTCCGGCGATAACTCACTCCCGCCGGCGACCGGGACGTCGATGGCGCCTAAAACTCTACAGGCACGATCCACTCGATGTTAGAAGCACACTTCTAGAGTCCAAGGGCCAAACAAATGCAAAAGGTTCCAACCTCTCACCTTGACGGAGAAGAAAAAGAGAGAGATGGGGTTCGCGGCGGCGCTCGGCGGCGCCCGACGTCGGAGCACCCTGGCCCGGTCGCGGTCGCTAAGAGAGGCACCCAGAAGTGGTCATGTGCAAGGAGTGGCCCTCTTGGTGCTTCCCACTCCAACCTATCCGAGAATAACCTCACACTCTTCTCTCTTTTACTTGAGTTATTCTCTAATGGTGGTGGCTCTTGGAATATCCAAGGCTTCGGGGCTGGTTCTAGGGAATGCAGAGGGTAGGTTGGCTGCTTGGAAATCCCCCCCCCCCCCCCACAACCCCTCGGGTGCAATGGATCAAGGAAGACCAAGAGGCAAACATTGAATACTTGATTCCTTTGCAAAATAACCCCAAGCCACGTTCACACTTAAACCTAGCATCCGAGACCTGATCAAGGGTTGCAAAATGCACCCAACACCCTGACCATGAAGTCCCTTAAACTATGGTACATAAAATATTTAGGTTTTACCAGAAATTAGTGGTTTTTTGGCACTTTTTACGTATTTCGAGACAAACCGTTCGTCAATTCGAAACACGGATTGCGCCATTGCGTCCGGCACGTCGAAACCTGTCAAGTAGCGTACCTGTTTAGTTTGTTTGACACTTCGACAAAAACTCGTTCCATAAAAACTGTCTAATTTTACAGTTTTCACGCTTTTCGAGATTCCAGAGTCGTCAAACAGAATTTTCGACTACGCCATTGTGTTCAGAACGTCGAAAATAGCTGGAATTGACTACTCGAATCACTATATTAGGAGTCCAGATAGTAAATTGGCCAACGTCGGTTCAAGAGGCAATCAAAATCAAGGTTTACTCTTTATCTACAGTATATAACTTAAGTTACTGTGCGCAGGAACACTGTTCCCTTGGTCGCAGCTAAATGCCCTCTTCTTCTTTGAATTCTGGAAGATCCGACCGTCAGATCGAAAAGTGCTGAATATGAAACTTGCTCAGTTCCACGAGACGATCGCAACGGTCAACTCCGATTTCCAAAATCATACCCGGATTGGAAATTAGCCTTTTTGCCTCGTAATTTGTGCAATTTGCACCCCGACAATTGATCAAATAGATCAATTTAGATCTTCAGAATCTAACTCCGGGTAAAAATTCATCTTTTATTTTATTTATTTAAAATAAAATATCCGGATTACTACATCACTCCCACCTAACAAGAAGTTTCGCCCCCGAAACTTAATACAACTTAAAACGCGGATAAGTCTTTAACAGGGTCAAGATAGTTACTACTAATCTCAAAGTTTCAACAACTCCAGGGCTACTATTTTAGACCCAATCTAATATATCCCATCACAGGGTGGAGCATTTCTCAGTTCTTTCGAAAGTACGTTGTCTGCAGCCAACGCGCTTACCAAAAGAAAAGTGAAATACCATAGATCTGTCTCCAACGACTGGTTGGGGACACAACTTACACCTGAAGGTACATCACATACCTTCCTTCACAGTCTCTATGCCGATGATATACCCTCTACCAACACCACGCCTAGTGCGAGCCATAACTGCAATACCATGGATGGATTTCAGTTTAACCGACCCACAACTCTTGTTTTTAGCTTCAAGACTTAGAACACTACCCATCGCTCTTTCGTAGACACAAGTCATCCTAGGGCTCGTTCCTAACCAAACCTAGGCATCGTATTCCTATTGCTCTGATACCATCTAATCTGTCACGCCCCGAGTTAAAAAACCAGAGAATAAATTTTTTTTTTTTTTTTTTTTTGAGAGTTGCAAAAACAGTCAGGGCAATGACAGACCGCCACATATATAGAAGAGTCCCAATCCCCTTTGGAATTGAGCCTTTTCTATATATGCACGGCTAGCTTGGCAACAACATCAGAGTACTAACTACGTACAACTACAAGCAAAAGTTACAATTAACTTTATAATTATTTACATCTGAATTACAACTCTTTCCTTTAACATCAAATAATACATGAACTTTCGGCTGTCTAGGGTCAACATCTAACACGGAATCTCACCAACACGTCCCGACATCCCAGCACCCGCTCGGCCTGAAAAACAGTCACCCGAGGGTGTGAGATACACCGGAGTGTATCCCAGTGGGCACGACGAGCCGAGAAATAGCAGATCGTACCTACTGGTATACAATACTAGAGGATAGTAATAATCAGGGGTTAGAATAATCAGATAGGCAATCATGAAGATCAACAGATATATAATCACAGTTAGGATATGCAGATATATAACTGGTGCTGTAAAGAAAGCAAAACTTATAATCTGGGTACAAGCATCGGAGATACTTTTAGCAGAATTTAAAATAGGACAAACATGTATCAGGATAATCAACACATCAAGGAGTAGGACAATCGGCAAGATAACAATGAAACTATAATCAAAGGCATCACAAAGAATCATATACAGGTAGATAACTAGAAGCCAGATCAAAGAATCAAGGAAGTATGTTAAAGTAACTTAACAACACATGCATCAAATAAATGAAAACACAAAGACCCAATCACAAGCTACCATATTGGCCTTCACAAGACCTCAGGCAAGGCTGCCCACTTGGCACCACCTGGTTGACATTCCCTTCACAAGGGTCACGGGTTGCCACAGCTAACCACTTTACCGGTAAAGTACACCGCTACGGGGGATCAGTCCGCTGGTGTACGTGAGGAACAACGGTGCGGGCGAATCATATGCAAATGCTTAAACTGGCGGTCCACTGACCGGGTAATCGGCAACAAGCCGGGGAAATCCCCACTGGGATCCAATGACAAGATCAACTGAATCTCAACACTCATGCATGAACACTCAGCAACTAAACAATAAATCTCAACTCAATCACACAAACCAACCAAATGATACAAAACTAAACACATATTTTTTAAGAAAACTATTGAAAAATCCAAACCTCGAAGAGCGTTGCCCTCGTCCTATCAAACAAGAACAGACTCAGGCGACACTACGAAGCTTGGGTTTTAGGTCCAACCTCGCAGAGCAATGCCTTTGTCCTATCAAACAAGAACAGACTCCGGCGACCCTACGAAGCTCGGTAAAAACATTAGTTGATTAAATCTATGCGTTCAGCAGTGTATTACTTGATCAGCAGAACAAGCAAGCTCACCAATCCAACATGGAAATGTTCCAAGATAAGATATAAATACCAGAGGCACAATGAATAATCATGTAAGGCAGAATAGGACTGATAACAGGCATAGCTCAACATCTAATAACCAATCAAGCAGACTGACCCCTTATGCAACTAAACACATGTTTTTAAAAAACCTTTGAAAACAATAGGTTTTTGGGTCCCAAACCTCGTAGAGCGTTGCCCTTGTCCTATCAAACAAGAACAGACTCAGGCTACCCTACAAGGCTTGGTAAAAATATTTATTTTAGAAGATCATGTATTTAGCAGCATAACAGGCGAACAACAAGGAAGCAAGCTCAACTATCATATGACCAAACAGGCATGGCAATATGTAGAGCAATAATATAACCACTGGAAACAACTAATCAGCAGATATGGTAAAGATCACTAAAGAAGATCATAATCAGGCATAAAGCAGGTATAACGTAGCAAATAACTGAATCAAAGGAAGGGCAGGCTCAAGCATTGGTAGATCAATATAATAATCAAGCATAGGAGTGCAACTACGAAATGGCCAATCAGTCAAAGCAACTAACAGTAATATATATTGCAACCAAAGGCAGACAGGCTCAAGATAAACTAGGTTACCAAAAACAGGAGT
>CM055074.1:22621755-22778144 GCA_029204045.2 Tillandsia leiboldiana
GGTTTGGCCGTGCCCGAAGGCGACGCCCGGCGGCGGCGGGGCAAACCACGGCCACAACAAGGGTGCAACCATGGATAAACGAAAACCTACGTTAGGTTTTGCATGCAAGCGTATAGGAAGCTTCTTAGAGGTCTATAGGTCTTACCTGAAAAGTCCACCCACTTGACGGAGCTCCGGCGATCGCCGGAGACACCTTTCCTCCAAGCTCTAGGTGAACTCGGCACCTCTAATGGCGGATTCCGCCGGCGAGGCGTTGGCGGCGGCAAGATGGACCAGGTTGCTTCTCTCGGTCCCCCGGTGCTTGATGGGTGGTTGGCCGGCGGCGGGGACGCGCGGCAGCGCGGGCGGAGGAGATCGGCGAAGTGCCATTTGGCTCGGCTCTAGGGCTTGACTTAGCGGCGGGGTTCCTCAACGGATCAACTCGAAAACTTTGGGGAGACCTTGCAGTCACCGAGAAGAGATGATCCAACGGATCTGATCTCGACTTCAACGGTCGGATGAAGGTGGCGCCCATCGACGGCCGAAAACGATAATTCGGCGATAACTCACTCCGCCGGCGACCGGGACGTCGATGGCGCCTAAAAACTCTACAGGCACGATCCACTCGATGTTAGAAGCAATTCTAGAGTCCAAGGGCCACAAATGCAAAAGGTTCAACCTCTCACCTTGACGGAGAAGAAAAAGAGAGAGATGGGGTTGCGGGCGGCGCTCGGCGGCGCCCGACGTCGGAGCACCCTGGTCGGTCGCGGTCGCTAAGAGAGGCACCCAGAAGTGGTCATGTGCAAGGAGTGGCCCTCTTGGTGCTTCCCACTCCAACCTATCCGAGAATAACCTCACACTCTTCTCTCTTTTACTTGAGTTATTCTCTAATGGTGGTGGCTCTTGGATTATCCAGGCTTCGGGGCTGGTTCTAGGGAATGCAGAGGGTAGGTTGGCTGCTTGGAAATCCCCCCCCCCCCCCACAACCCCTCGGGTGCAATGGATCAAGGAAGACCAAGAGGCAAACATTGAATACTTGATTCCTTTGCAAAATAACCCCAAGCCACGTTCACACTTAAACCTAGCATCCGAGACCTGATCAAGGGTTGCAAAATGCACCAAACACCCTGACCATGAAGTCCCTTAAACTATGGTACATAAAATATTTAGGTTTTACCAGAAATTAGTGGTTTTTTGGCACTTTTCACGTTTCGAGACAAACCGTTCGTCAATTCGAAACACGGATTGCGCCATTGCGTCCGGCACGTCGAAACTGTCAAGTAGCGTACCTGTTTAGTTTGTTTGACACTTCGACAAAAAATCGTTCCATAAAAACTGTCTAATTTTACAGTTTTTACGCTTTCGAGATTCCAGAGTCGTCAAACAGAATTTTCGACTGCGCCATGGTGTGTTCAGAACGTCGAAATAGCTGGAATTGACTACTCGAATCACTATATTAGGAGTCCAGATAGTAAATTGGCCAACGTCGGTCAAGAGGCAATCAAAATCAAGGTTTACTGTTTATCTACAGTATATAACTTAAGTTACTGTGCGCAGGAACACTGTTCCTTGGTCGCAGCTAAATGCCCTCTTCTTCTTTGAATTCTGGAAGATCCGACCGTCAGATCGAAAAGTGCTGAATATGAAACTTGCTCAGTTCGACGAGACGATCGAACGGTCAACTCCGATTTCCAAAATCATGCACGGATTGGAAATTAGCCTTTTTGCCTCGTAATTCGTGCAACTTGCACCCCGAGAATTGATCAAATAGATCAATTTAGATCTTCAAATCTAACTCCGGCTAAAAATTCATCTTTATTTTATTTATTTAAAATAAATATCCGGATTACTACATCACTCCCACCTAACAAGAAGTTTCGTCCCCGAAACTTAATACAACTTAAAACGCGGATAAGTCTTTAACAGGGTCAAGATAGTTACTACTAATCTCAAAGTTTCAACAACTCCAGGGCTACAATTTTAGACCCAATCTAATATATCCCATCACAGGGTGGAGCATTTCTCAGTTCTTTCGAAAGTACGTTGTCTGCAGCCAACGCGCTTACCAAAAGAAAAGTGAAATTCCATAGATCTGTCTCCAACGACTGGTTGGGGACACAACTTACACCTGAAGGTACATCACATACCTTCCTTCACAGTCTCTATGCCGATGATATACCCTCTACCAACACCACGCCTAGTGCGAGCCATAACTGCAATACCATGGATGGATTTCAGTTTAACCGACCCACAACTTCTGTTTTTAGCTTCAAGACTTAGAACACTACCCATCGCTCTTTCGTAGACACAAGTCATCCTAGGGCTCGTTCCTAACCAAACCTAGGCATCGTATTCCTATTGCTCTGATACCATCTAATCTGTCACGCCCCGAGTTAAAAAACCAGAGAATAAATTTTTTTTTTTTTTTTTTTTTTTCAGAGTTGCAAAAACAGTCAGGGCAATGACAGACCGCCACATATATAGAAGAGTCCCAATCCCCTTTGGAATTGAGCCTTTTCTATATATGCACGGCTAGCTTGGCAACAACATCAGAGTACTAACTACGTACAACTACAAGCAAAAGTTACAATTAACTTTACAATTATTTACATCTGAATTACAACATCTTTCCTTAACATCAAATAATACATGAACTTTCGGCTGTCCAGGGTCAACATCTAACACGGAATCTCACCAACACGTCCCGACATCCAGCACCCGCTCGGCCTGAAAAACAGTCACCCGAGGGTGTGAGATACACCGGAGTGTATCCCAGTGGGCACGACGAGCCGAGAAATAGCAGATCGTACCTACTGGTATACAATACTAGAGGATAGTAATAATCAGGGGTTAGAATAATCAGATAGGCAATCATGAAGATCAACAGATATATAATCACAGTTAGGATATGCAGATATATAACTGTGCTGTAAAGAAAGCAAAACTTATAATCTGGGTACAAGCATCGGAGATACTTTTAGCAGAATTTAAAATAGGACAAACAGTTATCAGGATAATCAACACATCAAGGAGTAGGACAATCGGCAAGATAACAATGAAACTATAATCAAAGGCATCACAAAGAATCATATACAGGTAGATAACTAGAAGCCAGATCAAAGAATCAAGGAAGTATGTTAAGTAACTTAACAACACATGCATCAAATAAATGAAACACAAAGACCCAATCACAAGCTACCATATTGGCCTTCACAAGACCTCAGGCAAGGCTGCCCACTTGGCCCCACCTGGTTGACATTCCCTTCACAAGGGTCACGGGTTGCCACAGCTAACCACTTTACCGGTAAAGTACACCGCTACGGGGGATTAGTCCGCTGGTGTACGTGAGGAACAACGGTGCGGGCGAATCATATGCAAATGCTCAAACTGGCGGTCCACTGACCGGGTAATCGGCTACAAGCCGGGGAAATCCCCACTGGGATCCAATGACAAGATCAACTGAATCTCAACACTCATGCAGGAACACTCAGCAACTAAACAATAAATCTCAACTCAATCACACAAACCAACCAAATGATACAAAACTAAACACATATTTTTTAAGAAAACTATTGAAAAATCCAAACCTCGAAGAGCGTTGCCCTCGTCCTATCAAACAAGAACAGACTCAGGCGACACTACGAAGCTTGGGTTTTAGGTCCAACCTCGCAGAGCAATGCCTTTGTCCTATCAAACAAGAACAGACTCCGCGACCCTACGAAGCTCGGTAAAAACATTAGTTGATTAAATCTATGCGTTCAGCAGTGTATTACTTGATCAGCAGAACAAGCAAGCTCACCAATCCAACATGGAAATGTTCCAAGATAAGATATAAATACCAGAGGCACAATGAATAATCATGTAAGGCAGAATAGGACTGATAACAGGCATAGCTCAACATCTAATAACCAATCAGGCAGACTGACCCCTTATGCAACTAAACACATGTTTTTAAGAAAACCTTTGAAAACAATAGGTTTTTGGGTCCCAAACCTCGTAGAGCGTTGCCCTTGTCCTATCAAACAAGAACAGACTCAGGCTACCCTACAAGGCTTGGTAAAAATATTTATTTTAGAAGATCATGTATTTAGCAGCATAACAGGCGAACAACAAGGAAGCAAGCTCAACTATCATATGACCAAACAGGCATGGCAATATGTAGAGCAATAATATAACCACTGGAAACAACTAATCAGCAGATATGGTAAAGATCACTAAAGAAGATCATAATCAGGCATAAAGCAGGTATAACGTAGCAAATAACTGAATCAAAGGAAGGGCAGGCTCAAGCATTGGTAGATCAATATAATAATCAAGCATAGGAGTGCAACTACGAAATGGCCAATCAGTCAAAGTAACTAACAGTAATATATATTGCAACCAAAGGCAGACAGGCTCAAGATAAACTAGGTTACCAAAAACAGGAGTCCAACCAATACCGTACACCGAGGGCTGAACTGATAAAGCTCGGACCGAAGATAAACCCACCTGACAAATCGCAGGCGACTAAACCGTATCCACTGTATGTTTAAAACCAGAGGCACCGAATAAACCTGAATCAATCATATGGATCAAGGATCAACTCTGACTCTAACTTATTTCAATTCAACTTAAAACCCAGATCAATTTTCAAACCTCTACATAGCCATTTTGCATTTTTGTTTCCCCAGGACTTCAAACTCAGTTTTTAACGCGAGCATCGCGTCCAGTGACCCCAAATTAGCCAAGAGTACACTGTCGCGGCTTCGCAAACAACCCGGAACTTAGTTTTGTTCCAACATTATTCTAAAAGGTTGATTTCTCTTCATCTTTTAATCTGATCGTCAAACAGACGAACTTTGTATATGAAAGTGACTCTGGACAGTGCCAATACCCTAGGGCTCACCCTAGTTCCAGTCCAAAATCGATGGATCAACTAGATCCGAGTTCCTCGCTCTCTAACACTTCCACCATGCCCCACACACCAATCCACACAGCCAACATTGGGTCTGAAGTGAGCATCAAGCTCAGGGAAGTGTGTGTGACATCTTTCATATTAAACTTGAAGCCAAATTCCAAATTTTTCTTCTTTGGGACATTACATCGAACACCTAGTGAGCATTATTTATAAAAACTAAAACCTACACTAACCCATGCAACAACTTTGTATAGAGGGGAACTGAGAACCTCTAACATGGATAAAATGCATTCAAACATAGTATAGGGATTACCTGGGGGTTTGGCTGGCGCCCGAAGGCGACGCCGGCGGCGGCGGGGCAACCACGGCCACAACAAGGGTGCAACCATGGATAAACGAAAACCTACGTTAGGTTTTGCATGCAAGCGTATAGGAAGCTTCTTAGAGGTCTATAGGTCTTACCTGAAAAGTCCACCCACTTGACGGAGCTCCGGCGATCGCCGGAGACCATTTCCTCCAAGCTCTAGGTGAACTCGGCCACCTCTAATGGCTGATTCCGGCCGGCGAGGCGTTGGCCGGCGCAAGATGGACCAGGTTGCTTCTCTCGGTCCCCCGGTGCTTGATGGGTGGTTGGCCGGTGGCGGGGAAGCGCGGCAGCGCCGGGCGGAGGAGATCCGGCGAAGTGCCATTTGGCTCGGCTCTAGGGCTTGACTTAGCGGCGGGGTTCCTCAACGGATCAACTCGAAACTTTGGGGAGACCTTGCAGTCACCGAGAAGAGATGATCCAACGGATCCGATCTCGACTTCAACGGTCGGATGAAGGTGGCGCCCAACGACGGCCGAAAACGATAATTCCGGCGATAACTCACTCCCGCCGGCGACCGGGACGTCGATGGCGGCTAAAACTCTACAGGCACGATCCACTCGATGTTAGAAGCACACTTCTAGAGTCCAAGGGCCAAACAAATGCAAAAGGTTCCAACCTCTCACCTTGACGGAGAAGAAAAAGAGAGAGATGGGGTTCGCGGCGGCGCTCGGCGGCGCCCGACGTCGGAGCACCCTTGCCCGGTCGCGGTCGCTAAGAGAGGCACCCAGAAGTGGTCATGTGCAAGGAGTGGCCCTCTTGGTGCTTCCCACTCCAACCTATCCGAGAATAACCTCACACTCTTCTCTCTTTTACTTGAGTTATTCTCTAATGGTGGTGGCTCTTGGATTATCCAAGGCTTCGGGGCTGGTTCTAGGGAATGCAGAGGGTAGGTTGGCTGCTTGGAAATCCCCCCCCCCACAACCCCTCGGGTGCAATGGATCAAGGAAGACCAAGAGGCAAACATTGAATACTTGATTCCTTTGCAAAATAACCCCAAGCCACGTTCACACTTAAACCTAGCATCCGAGACCTGATCAAGGGTTGCAAAATGCACCCAACACCCTGACCATGAAGTCCCTTAAACTATGGTACATAAAATATTTAGGTTTTACCAGAAATTAGTGGTTTTTCAGCACTTTTCACGTATTTCGAGACAAACCGTTCGTAAATTCGAAACACGGATTGCGCCATTGCGTCCGGCACGTCGAAACCTGTCAGGTAGCGTACCTGTTTAGTTTGTTTGACGCTTCGACAAAAACTCGTTCCATAAAAACTGTCTAATCTTACAGTTTTCACGCTTTTCGAGATTCTAGAGTCGTCAAACAGAATTTTCGACTGCGCCATTGTGTTCAGAACGTCGAAAATAGCTGGAATTGACTACTCGAATCACTATATTAGGAGTCCAGATAGTAAATTGGCCAACGTCGGTTCAAGAGGCAATCAAAATCAAGGTTTACTGTTTATCTACAGTATATAACTTAAGTTACTGTGCGCAGGAACACTGTTCCCTTGGTCGCGGCTAAATTCCCTCTTCTTCTTTGAATTCTGGAAGATCCGACCGTCAGATCGAAAAGTGCTGAATATGAAACTTGCTCAGTTCGACGAGACGATCGCAACGGTCTACTCCGATTTCCAAAATCATGCCCGGATTGGAAATTAGCCTTTTTGCCTCGTAATTCGTGCAACTTGCACCCCGACAATTGATCAAATAGATCAATTTAGATCTTCAGAATCTAACTCCGGCTAAAAATTCATCTTTTATTTTATTTATTTAAAATAAAATATCCGGATTACTACACTTCTTCATTTTGTTTCACTTGCAATCCAAGAAAATATGTTAGTTCGCCCATCATAGACATCTCAAATTCGCTTTCCATGGTTTCAGCGAATTTAGAAGCATCATTGTCTCTTGTTGCACCAAATACAATTTCATCGACATAGATTTGTGCCACAATGAAATTATCCTGATAATGCTTCACAAAGAGTGTCCGATCTGCTCCCCCTCGAGTATAGCCTTTTTCCAAAAGGTGCTTTGTCAACCTTTCGTACCACGCTCGCAGTGCTTGTTTTAGACCGTAAAGGGCCTTTTTCAAACGAAAAACATGGTTAGGTTGTTTATGGTCTACAAAACCTTTCGGTTGAGCCACATAAACTTCCTCGTACAAAAACCCATTTAAAAACGCGCTCTTAACGTCCATTTGAAAGAGTTTGACTTTAAAATGACAAGCAATTGCGAACAAAATACGAATCGACTCGAGTCGAGCTACTGGGGCGAACGTCTCATCAAAGTCTATTCCTTCTATTTGTGAATAGCCCTGAGCAACTAGACGTGCTTTGTTCCTGATGATGGTACCATCCTCGTTTTTCTTGTTCTTGAAAATCCATATAGTACCAATCACGTTGTGTTGCTTTGGTGGCTTCGTTAGTTCCCAGACTTTGTTTCTTTCGAACTGATGGAGCTCTTCCTGCATTGCTTCAATCCAGTAGTCATCCTGAAGAGCTTCATCGACGTTCTTTGGTTCTATCATGGAGACGTAACATGCGACTCCACAAACCAACTGTCTGCGAGTCCTAACTCCTTCTTGTGGGTCTCCAATAATGTTCGATTCTGGATGATCCTTGGAGATACGTAACGTTTGCGGTAACGGAGTACTCGGAGGTACATGTGATGATTCCTGCATATCAGATAAACTAGAAGAACCATTAGATGCATCAACATTATCGGAAGAATTATTATGAGAAAATGCATTTACAGGAGTATCATCATCAAGAGACATATCAGGGGTAGATTTATCAGATGCAAAATGAAAAGATTCATCTACTTTAACATTTATAGATTCTACCATCGTTTTAGATTCGAGGTTAAATACCCGATATGCTCTACTGTTTGTAGAATAACCCATGAAAATCCCCTCGTCACTGCGAGAGTCGAATTTACCAAGATTTTCGCGATCACGTAAAATGTAACAGCGACTCCCAAAGATTCGAAAATATTTGATATTCGGTTTTCTACAAAACCATAGCTCATATGGTGTATTTAAAGTTCCCGGGCGCAAATACACTCGATTAATAACGTAGACAGTGGTGTTCACAACTTCAGCCCAAAAATGTAACGGTAAATTCCGTCTGTGAAGCATAACACGCGCCATCTCTTATACAACCCTGTTTTTGCGCTCGACTACACCATTCTGCTGAGGTGTATAGGGTGCTGAGAATTCATGTTTTATGCCGTTGGAAGTGCAAAAATCAATGAATTTAGAATTGGTGAATTCTCCACCTCTATCACTTCGAACACGAACGATCTTTTCATTTCTTTCAATCATAATACGATGACAAACCTCATGAAAAGAGTCGAAAGTATCCGCTTTCTCTTTTAAAAATGTTACCCATGTATATCTAGAGAAATCATCAACCAAAAGAAAAATGTACCATTTACCTCCCAAAGATGGTTGACAAGTCGGCCCCATTAAGTCCATATGCAGTAATTCTAAGGGCCAGTTGGTACCAACGTGGTTCAAGTTCTTGTGTGCAGCCCTTGATTGTTTTCCCTTTTGACAACCTCCACACACAATGTTTTCTTTAAAAGAAAGTTTAGGAACCCCCTTAACCACGTCTTTATTAGAAATCCTTGCTAGTTCCTTAAAATTTATGTGACCTAGTCTTTCATGCCAAAGAGTTTCGTTATCAAGTGAAACTAGGTTACAATTTTCAGAAATTTTGTTTGGAACAACATAGCAATTATTTTCCGATCTAACCCCTTTTAAAAAGAACAAATGGTCCTTATCAGTTACAATACATTCTGCAGAAGAAAAATTAACTGAAAAGCCATTGTCACAAAGTTGACTGATACTAATGAGGTTAGTCTTAAGGCCTTCAACAAATAAGACATTGTTCAAAACCGGGCCTTCTGGAATAGCGATTGTTCCTTTTCCAACAATTTTAGAAGAACGACCGTCTCCGAAAACTACATGTCCTCCGGAGATTTTCTCTAAAGTTTGAAAACTATTTTTGTCACCGGTCATGTGACGGGAACATCCACTATCCAGATACCAAGACGAGTTGTCATAAGCATGCAAAGAAGTATGAATAACAAGACAAGGGAAGATTTCACCTTTGCGCACCCAAACCTTTTTGGACTGCGTCGGCAATGTTCGTGAAGTTATTCTCCTTGGTGAAAGTGTCTTGATTGATTCATCGCTTTTCCTTGACGTCGTCGTCTTGTTTGATGTACTACCAATGTTCTTTTCTTTTGAAAAATCCTTCTTTGATTTCCGAGGAGTGAACTCATTGGTAGTTGTTGCAAGAGGCGCTTGTTTTGCTTGTTTTGCTCCAATCTTGCAATTTCTCCTTATGTGCCCTGCAAAACCACAACGAAAACATACCTTTGAACTTGAAGAACCCGCAATAGGTGAAGTAGGCCTGTTGTCGTTGTATGCAGTGATTTCCGTCATCGGAGGAGGAGATACCGACGGGGGCACAAAAACTGTTCCACTCGAACTAGGACTGTCTCCAGTTCGACTGTATCCAAGGCCGAAACGGTTTGTTTGACCAAGACCAAGTAGCTTATCCAACTTGCTCCTTCCCGAAGAAAATCGCTTCAAATCATCCTTAAGTTGGAAAAAGGTCTTCGTCATTTCCATTTTTTCTTGACGAGCCTCGGAGTAGAGCTTCAAGAAGTAACTTGCTTTATCCACCAGTTTTACGTGTTCCTTCTCGAAATGCTCATTTTTCTCTTGAAGGGAAACATTTACTTTAATCAAGTTATCCCTTTCCACTTCAAGAGCATTTGAGAGAGAAGTTGCCCTTTTTGCTTCTTCTTCGAGATCCTGCAATCTCCCTCTCAAACTCTTGTTTTGTTTTGCCAGTTTCTTTGAATCCTTTAAAAGTTTATGGTAGGCAAAAGCAAAGTCTTCACCTCCGGAATTACTCGATTCGTCGTCCGTTGCATTCTTTTCAACTTGGGAGGAGTTGGACAATGAATCAGATGTACTTGCCATAAAGCATACGTAAGGTGAAGATGTGGACGCGTGGAATGCCGTTGCGTTATTTTCTTCATCACTGGAAGATGACTCAGTTGACGTTGAGGTGTCATCCCTAGTGACGGCTTGCATCGCCTTCTTCTTGGACGGATTCTTATTGGGACACTCCGTTGAGATGTGACCGTAGCCTCGGCACTTGAAGCATTGGACTTGTCCCTCCGAGTTTTTCTTATCCTTTGAAAAACTCTCTTGCTTCCTTGACTTAAAGCTTGAATTCCCTTTGCCTTTCTTTGACTTTACGAAGGATGAAGTTTTACTTGAATTACCCCTTCGAAAGTTTCGGCGAAATTTCCTTGTCAAGAGAGCAAGTTGCTTCTCAAAATCCTCCATAGATAGGTTCTCGTCATCGTCTGAGGAGGATGAATCCGCGTCTTCTTCTTTTGTTGATTTCAATGCAAAACCTGAAGACTTAGAAGAGGATGCCTTTCCAGAAGAATAGTTAGTAGGAAATGTCATTTCATAAGTTTGAAGTGCACCAACTAATTCTTTTACACGGATTTCGTCCGGGTGTTTAACTGTTTCAATGGCCGTAACCTTGGAACGAAATCTTTCTGGAAGAGTCCTTAAAATCTTTCTTACAACTTTAGATTCTGGAATTTTCTCTCCCTAGTTAGCACATTTATTCACGATGTCTTGCAATCGTGTATAGTAATCTGTGAAAGATTCATTTTCTGCCATGAAAATAGAGTCAAATTTGCTCGTAAGCATTTGCAGTTTTTGAATCTTCACAAGGTTTGTTCCCTCATGTGTAACTTGTAGAACATCCCAGATTTCTTTCGCAGTCTCACATGCCGAGACATGAGAGAACTCAGTTTGCGACAAAGCATTAAATAAGGCGTTAATTCCTTTGCCATTGTAAGAAGATGAGTCAATCTCTTCCTTGGTCCATTTCGACCTAGGTTTGATGGTGCGAACATCAGCAATAATTTTAGTTGGATTTGACCATCCTAACTCGATTGATTGCCACACCCGTTCATCGATGGAAATAAGAAATGCTCTCATCCGTACTTTCCAGTAGGCATAGTTTGTTCCATCGAAGAATGGGGGTCTGTTGATGTTTCCACCTTCAACCATTGTTTACAACCCTATTCCTGCTCTGATACCACTTGTTGGGTTATAACTAATATGGATCTAAATAGGAGAAAAAACACCTAGAGGGGCGTGAATAGGTGTAAACAATAAACACTCAAAAATCTTTGCGTAATAAAACCCAATGCGGAAAAATAAATAACACGCAGAGATTTTACGTGCAAAATTCCAAAACCAGGAGTAAAAAACCACGGGACCGATAACACGGCGAAATCAACTAAGATTAAAACACGTACAAAGGTGATATACCGTACTCACACACGACTCATCCTTTTTCCATACGCTCCGAGTTGATCTTCTCTGCTCACTCCGCAACGCGCCTCGAATCCACGATTTGCATCCAACGCCGAATCCACGGCGTCCAACGTCGAATCCACGACGTCTGACCGAATCCACAGTCTCCACCAAGTAGTATGTCTTGAATCCACGAACGTACCTCGCTCCGAATCCACGAGAGCGGTAGCACCTTGAATCCACAAGGCCACGCGAATCCACGCGCCGATTAGACCGGAAATGCCATCTAAGTATTCATTAATTTGATTCTACTCAAAATCTGAGTATGATAACCTAGAATCAAATTAATCCATATAGAGGAAGAAACATAGAATAAATCTAGTTTTTCCTTTCTTCTCTATATGTGTGGATCTTTCTAAGTTTTTCTCCGTTGATATCTTCCAGTCATTTCCCGTAGTATAAAACTTAAAAATGGATTACCCTAAAAGATAGAATTAGGGTTTATTTATAGGTTAGAAACCATTGGAAGAGGATAAGAATCAAAAACCAACCTTATCTAGAAGTTTTCGGGTCGACAGTCCGGACTGGAATAAGTGCGATCCGGACTGTCGTCAATAGATAGAACATTTCCAGAAAACCATGTTCGGGGTCCGGACTGAAGTAACCACGGTCGGGACTATTCATGCAGTTTCTGCAAAATCCACGTTCGGGGTCCGGACTGAAGCAGATGTGTTCCGGACTGGATTTGCGCATGAACTACCCTATGTTTGGGGTCCGGACTGTAGTACCCTGATCCGGATCCTGAACATATAACATGTCCAGTTTTTTATTTTTATGCGATTAAAAATCCATCCAAGTGTTTCTACACTATAAGAAGTATTCGGATCACCAAACTTATTTAGTTAAACGTACCTGATCCTTTTGAATTCTTCTTTCTTGAGATTGAGGTATATGATCCAAGCTTCTTCATCTTCAATCTTCAAGACTTAACCACTTTCACGAAATACGCCAAGACAAATTTCTTAACAGTTTTTGCCTACCATAAATTATTGAAGGATTCTAAGAAATTGGCAAAGCATAACAAGAGTTTGAGAAGATGATTGTGGAATCTTGAAGAACAATCTAAAAAGGCAACTTCTCTCTCAAACGCTCTTGAAGAGGAAAGGGATAGTTTGGTCAAAATAAATATTTTCCTTCAAGAGAAGAACGAGCATTTCGAGAAGGAACATATCAAATTGGTGGATAAAGCTAATTACTTCTTGAAGCTCCACTCCGAGGCTCAACAAGAAAAATTGGAGATGACAAAGACCGTATTCCAACTTAAAGAAGATTTGAAGCGTTTCTCTTTAGGAAGGAGCAAGTTGGATAAATTGCTTGGTCTCGGTCAAACGAATCGTTTGGGCCTTGGATTCGATCGAACTGGCAAGGATCCGAGTTCGACCGGAACGGTTTTCGTGCCCAAGTCGGTTGCTCCTCCTCCGACGAAAATCATCGCATCCAACGTTAACAAGTCTACCTCATTGCGTTCAGGTTCGATGTTTACAAAGATATGTTTTCGTTGTGGTTTTGCAGGGCACATTAGAGCAAATTGCAAGTATGGAGTCAAACGAACAAATCAAGCGCAACTTGCAACGGCTACCATCAAGATCATTGACCGGAATTCAAGAAGAAATCAACCAAAGGTCAAGATTAATGGTAGTACATTCCTCAAGACAAAATTGTCATGGAAAACAAAGAAAAGTGATCAACCGAACAAGACGCATTCACCAAGGAGATCAACTTCACGATCATTGCCGACGTATTCCAAAACTCGTAAAGTTTGGGTGCGCAAAGGTGAACTCTTCCCTTGTCTTTAACTTTTCTGCGATTGAATGTGTTGTAACATATGTAAATCATTCATTCTTTTTGAAAGGGGTTAGATCTCAAAATAACTACTATGTAGTTCCTAATAAATTTTCTAAACATTGTAACCTAGTGTCACTTGATAATGAAACACTTTGGCATGAAAGACTAGGCCACATAAATTTTAAGGAACTATCTAGAATATCTAACAAAGACATAGTTAGAGGTGTTCCTAAAATGAATTTCAAAGAAAACCTTGTGTGTGGTGGTTGCCAAAAGGGAAAACAAACTAGATCCATTCACAAGAATTTGAACCATGTAGGAACAAAACGGCAATTAGAATTATTGCATATGGATTTAATGGGGCCAACTCGTCAACCAAGTTTGGGTGGAAAATGGTATATTTTTCTTTTGGTTGATGATTTCTCCATATATTCATGGGTAGCATTTTTAAAAGAGAAAGCGGATACTTTCGATTCTTTTCATGAGATTTGTCATCGTATTATGATTGAGAAGAATGAAAAGATCGTTCGTGTTCGGATGATAGAGGTGGAGAATTCATCAATTCTAAATTCATTGATTTTTGCATTTCAAACGGGATAAAACATGAATTCTCTGCACCTTATACACCGCAACAGAACGGTGTAGTCGAGCGCAAAAATAGAGTTGTTCAAGAGATGGCGCGTGTTATGCTTCATAGCCGGGAACTCCCATTACACTTTTGGGCTGAAGCAGTTAACACCGCGGTCTATGTGATCAATCGCATCTATTTGCGCCCGGGTACTTTATATACCCCTTATGAACTTTGGTTCAGTAGAAAACCGAGCATAAAATATTTTCGTATCTTTGGGAGTCGTTGTTACATTTTAAGCGATCGAGAAAATCTTAGAAAATTCGACTCTCGAAGTGATAAAGGAATTTTTATGGGTTATTCTACAAACAGTAGAGCATATCGGGTATTTAACCTTGAATCTAAAACGATGATAGAATCTTTCAATGTTAAAGTAGATGAAGCTTTTCATTTTTCTTCTGATAAATCTACTCCTGATATGTCTATTGATGATGAATCTCCTGCTAATGATATTGCATCTTTGCATGATAATTCTTCTGAAAATTTTGATGCATCTCATGGTTCTTCTTGTTCATCCAATGTGCAGGAATCATCGCAATTACCCCCGAGTACTCCGTTACCTCAAACGCTTCGAATCTCCAAGGACCACCCGGAATCGAACATCATTGGAGATCCTCAAGAAGGAGTTAGAACTCGGAGATAATTGGTTTGTGGAGTTGCATGTTATGTCTCCATGATCGAACCAAAGAACGTTGATGAAGCTCTTCAGGATGACTATTGGATTGAAGCAATGCAAGAAAAGCTCAATCAATTTGAAAGGAACAAAGTTTGGGAATTAACGAAGCCCCCGAAGCAACAAAACATAATCGGTACAAAATGGACTTTCAAGAACAAAAAAATAAAGAAGGTGCGGTTATTCGGAACAAAGCACGTCTAGTTGCTCAGGGCTATTCACAAGTTGAAGGTATAGATTTTGATGAAACTTTCGCCCCAGTTGCTCGTCTCGAGTCCATTCGTATTCTTTTTGCGATTGCTTGTCATTTCAAAATAAAACTTTTTCAAATGGACGTTAAGAGCGCATTTTTAAATGGTTTTCTAAATAAGGAAGTTTATGTTGCTCAACCGAAAGGTTTCATTGATCACAAACTACCTAACCATGTTTTTCGATTGAAAATGGCTCTTTACGGTCTAAAACAAGCACCGCGAGCATGGTACGAAAGATTGACAAAACACCTTTTGGAAAAGGACTATACTCAAGGGGGAGCCGATCGGACACTCTTTGTGAAGCACTTTCAGGACAATTTCATTGTAGCACAAATATATGTAGATGACATTGTGTTTGGTGCTACAAGGAATAACGATGCTTCAAAATTCGCCGAAACAATGGAAAGCGAATTTGAGATGTCCATGATGGGCAAGATTACATATTTTCTTGGATTGCAAGTTAAGCAAAGTGAAGATGGCATTCATTTATGTCAATCTAAGTATGCGAAGGAGTTGGACAAGAAGTTCGGATTGGAGAATTCTAAAGACTTTCCGACTCCTATGGGAACTAGCAATAAGGGATTAGGAAGTGAATCTCACGGAGAGAGTGTAGACGAGAAGCTTTACCGAAGCATGATTGGAAGTCTACTCTACCTTACGGCTAGTCGCCCTGATATTTCTTTCAATGTTGGGATTTTCGCGAGATATCAATCTGCACCAAAGGAAATTCACCTGAAAGCGGTGAAAATGATCATCTGGTACGTCGAAGGTACTATCAATTTCAGAATTTGGTATCCTATGGGCACATCTCTCGATATTATAGGATATTCGGATGCCGATTGGGCTGGATGAGTGGATGATCGGAAGAGCACGAGTGGTGCATGTTTTTACCTTGGCCATTGTCTTGTAGCATGGCATAGTAAAAAGCAAAACTGCATTGCTCTCTCTACTGCCGAGGAGGAATACATTTCAGCGGGAAGTTGTTCAACTCAATTGATTTGGATGAAAAGTGTTTTGAGCGACTTTCGCATTCCTGCGACTTCGGTAACAATACTTTGTGACAACACTAGTGCCATAAATATTTCTAAAAACCCTGTGTTGCACTCAAGAACAAAACACATTGAACTTAGATATTATTTTCTTAGAGAGCTAGTTGAATCAAGCACTTTACAAATTTCTTATGTTTCAACTGAAAATCAATTAGCCGATATTTTGACAAAACCTTTGGATCAAAAACGTTTTATTCATTTGCGTAAAGCAATTGGAATGCTTTATTTGAAATAACAATTTTTGAACCATTGCTTAGGTTAGGTTTTGTTTTGTGTTTTGTGTATATAGAGCATTAACTGAGAATTTGTTAAATTGACTTTAATTGCATCTTTTCATGTTTTGAGAAATTTATTATGATTTGGATATCATTATAATTCATTTGATGCAATGATCATTTATATCAATTATTTCATCTCTATTTGATCAAAGTCAATTCCTCTCTCCGTGATCTCTTGGTATTGTTTTTATCTTATTTGATAATTGAGTTAAGTATGAACATGAGATCAATAGTTGGTTGAATACTTAATATTTTACATAATTGATAGTCAATTGAGGGGAAGTATTATTTAATGTTTCATGCTCAAAAGATGTGGAAAGAGTTACATCCCTTAGTGGAGTGTGAAAACTACCACCACATGGAGGAAAGAGCTACCACCTCGGTCGTCCAAGTACTGTGTGCAGCTACCACATGTTTTACCAAGCATGGTGATTTCTTGTTTATTTGATAAAATACTTTTTGGAATACTTGATTTTGTCGAATTCCAAGATTGGTATAAGGTGGGATTTCAAATTGAAAAATGCTCAAAGAGCCACTCCCTAAAACATATTGACTAGATAGCATTATCTAATTTATTTGGGATTTCAAACATCTATCAATCTTTGTGCTTTCATTTTCTTTATTCAATTGATGATTTGATAAACACGTTATTCATTAGATCGTGATTGATGTTTTAAACTTGCTCAACTTTAGAGGATATAACTTTTATAAATTTTCGTTTCATTATTTGAGTATTAATGATAGATTTAGCATAATCTATTTCTTTTGATGTGAAACGATACTTTTTGTTTAAAGTTGATATGCAAGAATGCTTACATAATTTTTCTGGATTTTCTAAAATTTTTACAAATTTTTCTGGAGAAAAAGTTGCAGGCAGTCCGGACTGGATGGACTCAGTCCGGATCCCGAACGCTGGGATTTCTCTGCGGGTAGCCGATCCGGACCGCAGCTAGGTTTTGTAGGAAACGAAAGGTTTTTTTATTTTCATTCTTTCTAAACTTTTGCTTCTAGCTTCCTAGAGTTTCTCTCTCTAGAATCAAGAAGGTTTGGATATGTTGCAACTTGTTTTCACTCGATCCAAGTAAGTTCTTATGGTCAAAATCTTTGTTTTTCCCTGTTTTATGCATATTCATCAAAACGTGAGCAAATTTCATGCTATAATTTCGATTTTGCACGATTTTTTATCAAATTTCTTTTGAAATAAAAACTCTGGACACCTTAGTTTTGGTTCTATGCCTTGTATTCATTTGATTAATGGATTTTTGGGCTTCGATTTCTAAAAATTCGATTTTAGGGCAAATTTTGGGAATTTTCTAAAATCATGCAATTGATCTATTTTTAAAATTCATTTTGCAAAACTAACTTGATTCCTAGTCTCTATACATGATAAAGATTGTTTGGGTGTGATTTTTCAAATTTTTGAAATTAAACAATTTTTTATGTTCTTTGAGTTCTTGCTCACAGGCGACTTTTTCAACACCCTCAACCAAGATGGTGTTTGGTTGGGTGATTGTGCTCATTGTTGCGATGGTTGGCACTCGAGCATCTAATAAGCTCAAGAGGACAAGAAAGCCTCAAGAGGAGGAAGAGTTTATCTCCGTGGATGAATCGGAGACGGAATCGGAGGACTGGGATAAAGTCCTTGAGGAAATCGCAGCATTGGCTGCAGCGGCAGAAAAGGGGAAAGCCCCTGCTTCTACAAAGGTGAAGACTCCGCCTACTACTGCCGAGAAAGGGAAAGCTCCCATGCAACCAACACCCATGTCCATGAAAAGGAAGAGTGTTGCAAGAAAGAGAGGGAGAGCGCGAGGTATTGAAATCAATGAGCCACTAGCAAGTGAGCCACCTCCGCCAGTTTTCGTTCATATCAATACTGATAGAATGAAGGAATTTGAGAAGCGTGAATGCATCGGTGAGAGACATGTAAACGTCATGGCTCTCAGGGAACGCTCGACAGTTTTGGAACCCTATTTGATCAAGCCCGACTTGCACAAATCTATAAATTTTCTGAAACTTCAGGATATTGTCTTCATCTTGTTAGGACTTTTTACATGTGTGCTACGCAGCTTCAAGATCATGAGGACGGACCCAAGTAATTTGTCACAATGGTTCGGAATGTCAAGCTCAAGATCACACCTCAATTAATTGGAGAGGTGCTAGGAATGAATGCCCAAGTCGAAGGGATTCATTATTTGAAAGGTCAAGCCATGACTAATCAATCATGGAGAACAGTTGTTGATGGGATTTGCTTGCCAGATACTCGGTCGACGGGAAACTCTGTTCTATCAAAAGAACTTCGACCGGAGTACAGATTCTTGAACTTCATTGTTTGCTATAACATTCTGCCAAATATACAAACAAAGGTTCTTCATTTGGATAGAATGCTCTTTCTATATCTCCTTGGACACCCTACAGCTTCGTTGGGATCAAATTTCAACATTCCTTATCTTATCTGGTCAATGATGGCGAGATATGTGGAAAATGCGCATCCTACCGAGCGACTTCCATTCCCATTGATTATAATGCGGATTTTGAGAAAGTTTGATGTCGACATTCGTTCATCAACTTATATGCACAGTCTGGGAACGATCAATGATACTACCATTGTGAAGTCTCTCTCGAGCAAACCAGATGAGAGCCCAACCCCGCCAAGGAGCAAAAGATCTTCAGCCCCAACAGCACCGGCACAAGCAGCAACAACAGCAGCAGCAGCAGCTTCTACTTCAGAGGATGAAACCTCTGTAACATCTATCTACCGAGAACAGCAAAGATTATCATCAGAACAGGAACGCATGTCGAATGAAATAACTCAGATTTCTGAAGGTATGGTCAAACTTACTGCCAACCAAGTCGAGCTAAAGAAAAAAGTTTAAATCTTTTGCCAAGTTGGTCAAAAAGATTTTCACCAAGCTTGGGTGCAGTGACTCCGATGACACAGACTCGGGATGATTCTTTTTTTTTTTGTTCTAATCAAGTTTTTTTTTCTTTGCAGGTTTTTAATTTCAGTTCTTACTTTTTACAACCTTTGCACTCCCTTCTTTTTAATTTTGGCTTAATTTCTGTGACAAAAAGGGGGAGAGACACTTGAACTTGAAGAACTTGAACTTGAATGTTTGGAAACATTGATGCTTGAAAGCGAATTTGAAAAACCTGAAGGTAAGTTGGACTTGATCATGCCACTACTAACTATTTGACTAATTATTTGGGCATGTAATATTACTAACAAGTTGTTTGATAACTGACATATTTTTGAACTTGTTAATTGTTTTGACATGACATTGGGATTTTAATGATTAGAGATATGTGAATCTTTGTCTGCTAAATTTTCATACATATCTGATGCTTAATGTCATGGTAAGTATAAACTTTATCTCTCTGATTGGTTATTGAATGTTTAAATTCTTGAGGTATCTAACGATTTCTTCTGTGAAGAATTATTTCTTTTGCAGAGAGTACAAACGTCTAAGTCTAGAGTTTGTTTTAGGAGTTTATCTCTTGTATTCATTTTTATTTAGATCATTCTTGTAAATTTTTGTTGTATGGTGATAGCAACAAAAATATCTTTTTGAATTTTTTAGTGGACTTTTTGTTTTGTTATGAAACCGCCAAAGAGGGAGATTGTTAAGGATTTTGAGTTGGCATATTTCGTGAAATGCTTTATGTCTTGAAGATTGAAGATGAAGAATTGTGGATCATATACATCAATCTCAAGAAGAATGAATTCAAAAGGATTAGGTACGTTTAACTAAATAATTTTGGTGATCTGAATACATTCTTGTAGTTTAGAAACACTTGGAAGATTTTTCATTGCATAAAAATCAAAAAACTGGATAAGTTGGATTTCAGTATCCAGATCAGACCATTCCAGTCCGGACCCCGAACATAGTTTAGTTCATGCGGAATTCCAATCCGGAACAGCCTTTGCTCAGTCCGGACCCCGAACTATGTGTTTGCTGAAATTGCATGAACAGTCCGGATCAGAGAATTCCAGTCCGGACCCCGAACTTGTTTTTCTGGAAAAGTTCTGTCTAAAGACGACAGTCCGGATCAGATTTAATCCAGTCCGGACCGCCGAGTGGGAAAATTCTAGATAAGGTAGTTTTTTATGCTCATCTCTTTCCAAAGGTTTCTAGCCAATAAATAAACCCCAATTTCACATCTAGGGTAACCGGAATAACCGAGAAAAAGAATTAAAATGGAGATAATCAAAGTCCACATATAGAGAAGAAAGGAAAACATGATCAATCATATGTTTCTTCGTCTATATTGATCAATTTGATTCTAGGGTTTCCAAACTCCTATTTCTTGTAGAATCAAATTGAAGAATACTTAGATGGTGTTTTCTGATCTATCTTTTATCTAAGTATTCGGCGGATTATCATTACCAAAAAAACAACGATTTTCCCAAAAATCGGCGCGTGGATTCGCGTGGCCTAGTGGATTCAAGGTGCTACCGCTCTCGTGGATTCGGAGCGAGGTACGTTCATGTGATCGATACGTCCTACATTGGTGAAGACCGTGGATTCGGTTGGACGTCGTGGATTCGACGTTGGACTTTGTGGATTCGAAGTTGGACGCAAATCGTGGATTCGAGGAGCGTTGTGGAGCTAGCGGAGAAGATCAACTAGGAGCGTATGGAAAAGGTTGAGTCGTAGGGTTATGGTAAATCACCTTGTACGTGTTTAATCTTAGTGGATTTCACCGTGTTATCGGTCCCGTGGTTTTTTACTCCGGTGATGGAGTTTTCCACGTAAATCTTGCGTACTTTATTTATTTTCCGCATTGGGTTATTTTTTACGCAACGATTTGGTGTGTTGATTGTTTACACCTATTCACCCCCCCCCCCCCCCCCCCCCCCCCCCCTCTAGGTGGTTTTTCCTCTATTCAGATCCATATTAGCATAAGCCACATAGACCGTCGGGCTTGGTGGCGGTACCCACTAAGAACTACGTGTTGGTGTAGTTCTCACACCCGCTAGGGGGGTTTTCCCCCTCCCCTTCCTCTTTCCTCTCCTTTGTTTTGCAGATTCTTCTACAGGTGTTGCTGATTCTTCTATTGCTGATTGAGGTTAGGGAGTCGGAGCTAGTTCCCTACCCGTCCTTGGAATATAGCTGTACCCCTTTTGGGCTTGTAGTACAGTCTACTAGATTTAAGTAGTTAGTTATTTTTGAGAGTTTTATTTTCGAGAGACTTATGTAGTGAGGTTCAGACTTGTACTATTTGACAGTTGTATTATCTTATTTCAGTAGTTTACTTTTTAGCTCTGATATATGTATAGCTATAGTATCCTTCTTTGTGCAGGTTAGACGCTTCATCTATACGGGGCTTCTCGTATGGGTGGCGGATCTGTTGGCGGGCCCGGTTCGCAGTTTCGACCACGAGGTGTGACAGATTAGAGTGGTATCAGAGCCTAAGTTGTAGGTCATTGTGGACTTAGAAACCCTAGGCTTGTGGTTGGACCTTAGGATGACTACGTGAGAGTCATGATTTATAGCGAGAGTCCTGATTGAGTTTTATACCTCTCCCAAGGGACGGGATGAGTGATTGACATGTTTATTCTCCTAAGCGATTATGTTGGCTGCAGACAACATAATGCTATGGAATGGATGACATGTCCTAGACTTTCGCTGGTTTGGGTCGAATGGTTGTTGTGTCCTGATGTTTGTTATTGTGCAGTGGGCTGCGATGCCCCTGAGACGTCGTGCAGTGAGTAGGGCACATCCCGCATCTGATAAATAACCCGAGCAGTGGGAGGTAGAGCTATCAGAGCAGAGCGAGACCCAGGAGTTATAGGCCCAGATGGCACGGATGTCGGAGGCTGTCCGACGCCAGGAGGAGGCCATGGAACATTTGATGCGCATGTCGGAGCAGAGAGCACAGCCAGTTGCAGCACCGCCTGAGTGTCCTCCAGCACTTTCTTCCCATGCAGTGGCATCCCCAGCTGTACCAGTGGCACCGATTGAGCGACCAGCCCCCTCCGTGTCGATGAGTAGTGCTGAGGCACTGAGTCAGGGTGGATAACTGATAGTAGATGAGCTTTGAGACATCATCGATCGATGGAGCCAGTCCCGGCAGTCTGATCCACCCCGATTCGCAGGATTGAGCTTGGAGCCATGGGAGGCAGAGTCTTGGATCACAGCGATGGAGCGACTCTTTGAGATTCTTTTTGTCGAGGAAAGGTTTCAGGTTTTTTTGGCGACAAATTTTCTGGAGAACAATGCCGAGGCATGGTGGCGGCGAGTTCGACCTGTTGGTCCGCCTGGGACACCGTTGCTCACATGGGCGGAGTTCCGCATCCTTCTTCTTGGAGCCTTCTTCCCGAAAAGTGTCTGACAGAGACTGGAGGAGGAGTTGAAGAATCTCCGACAGAGAGACCGTACTTTGCTAGTGTACATCGTGAATTTCAACCGGCTATCGGACAGTGTGACCAACGACAGCGACGGTGCTTCCTATGTGGAGAATTGGGACATTTTCGAGCAGCTTGCCCCCGAGCCATTTTGTCAGTGCGACCTATCGCGACAGCACCCCCCCTTGCCTGTTCAGGAAGCGGACGCCCCTCCGGTGTACCGCCAGACAGATTGGACCACGACGTCGAGACAGACGGGACAGCGACGACCTTCTGCACCCAGTGGACGAGTTTACGCAGCCCAGGTGGAGGGCACCCCGGCAGCGGATCGTCTCGTCGCAGGTATGATGTTACTTACAGCCAGCTGAGCTTGAGCATTTCGGTACCGCCTCTTTTTCCTGCATATGTTAGTAGAGCATTTGCATCTCTGCATGGATGAGAGATAGGATTATCACTACATGCATTAGCGGTTAGACTCTTGATGGTATCCTACGAGTAGAGGAGGATTGTGGAGCATGATCAGTACAGTTGAGACTGGGGATTATACCGGCAGGTGTGAGGGTTTAGTGACAGCTCCAAGACTCTGATTGAGCACACTGGATGGATCGGTTGGTGCGGTATCATGCAACGACTGATTGTGGAATGAGAATAGTGACCTTTCCGCGAGTTGGACAGCAGGAGTTCATTTCCACTGGTTGCCAAAGTACCCTTCCTGCAGCGTTGGATTCAGCGGCATTGGACAGACGCCACCTCGGGAGCAGATGTGACGTTTAGGACTAGAGGTTGTGTCCTTAGAGGTCTTGGTTAGATCGTAGCTTTTGTTTTGTCGCCACAGCAGAAACGGCTTCAACACTTCTCTCCCTTTTTTTCGCCTTTACGCTGGAACTTACGAACAGGACGAAAACTTCGAAAGGCTACTCCAGAAATGGAGACAGTGCCCGAACCTGTTCTTATTTGATTGGGGCGAAGGCACCGGCCTTTCGAAATTTTTTGACTTTTCGCTATTTTCAACTGTTTTCTAAATAGAGAGTTGGAGTTGATGACGTTCCTGATGGTGGGCCTTTACTTTCTTGTTTGGTTGTTTGGCGAACTTCGGGTAGATTTGGTCGGGTTGGTTTTGTGTTTGTGGTGTGTTTTAGTTTCGGGGACGAAACTTTTTTTAGTGGGGGAGGATGTAGTGACCCCGACCCCCGTGCAGCTTTCCCCATGACCCATGTAGTGGAACACCTATTAGTGGTGTGTTGGACCCACAACGCGTCAAATGGACGCGTTGGACGGACTCAGTGAGGTTTCTGGATCAAGCCTGTCCTTCGGCTTCTTTCGCCAAATTTTAGAAAGGGTTTCAGGCCAATCCGAGACCGGATTTGGATTCAGCGCGAAAAAACGTCGAAAACCGGCTATTTACTTACCTTTTTCGGAGTCTGGATGCCCAAAAACGGACACCCGAAAGTTACCGCGCGTTTCGGTGCAGGGGGGGAGCTGTGGACCGAGGGGAGACACGTGGCAGCCCAGGATTGGCCGGCTCACGCGCGGGGAGCTATGGACCAGGGCGGAGCCACGTGGCAACTCCGAATTGGTCGGCTCACGCGGCTCGGTCCACGCGGCGCTGCGAGTGTGCGGTCCATGGACCTGGCGCGTGAGCCGGGCGCAGCGAGCGCCGAGGTGGGCCACGTGGCGTGCGCTGATTGGTGGAGCAGGTACTGGGAAGGTACAGGCCGGTGCGGGCGGTATGGCGCCCACGCGGGGAGCGCCACATTGCGGCCCGACATTAGCGGGCGTCGAACCACCCCGCCTCGCTATCGGGCCACGCGGCAGCGCCCGGTTGGCTTGTAATATTGCGACTTTTCGTGTAATGTTTTACCACCTCCTGCTAACAAAGTATAAGTTAGAGGAAATTGAATTAAGGGGTTTTCTTAAGTTGATAATCTTGAGGTGTGGGTATTTTTCTGTGATAGATCTCGAAAAACGGTGAACGGCGGTGCGACCGGATCCGAATTCCGACTTACGGATCCCCAGAAAGGGGTTTTTAGGATCGCGGTAACCGCGGTGTGCATCGGATGCCGTGCAAGAGATCGCGCACATTTTTCGAGGAGATAAAGAATTATCTCTAAGGAATAAATAAATAATAATTAAAGATTTAAATACCCGATGTGGATTTCTACGGTACGTACCAAGAAACAGAAATTACTTCTCCCAAAAAAGAAAACCTAGCCGGAGAGAAAAGAAAGAAATAGGAAAAGAGAAACCCTAGCCGGAGAGAAAAGAAAGAAAGAGGAAAAGGGAAACACTAACCGGAAGAGAAAAGGAAGAAAGAATGAGAAAGCGAAGGAACCCGTTCGTGCCCGATCAACGTGCCGGAGACTAGAGGATGAGACGCCGCCGTCTACGGGGAGCGGATCCGGATCCTCAGCGCCGCGAGGAACGAGGTCGGATCTTCGTCTCCGATGGAACGAGGTTAGCGCCCTTTTTTCTCACGATTTCTTAGGTTTGGCGTTTTTGGTCTATCGATGTTTTGTTTGCTTTTATCGTCACCACCGCCGCGAAGCCATAGGGCACCGCCGTCGTCGCCGCCGCGGAAAACCCTAGGGGTATCGCCGCCGCCGCCGCACCGCACGCGTGCCAACCCATGCGCCGCACGGGGCTAGTGCCCGCGCGGGGCTGGTGCCCGCGCGGCCCACGCACGCGCCGCACGGGGCTGGAGCCCGCGCGGGCCCGCGCGGGAGCGCCGCTCGTGCCGCGCGTGGCTGGTGCCCGCGCGGCCGCAGCATGCGCCGCGCGGCCGTAGCATGCGCCGCGCGGGGCTGGTGCCCGCGCGGTTGCCGCCTGCGCCGTGCGGGGCTGGCGCCACGCGGCTGCACCGCAAGCGTCGCGGGTGCCGCGCGGGGACCGCTGCGGCGCCGCCGTCGTCGTCGTCGCCACCGCGAGTCGTTAGTTTGTTGGATTGCGCTGTCGGAGTCGTGTTTTCCTTATGAGAGTTGTATCTTACCTGTTATGCCCTTTTGGGGGACTTTCTTTTAGGTCCGGGTGTCGTCCGAAGGTACGGGATGATCTTCGGAGTTCCGGTCAGCACATTCGAGGTGGGTACCTTTGGTTATTTTCGGTGTAATGTCGTTCCCGTGTATTTCGTATGATCAAAGTAGATGTTTTGGTAAACTGTCTAACCCCATTGCATGTGAATCCCGTTTTATTTTCTAACTGAGGCGGCTGAGGTCGCAGTACTGTTTTATATGCTCGTATTTGCTTACACGCACACCGGCGATTTGGCCACCGCACAGAATGTATTTTTCCGGAAAGATGGTAAGGATTTCCCGTGTACCCCACGACTCGAGATGATGGGGACCCCTCAAGGGGAAGCGACTGCTACTTGGGCAGTAGAGGGGTTGGAGGCACCAAGAAAAAGAGCACGGTATCTGGGGTTGGGGCCCAATATATATTTTAATGAGCATGGTATCTGGGGTTGGGGCCCAATATATATTTTAATGAGCATGGTATCTGGGGTTGGGGCCCAATATATATATATTTTAAATCTGGGGTAGGGGCCCAGCGTGTTTGTGACAGGGATTTAGCGATTCATGAGGGGGAAGTGAATACTCCGGTGTATCGGTTTGTCTTTACAGTTTATTGCATTTACTTGTTTACATCTACTTTATCAGTCACTGACTACCCACACTGTGACAGGTCCGAGCAGGGGTGGGAACCGGGACAACGGTGAGGCATCGGTTAGAGGACCCTACCCATTGAGGCTATTAAACTTTTCAGTTTTATGGTAGTCTCTTTTAGCATTTGGTTAGTATATCTGCGATTTCTTGTGGATAGTTTATTGTGGATGTTGGATTGAGAACTTAGCGTATGAATATCTACTTATATCTGTGCAAGTTGAGATGTATGAATGCGGCTCGTTTTCAAATACAAACATGGTTTCAAATGTGTTTTCAAACCAAGTGTCGTGTGGGCACTGATTTCTAAACCCGTGGATTTATCCTTTCAAACAAGGTTGCCGCTTAAAAAAGTTTGCGAAATCGTTTCATAAAATCGGGTGTCGTGTGGACACTGTTTTCCAAACCTATGGATTTATCCTTTCGAAAAGTGTGGTGATTATGTTTGTATGGTTAGATGTAATCTCTCTTTATTATTGCTCCATGATTGCTTGGTTAAAGTACTTGTCGTGCTCGTAACGCCGTACATATACAAAGGAGACTCCGTCCGTTTGGGGAGTGAATTAGTGTATGTGGCGGGTCTGGCGCGCACCGGAGGCAAGGTTCCTTTTAAAGAAAGGAAAAAATATGTATGTGCATTTTCCGCTCTTTTAGAACCTCCGGGGCGTGACAGATTATATGGTATCAGAGAAAAACGACTTTAACTATGGTGATCAGTGACGAACATCCACAGAGTGTAATACCACAAGTAACTAACCAATTCGATAACCAGCGTGTAGGTGTGTAATGTACGAGCGTGAGCGCGTGGGAAAAAGGGATAGAGTCCCTGCGTTCGTAGGTCAAGGTGCGAGACCAATTAAGTTTAGGGCTAACTTGGTTTCTTCGTATGCACGGTTAATGGCCCGAACCCGGTCTTCAATCGATGGTGCAGAAGTGGATATGACAGCTCCGGCAACTGTGGAGAATCGGCTACTTCAACAACAGTTCCACGACATGGCCGAGCGCTTTCCCCTTTTGTTAGGAAAGACGAACCCCACACGGCCCGCCTTCACGAGGATGGTCTACGGAGCGACACTTTTCAGGTAATACAGACGGTGGGTTTACCCGCATTCCGAGAAGTGACCGACAGGACCACAGTGGTGGGGCGGGAATTGGCCATTGCACGCACCCGGCAGAAGGATCATGAGCCAGCCGGGGGCCAGAAACGACCCCAGCTTTATCCCGGGAATGATTTTTCCCAATAGGAGCCGACCACCCAAGTATCCGGAGACGCCGCAAGGAACCAGAAGCACGCCGGCGAGAGGACCTGAGCCGGGGGGATCGACCTTGCATCATCCGCGGATGAGCACACCGGGTGATCATTTGTTCCTGGGAGCACGACCGTTGCTTCCGTTGTGACAAACTGGGACAGTTCCGCTTTAACTGCCCTGAGCCCGGGAACAATTTTTCAGAGGCACGATACGGATGAGAGGTCTTATGCGACGACACGACAAAGGACGCACTACCCGAGGGAAGTAGTAGCAGGAAAGACCCCCTTACGAAGAGTAATGTTGATCTTGACCCCAGGAGGACCCTTAGAAGCAAATATTTTGTACCTTCCTGCCCAATAAGGTTGGGGAGACTTAGTTGTCTTTGGGGTTGGCTATTTATTCATGGGTTAAATAGGTCCAACTTCTTGCCTCGAGACAATAGGCCCAGGGGACTAATAAGTTGAGTTGGGTGAGCCCAATAAGTTGAGTGGGGCTGCGGTCCACAATAGACCTAACGGCAAGAGGCCCAACAATAGACCCAACGTCCAGGTGGGTGGAGTCCGGTCGAGATCCGTGGGCGCTGTGTCTGTATGCTTTAAGTGAATTGGTTGCGTATCTCTAAAAGCTCGAGCTTTTGGAATTAATGGTTAGCGCCAACGATCCGACATTAGGGACTTAGTGGTGTCACCGCTAGGAGAATTTGAGGGGATGCTCGGAAGGGATTGGCTTACTGAGTATCAGGTGCTAGTCGATTGCGAGAAACCGAGCGTGCCGTCTTGGGGCACACCCGTTCTATTCGTACGGAAGAAGGGCGGGAGTCTACGATTGTGCATCCACAATCGGGGAATAGATAAGGTCGTAGTAAAGAACAAATACCCCTCACCTCGGATTGATGACCTATTCGACCAACTACCAGGAGCGACGGCGTCCTCAAAGATTGATCTGCGGTCCGGCTATCGCCAGTTTAGAGTCTGGAGTGATGACATACCGAAAACAGTCCTTCGAACCCGATATGGTCATTACGAGTTTACGGTTATACCATTTGGACTAATAGTCGCTCCAGCGGTGTTCATGAATATGATGAACAGGATCTTTAAACCTTTCCTGGACCAATTTGTGGTAGTCTTTATTGACGATATCCCGATCTACTCTCGCACAGACAAAGAGTACGAGGAACACTTGCGAGTAATCCTCTAGATCCTCCGGGACCAGAAACTGTATGCCAAACTCAAGAGGTGTGAGTTCTGACTCCGCGAGGTAGACTTGTTGGGACACATAGTCTCAGCGTCGGGAATAGCGGAGGACCCGAGAAAGGTAGAATCCGTGACCAACTGGGCCCGGCCATCAACGGTGACAGAAATCCGAAGCTTCCTAGGACTGGCGGGGTACTACAGACGCTTCGTGGAAGGCTTCTCAAAGATAGCCACTCCCTTGAATCGACTAACCCGGAAAGGGGAGAAATTCGTCTGGACGGCCCAATGCCAGAAGAACTTCGAGGAACTTAAAGACAGACTCACACGGGCGCCAATACTCACATTGCCGAAGCCCGGAGAGGACTATGAGATCTATTGCGATGCATCTCAAAGCGGTCTTGGAAGCGTATTAACGCAACAAGGGAAGGTCATAGCATACGCATCGAGACAGCTCAAGGATTACGAGCAGAACTACCCTACACACGACTTGGAACTGGCTGCAATCGTGTTTGCCCTAAAGCTCTGGAAACATTATCTCTACGGGGCGCACTATAACGTGTATTCCGATCACCAGAGCCTCAAATACCTATTCACACAGAAGGAACCGAACTTACGGCAAAGGCGATGGCTGGAACTACTGAAAGACTGTGATTTGTCCATCCACTACCACCCCGGGAAAGCAAATGTGGTGGCCGACGCCTTGAGCCGGAAGGGACAGATGGGGGAAACGGCGTTGAGCGCCCTTACCCAACAAGATCGACTAATTGCTGAGTTCTCACAATTGAGGCTGGAGGTAGTGACAGCGGGTGCGGTTGCGAAACTCCTGTCCTTGGTAGTGAAGCCTACGCTGATCGAGAGGATCTTGGAAGGCCAAGCAACGGACACGCAACTACAACTGGTGCGAGACAGAATATCCTCGGAGCAAGGTGGGGATTTTAGGATTGGCTCAGATAGTGTGATGAGGTTCCGGCGACGAATTTGCGTGCCCAATGTGCCGGAAATAAAGAAAGAAATCCTGACGGAAGCGCATAATGCCCCCTACAGTGCGCACCCCGGAGGCACGAAGATGTACAAAGATCTGAGGCAGACCTTTTGGTGGCCCAAATTGAAGAGTGATGTGACGCAATTCATGGCACACTGTTTGGTGTGCCAACAGGTGAAGGCGGAACATCAGCGGCCGGCAGGGAAACTACAACCGTTGCCCATACCAGAGTGGAAGTGGGAATGGATTACCATGGACTTCGTAACCGATTTTTCGCGATCGCAACATGGACACGACGCGATATGGGTCATAGTGGATCGTCTGACGAAATCGGCCCACTTCCTGCCTATCCACACATCGTGGACCCGAGACCGGCTAGCGCAAACCTACATCGACGAGGTGGTCAGGTTGCACGGAGTACCATCGTCGATAACTTCTGATAGGGATACACGCTTTGTGTCAAATTTCTGGCGGAGCCTGCAGCAGGCACTGGGGACCAAACTGCAGTTCAGCACGGCCTTCCACCCGCAGACGGACGGGCAATCGGAACGGGTGATCCAGATTCTCGAAGATATGCTTCGAGCTTGCGTGCTAGACCTGGGTGAGGGGTGGTCGCGATATCTACCCCTCGTGGAATACGCCTACAATAACAGCTACCAAGCTAGTATTCAAATGGCGCCGTACGAAGCCTTGTACGGACGCCGATGTCGATCGCCTATTTGCTGGGACGACTTGGGGGAGCGGAAGCATTTGGGGCCAGACCTAGTAGAGGAAACGGAGGCAAAGGTGCGCCTTATCAGGCAGCGGCTGTTGACCGCTCAGAGCCGGCAGAAGAGCTACGCGGATCAGAGGCGACGGGAATTAGAATTTATGGTGGGGGAACACGTGTTGCTTCATGTGTCACCGTCTAAGGGGACAAGACGGTTCGTCTTACGAGGGAAGCTGAGCCCATGGCAGGTGGGACCGTTCGAGATCGTGGAGCGCGTGGGCCCGGTGGCATACCGGTTGGCCTTACCGCCAATCCTCGAACGGGTACACAACGTGTTTCACGTCTCGATGCTCCGAAAGTACCTTTCTGACCCATCTCACGTCCTCGATGCTTCTGCTGTCGAGTTGCGTGAGGACTTGAGCTTCGAAGAAACGCCGATACGGATATTGGCACGAGAAGAAAAGAAGCTGCGCAACCGGACGATCCCCTACGTGAAGGTGCAATGGAGTAACCATGAGGAGCGCGAGGCGACCTGGGAACTAGAGACAAAAATGAGAGAATGTTTTCCTGAATTATTTGGCGAGGGTTGAGGATAAGTTTCGAGGACGAAACTTCTTTTAAGGGGTGTGTGGTGTAATATTGCGACTTTTCGTGTACTGTTTCACCCTCCTGCAAATAAAGTATAAGTTAGAGGAAATTGAATTAAGGGGTTTTCTTAAGTTGATAATCTTGAGGTGCGGGTATTTTTCTATGATAGAGCTCGAAAAACAGTGAACGGCGGTGCGACCGGATCCGAATTCCGACTTACGGATCCCCCAGAAAGGGATTTTTAGGATCGCGGTAACCGCGATGTGCATCGGAAGCCGTGCAAGAGATCACGCACGCTTTTCGAGGAGATAAAGAATTATCTCTAAGGAATAAATAAATAATAATTAAAGATTTAAATACCCGATGTGGATTTCTATGGTACGTACCAAGAAACAGAAATTAAATCTCCCGAAAAAGAAACCCAAGCCGGAGAGAAAAGAAAGAAAGAGGAAAAGAGAAACCCTAGCCGGAGAGAAAAGAAAGAAAGAGGAAAAGAGAAACCCTAACCGGAAGAGAAAAGGAAGAAAGAAGGAGAAAGCGAAGGAACCCGTTCGTGCCCGATCAACGTGACGGAGACAGGAGGATGAGACGCCGCCGCCTACGGGGAGCGGATCAGGATCCTCAGCGCCGCGAGGAACGAGGTCGGATCTTCGTCTCCGATGGAACGAGGTTAGCGCCTTTTTTTCTGACGATTTCTTCGGTTTGGCGTATTTGGTCTATCGATGTTTTGTTTGCTTTTATCATCGCCGCCGCCGCGAAGCCCTAGGGCACCGCCGTCGTCGCCGCCACGGAAAACCCTAGGGGTATCGCCGCCGCCGCCGCACCGCACGCGGCCAACCCATGCGACGCGCGGGGCTAGAGCCCGCGCGGCCGCGCCGCTGAGCCGCACGGGGCTGGTGCCCGTGCGGCTAACGCATGCGCCGCGCAGGGCTAGAGCCCGCGCGGCCGCGTGGGGCTAGTGCCCGCGCGGGCGTGCCGCAGCGCCGCGCGGCGCTAGCGCCCGCGCGGCCAACGCAGGCGCCGCGCGGGGCCAGTGCCCGCGCTGCCATGATGCAGCGCCGCCCGGGGCTGGCGCACGCGAGGCCAACGCAGGCGCCGCGCGGGGTCAGTGACCGCGCGGCCGCGCCGCTGCGCCGCGCGGGGCTAGTGCCCGCTCGGCCGTGCCGCAGCGCCGCGCGGGGCTGGCGCCCGCGCGGCCAACGCAGGCGCCGCGCGGGGCCAGTGCCCGCGCGGCCGCGCCGCTGCACCGCGCGGGGCTGGTGCCCGCGCGGCCCACGCACGCGCCGCACGGGGCTGGAGCCCGCGCGGGCGCGCCGCTCGTGCCGTGCGGGGCTGGTGCCCGCGCGGCCGCAGCATGCGCCGCGCGGTTGCCGCCTGTGCCACACGGGGCTGGAGCCCCCGCAGCCGCAGCATGCGCCGCGCGGGGCTGGTGCCCGCGCGGTTGCCGCCTGCGCCGCGTGGGGCTGGCGCCGCGCGGCTGCACCGCACGCGTCGCGCGTGCCGCGCGCGGACCGCTTCGGCGCCGCCGTCGTCGTCGTCGCCGCCACGAGTCGTTGGTGTTGGATTTTATCTATGGGTTAAAAATAGGTCCAACTTCCTGCCCATGACAATAGGCCCAGGAGACTAATAAGTTGAGTTGGGTGAGCCCAATAAGTTGAGTGGGGCTGCGGTCCACAATAGACCTAACGGCAAGAGACCCAACAATAGACCCAACGTCCAGGTGGGTTGAGTCCGGTCGAGACCCGTGGGCGTTGTGTCTATACGCTTTAAGTGAATTGGTTGTGTATTTCTAACAGCTCGAGCTTTTGGGATTAATGGTTAGCGCCAACGATCCGACAGTTGGTTTGTTGGATTGTGCTGTCGGAGTCGTGTTTTCCTTATGAGAGTTGTATCTTACCTGTTATGCCCTTTTGGGGGACTTTCTTTTAGGTCCGGGTGTCGTCCGAAGGTACGGGACGATCTTCGGAGTTTCGGTCAGCACATTCGAGGTGGGTACCTTTGGTTATTTTCGGTGTAATGTCGTTCCCGTGTATTTCGTATGATCAAAGTAGATGTTTTTGTAAACTGTCTAACCCCATTGCATGTGAATCCCGTTTTATTTTCTAACTTATGCGGCTGAGGTCGCAGTACTGTTTTATATGCTCGTATTTGCTTACACCCACACCGGCGGTTTGGCCACTGCACAGAGTGTATTTTTTCGGAAAGATGGTAAGGATTACCCGTGTACCCCACGACTCGGGATGATGGGGACCCCTCTAGGGGAGGCGACTGCTACTTGGGCAGCAGAGGGGTTGGAGGCGCCAAAAAAATGAGCACGGTATCTGGGGTTGGGGCCCAATATATATTTTATTGAGCATGGTATCTGGGGTTGGGGCCCAATATATATTTTAATGAGCATGGTATCTAGGGTTGGGGCCCAATATATATTTTAATGAGCATGGTATCTGGGGTTGGGGCCCAATATATATTTTAATGAGCATGGTATCTGGGGTTGGGGCCCAATATATATATATATTTTAAATCTGGGGTAGGGGCCCAGCGTGTTTGTGACAGGGATTTAGCGATTCATGAGGGGGAAGTGAATGCTCCGGTGTATCGGTTTGTCTTTATAGTTTATTGCATTTACTTGTTTACATCTACTTTATCAGTCACTGACTACCCACACTGTGACAGGTCCGAGCAGCGGTGGGATCCGGGACGACGGTGAGGCATCGGTTAGAGGACCCTAGCTATTGAGGCTATTAAACTTTACAGTTTTATGGTTATCTCTTTTAGCGTTTGGTTAGTATATCTGCGATTTCTTGTGGATAGTTTATTGTGGATGTTGGATTGAGAACTTAGCGTAGGAATATCTACTTATATCTGTGAATGTTGAGATGTATGAATGCGACTCGTTTTCAAATACAAACATGGTTCCAAAAGTGTTTTCAAACCAAGTGTCGTGTGGGCACTGATTTCTAAACCCGTGGATTTATCCTTTCAAACAAGGTTACCGCTTAAAAGAGTTTGTGAAATCGTTTCATAAAATCGGGTGTCGCAGAAATTCGGAAGTCGCTCAAGATGCTTTTCATCCAAATCAATTGTGTCGAACTACTTCCTGCTGAAATATATTCCGCTTCGGCAGTCGAGAGTGCAATGCAGTTTTGCTTTTTACTATGCCATGCGACAGGGCAATGGCCAAGATAAAAACATGCACTACTCGTACTTTTCCGATCATCCACTAATCCTGCCCAATCGGCATCTGAATATCCTTTTATGTCGAGAGTTGTGCCCATAGGATACCAAATTCCGAAATTCAATGTTCCTTTGACGTACCGGATGATCCTTTTCACCGCTTTCAGGTGAACCTCCTTTGGTGCTGATTGATATCTCGCGCAGGTCCCAACACTAAAGGATATGTCCGGGCGACTAGCCGTGAGATAGAGTAGACTTCCAATCATGCTGCGATAAAGCTTCTCGTCTACACTTTCACTAAGAGATTCACTTCCTAATCCCTTGTTGCTAGTTCCCATTGGAGTTGGAAAGTCTTTAGAATTTTCTAATCCGAAATTCTTCACCAACTCCCTTGCATACTTGGATTGGCACAGATGAATGCCTTCTTCACTTTGTTTGACTTGCAATATAAGAAAATATGTTAGTTCGCCCATCATGGACATCTCAAATTCGCTTTCCATGGTTTCAGCGAATTTTGAAGCATCGTTATTTCTTGTTGCTCCAAACACAATGTCATCGACATAGATTTGTGCCACAATAAAGTTATCCTGAAAATGCTTCACAAAGAGTGTCCGATCCGCTCCCCCTCGAGTATAGCCCTTTTCCAAAAGGTGCTTTGTCAACCTTTCACACCATGCTCGCGGTGCTTGTTTTAGACCGTAAAGAGCCTTTTTCAGTCGAAAAACATGGTTAGGTAGTTTATAGTCAATGAAACCTTTCGGTTGAGCCACATAAACTTCCTCATTTAAAAACCCATTTAAAAAGGCGCTCTTAACGTCCATTTGAAAAAGCTTAATTTTGAAATGACAAGCAATCGCGAAGAGGATGCGAATTGACTCGAGACGAGCTACCGGGGCGAACGTCTCATCAAAGTCTATAATTCAAATTGTGAATAGCCCTAAGCAACTAGGCATGCTTTGTTCCTGATGATGGTACCATCCTCGTTTTTCTTGTTCTTGAAAATCCACTTAGTAGCAATTATGTTGTGTTGCTTCGGAGGCTTCGTTAATTCCCAGACTTTGTTTCTTTCGAACTAATGGAGCTCTTCATGCATTGCTTCAATCCAGTAATCATCCTGAAGAGCTTCATCGATGTTCTTTGGTTCTATCATGGAGACGTAACACGCGACTCCACAAACCAACTATCTCCGAGTCCTGACTCCTTCTTGTGGGTCTCCAATAATATTTGATTCTGGATGATCCTTGGAGATACGTAGCGTTTGAGGTAACGGAGTACTCGGAGGTATATGTGATGATTCGTGCATATCAGATAAACTAGAAGAACCATGAGATGCATCAACATTATCGATAGAATTATTATGAGAAGATGCATTTACAGGAATATCATCATCAAGAGACATATCAGGGGTAGATTTATCAGATGCAAAATGAAAAGCTTCATCTACTTTAACATTAAAAGATTCTACCATCGTTTTAGATTCGAGGTTAAATACCCGATATGCTCTACTATTTGTAGAATAACCTATGAAAATTCTTTCGTCACTTCGAGAGCCGAATTTTTTAAGATTTTCGCGATCACGTAAAATGTAACAGCGACTCCCAAAGATTCGAAAATATTAGATATTTGGTTTTCTACAAAACCATAGCTCATATGGTGTATTTAAAGTTCCCGGGCGCAAATACATACGATTGATTACGTAGACAGCGGTGTTCACTGTTTCAGCCCAAAAATGTAACGGGAGTTTCCGGCTGTGAAGCATAACACGCGCCATCTCTTGTACTACCCTATTTTTGCGCTCGACTACACCATTCTGCTGAGGTGTATAGGGTGCAGAGAATTCATGTTTTATGCCATTGGAAGTGCAAAAATCAATGAATTTTGAATTTATGAATTCTCCACCTCTATCACTTCGAACACGAACGATCTTTTCATTTTTCTCAATCATAACACGATGACATATCTCATGAAAAGAATCGAAAGTATCCGCTTTCTCTTTTAAAAATGTTACCCATGAATATCTAGAAAAATCATCAACCAAAATAAAAATGTACCATTTACCTCCCAAACTTGGTTGACGAGTCGGCCCCATTAAGTCCATGTGCAGTAATTCTAATGGCCGTTTGGTTCCCACGTGGTTCAAGTTCTTGTGCGCGGCCCTTGATTGTTTTCCCTTTTGACAACCTCCACACACAATGTTTTTTTTAAAAGATAATTTAGGAACTCCCTTAACCACGTCTTTATTAGAAATCCTAGCTAGTTCCTTAAAATTTATGTGACCTAGTCTTTCATGCCAAAGAGTTTCGTTATCAAGTGAAACTAGATTACAATGTTCAGAAATTTTGTTAGGAACTACATAGCAATTATTTTCAGATCTAACCCCTTTCAAAAAGAATAAATGGTCCTTATCAGTTACAATACATTCTGCAGAAGAAAAATTAACTGAAAAGCCATTATCACAAAGTTGACTAATGCTAATGAGGTTAGTCTTAAGGCCTTCAACAAATAAAACATTGTTCAAAACCGGGCCTTTTGGAATAGTAATTGTTCCTTTTCCAACAATTTTTGAAGAACGACCGTCTTCGAAAACTACAAGTCCTCCGGAGGTTTTCTCTAAAATTTGAAAATAATTTTTGTCGCCGGTCATGTGACGGGAACATCCACTATCCAGATACCAAGACGAGTTGTCATAAGCATGCAAATAAGTATGAATGACAAGACAAGGGAAGATTTCACCTTTGCGCACCCAAACCTTTTTGGACTGCGTCGGCAATATTTGTGAAGTTATTCTCCTTAGTGAAAGCGTCTTGTTTGATTGATTGCTTTTTCTTGATGACGTCGTCTTGTTAGGTGAACTACCAAGGCTCTTTTCCTTTGAAAAATTCTCCTTCGATTTCCGGGGAATGACCTTGTTGGTAGTTGTTGCAAGAGGCGTTTGATTTGATCGTTTCGCTCCAATCTTACAATTTCTTCTTATGTGCCCTGCAAAACAACAACGAAAACATACCTTTGTACTTGTTTAACCCGAAGTAGGTGAGGTAGGCTTGTTGTCATTGAATGCATTGATTTCCGACGTCGGAGGAGGAGACACCGACTGGGGCAAAAAAATTGTTCCACTCGAACTAGGACTGTCTCCAGTTCGATTGTATCCAACGCCCAATCGATTTGTTTGACCAAGACCAAGCATCTTATCCAACTTGCTCCTTCCTGAAGAAAATCGCTTCAAATCATCCTTAAGTTGGAATATGGTCTTCGTCGTTTCCATCTTTTCTTGACGAGCCTCGGAGTAGAGCTTCAAGAAGTAATTTGCTTTATCCACCAATTTGATGTGTTCCTTCTCGAAATGCTCGTTCTTCTCTTGAAGGGAAACATTTACTTTAATCAAGTTGTCCCTTTCCACTTCAAGAGCATTTGAGAGAGAAGTTGCCCTTTTTGCTTCTTCTTCAAGATCCTGCAATCTTCTTCTCAAACTCTTGTTTTGCTTTGCCAATTTCTTTGAATCCTTTAAAAGTTTATGGTAGGCAAAAGCAAAGTCTTCACCTTCGGAATTACTCAGTTCATCATCCGTTGCAGTTTTTTCAACCTGGGAGGAGTTGGATAATGAACCGGATGTACTTGCCATAAAGCACACGTAAGTTGAAGTTGTGGACGCGTGGAATGTCGTTGCGTTGTTTTCTTCATCACTGGAAAATGACTCATTGGACGTTGAGGTGTCATCCCAAGTGACGGCTTGCATCACCTTCTTCTTTGACGAATTCTTATTGGGACACTCCATTGAGATGTGACCATAGCCTCGGCACTTGAAGCATTGGACTTGTCCCTCTGAGTTCTTCTTATCCTTTGAAAAACTCTCTTTCTTTCTTTACTTAAAGCTTGAAGAACCTTTGCCTTTCTTCGACTTTACGAAGGATGAGGTTTTGCTTGAATTACCCCTTCGAAAGCTTCGGCGAAATTTTCTCGTCAAGAGTGCAAGTTGCTTCTCGAAATCCTCCATTGATAGGTTCTCATCATCGTCTGAGGAGGATGAATCCGCGTCTTCTTCTTTTGTTGATTTCAATGCAAAACCTGAAGACTTAGAAGAAGATGGCTTTCAAGAAGAATAGTTAGTAGAAAAAGTCATTTCATAAGTTTGAAGTGCACCAACTAATTCTTCTACTTTGATTTCGTCCGGGTGTTTAACAGTTTCAATGGCCGCAACCTTAGGGCGAAATCTTTCAGGAAGAGTCCTTAAAATCTTTCTTACAACTTTAGATTCTGAAATTTTCTCTCCCAAGTTAGCACATGTATTTATGATATCTTGCAATTGTGTATAGTAATCTGTGAAAGATTCATTTTCTGCCATAAAAATTGAGTCAAATTTGCTCGTAAGCATTTGCAGTTTTTGAATCTTCACAAGGCTTGTTCCCTCATGTGTAACTTGTAGAACATCCTAGATTTCTTTCGCAGTCTCACATGCCGAGACGCGAGAGAATTCGGTTTGCGACAAAGCATTAAATAAGGCGTTAATTCCTTTGTCGTTGTAAGAAGATAAATCAATTTCTTCCTTGGTCCATTTCGACCTAGGTTTGATGGTGCGAACATCAGCAATAATTTCAGTCGGATTTGACCATCCAAACTCGATTGATTGCCACACCCGTTCATCGATGGAAATTAAAAACGCTCTCATCCGTACTTTCCAGTAGGCATAGTTTGTTCCATCGAAGAACGGTGGTCTGTTGATGTTTCCACCTTCAACCATTGTTTACAACCCTATTCCCGCTCTGATACCACTTGTTGGGTTATAATTATATGGATCTGAACAGGGGAAAAAAACACCTAGAGGGGGGTGAATAGGTGTAAATAATAAACACTCAAAAATATTTGCGTAATAAAACCCAATGCGGAAAAATAAATAACACGCAGAGATTTTACGTGGAAAACTCCAAACCAGGAGTAAAAAACCACGGGACCGATTACACGGTGAAATCAACTAAGATTAAACACGTACAAAGGTGATATACCATACTCACACACGACTCAACCTTTTTCCATACGCTCCGAGTTGATCTTCTCCGCTCGCTCCGCAACGCGCCTCGAATCCACGATTTGCATCCAACGCCGAATCCACGACGTCTGACCGAATCCACGGTCTCCACCAAGTAGTACGTATCGATCACACGAACGTACCTCGCTCCGAATCCACGAGAGCGGTAACACCTTGAATCCACAAGGCCACGCGAATCCACGCGCCGATTTTTGGGAAAATCGTTGTTTTGTTGGTGGTGACAATCCGCCGAATACTTAGATCAAAGATAGATCAGAAATACCATCTAAGTATTCATTAATTTGATTCTACTCAAAATCTGAGTTTGAAAACCTAGAATCAAATTAATTAATATAGATGAAGAAACATAGAATAGATCTAGTTATTTCCTTTCTTCTCTATATGTGGATTTCTCTAAATCTCCGTTGATTTTTGGATTATGAAATTTTCCACCATACGGATCATTAGATCTTTTTCGGCTTACCCTAAGAAATGAAATTAGGGTTTACTTATAGGTTAGAAACCATTGGAAGAGGATAAGAATCAAAAACTGACTGTAACAGATTTTTTCCAACACGACGGTCCGGACTGGATTTGGCTTGATCTGGACTGTCGTTGTTTTTCAGAGAATTCCTGAAAAGCAGTGTTCGGGGTCGGGACTGAAGTATCCACAGTCCGGACTGTTCATGCGATTTCTGCAAAATCCACGTTCGGGGTCCGGACTGAACCAAGGGTGTTCCGGACTAGATTTCCGCATGAACCTACCTACGTTCGGGGTCCGGACTGAAATAGCCTGATCCGGATCCTGAACATATAATAGTCCAGTTTTTTGATTTTTATGCGATTAAAAACCCATCCAAGTGTTTCTACACTATAAGAAGTATTCGGATCACCAAACTTATTTAGTTAAACGTACCTGATCCTTTTGAATTCTTCTTTCTCGAGATTGAGGTATATGATCCAAACATCTTCATCTTCAATCTTCAAGACTTAACCACTTTCACGAAATACGCCAAGACAAATTCCTTAACACAAGTAACTAACTAATTCGATAACCAGGGTGTAGGTGTGTAATGTACGAGCGTGAGCGCGCGGGAAAAAGGGATAGAGTCCCTGCGTTCGTAGGTCAAGGTGCTAGACCAATTAAGTTTAGGGCTAACTTGGTTTCTTTGTATGCACGGTTAATGGCCCGAACCCGGTCTTCAATCGATGGTGCAGAAGTGGATATGACAGCTCCGGCAACTGTGGAGAATCGGCTACTTCAACAACAGTTCCACGACATGGCCGAGCGCTTTCCCCTTTTGTTAGGAAAGACGAACCCCACACGCCCCTAAGGTTCCAAAAGAGCGGAGAACGCACATCTATTTTTTTTTCCGTTTAAAAGAACCTTGCCTCCGGTGCGCGCCAGACCCGCCACACATACAAATTCACTCCCCAAACGGGCGGAGTCTCCTTTGTATATGCACGGCGTTCCGAACACGACTATTACTTTAACCATGCAATCATTGAGCAATAAGACAGAGAGATCACACTTAACCATACAGTCACATTTATCATATTGAAATGACAGCAGAAACCCATAGGTTTGAAAGTCGGTGTCCACTCGACATCCGGTTTTACAAAATATTTTCGCAATCTCTTTTACGCGGCAACTTTGCTTGAAAGGATAAATCCACGGGTCACATTTATCATATTGAAATGACAGCAGAAACCCATAGGTTTGAAAGTCGGTGTCCACTCGACATCCGTTTTTACAAAATATTTTCGCAATCTCTTTTACGCGGCAACTTTGCTTCAAAGGATAAATCCACGGGTTTAGAAATCAGTGCCCACACGACACTTGGTTTGAAAACGCTTTTGAAACCATGTTTATCTTTGAAATCAAGCCGCACTCATAAATCTCAACCATCACAGATATAAGAAGTCAATCCTACGCTAAGATCTCCATCCAACACCCACAATAACCATTCACAAGCAATTACAGACATACTAACCAAAACAAATGAGAGATAACCATAAAACTGAGAAGTATAATAGCCTCAATGGCTAGGGTCCTGTAAACGCTGCCTCACCGTCGTCCCGGTTCCCACCCCTGCTCGGACCTGTCACAGTGTGGGTAGTCAGTGACTGATAAAGTAGATGATAAACAAGTAAATGCTATAAAACTATAATGAACAAACCGATACGCCAGAGCATTCACTTCCCCCTCATGAGTCGCTAAATCCCTGTCACAATCACGTTGGGCTCCTACCCCAGAAATAAAAACAAGTTGGGCCCCAACCCCAAATACCGTACTCATTTTCTTAGCGCCACCAATCCCCTCGACTGCCCAAGTAGCAGCCGACTCTCCTTGAGGGGTCCCCATCATCTCTAGTCGAGGGGTACACGGGTAATCCTTACCATCTTTCCGGAAAAATACACCCTGTGCGATGGCCAAACCGCCGGTGTGCATGTAAGCAATATGAGCATACAACCAATACTGTGACCTCATCCGCCTCAGTTAGAAAATAAACCAGAACTGCGACCTCAGCCGTGCACCAGCCCCCAACGGAAGAGTCCGGTAGCTCCGTTTTCGGCCCGTTTCGCCTCGTTTTTTAGTGTTTTTGACCACGACGATATTTTTAACAACGATGTAGTTCTTTCGGGACAGTTTTTGGTTCGACGGTCTTTGTTTGACGACACAATCCGCATGGCACAGTGATTTTGGTTTTTCGTCGGTTTATTGTTATAGTGGTCGGGACCACTGATTTTGCCTGTTTAGGGTAAAGTGTTAAATGGTGTTTTTGGTTATTTTATTAGGCCGCGTGAAGTTCCGATTGCTTAGGAGGGTCACGGGCGCGGTCATTTATCTTCGTGTCAGGTGGGTACCCTTTTCGGTATTTTCGGTGCATAGTCATTCCCGTGTCTTTGTGAGATTAAAGTAGATGTAATATCACAATTTTTCATGTAACGTTTTACCCTCTTGCTAATAAAGTTTAAGTTATGGGAAATTGAATTAATGGGTTTACCTAAGTCGATAATCCTGAGGTGCGGGTATTTTTCTGTGATAGAGCTCGAAAAACGGTGAACGGCGGTGCAACCGAATCCGGATTCCGACTTACGGATCCCCCAGAAATGGGTGGTTAGGATCGCGGTAACCGGAATGTGCATCGAAATCCATGCAAGTGATCGTGCACGCTTTTCGAGGAGATAAGAAATTATCTCTAAGGAATAATTAATTAATTATTAATTAAATATGTAAATACCCGATGAGGATTTCGACGGTACGCAAGAAGAAACATATTTTATGCCTCCCGAAAAAGAAACCCTAGCCGAGAGAAAAGAAAGAAAAGGAAAAAGGCGAAACCCTAACCGGAAGAAAAAGAGAAGAAAGAAGGAGAAAGCGGAGGGACCCGAGTATTCCCGACGAACGTGCCGGAGCCGGGAGCGTGAACGGATCCCCTTCTCCGACGAATCGCGGTAAGCGATGTTTCTTTTCGGGTTTCGTTTCGGAGTATGTTGTAGTCCTTTTGGTTTTGCCGTTCTTGTTACCTTTGTCGTCGCCGCCGCCGTCGCGAAGCGCTAGGGCATCGCCGCCGCGGAGCCCTAGGGCATCGCCGCCGCCGCGGAGCCCTAGGGCATCGCCGCCGCCGCGGAGCCCTAGGGCATCGCCGCCGCCGCGGAGCCCTAGGGCGCCACCGCCGCCGCACCGCGTGCGGAGCCGCGCGGGACAGGCGCCCGCGCGGCTGCACCGCACGCGGCGCACGCGCGTGCCGCGCGGGGTTGGAGCCCGTGCGGCCGCGCCACTTGCGCCGCACGGGCAGGAGCCCGCGCGGCCGTCGCCGCACCACGTGCGGCGCCGCGCGGGGCAGGCGCCCGCCCGGCTGCACCGCACGCGGCGCGCGCGGGGCTGGCGCCCGCGCGGCCGCGCAGCATGCGGCGCATGGGCTCGGGCCGCGCAGCATGCGGTGCGCGGGCAGGAGCCGCGCAGCCGCAGCATGCGCCCCGAGGGGCTGGCGCCCGCGCGGCCGCAGGCCGCAGCATGCGCCGCGCGGGGCTGGCGCCCGCGCGGCCGCAGCATGGGCCGCGCGGGGCTGGCACCCGCGCGGCCGCAGCGTATGCCGCGCGGGGCTGGCACCCGCGCGGCCGCAGCGTATGCCGCGCGGGGCTGGCGCCCGCGCGGTCGCAGCGTATGTTTTTATTGCTCTTTTTAGTTAAACTCTGTTTTTATTGCTCTTTTATTATTTTCTCTTATATCTGAGCAGGTTGTTGGCGCTTCGTGTACGCGGGAAATACCGTGTGCACGGCGGATCTGTAGACGGGCCCGGGTTCTGGTTTACACCCGGGGCGTGACAGATTAGTTGGTATCAGAGCTTAGGGATAGGTCGGTTGGGACTTAGGAAACCCTAGGCTTTTGTGCGGACCCTACGATGTTAGTGCGTGAGTGACGCGACATTTTGCGAAAGTCGGTGATTTAATTATTTGACTCTTCCTGTGAGTGAAGAGGGATCGACATATCCTATTTTTGTGGGACAGTTATGTTGGCTGCAGACAACATAAAGTTACAAAAATATGGGGATGTCTTTGACTTTCGCTAGATTGGGTCGTGTGTTTGGGGTGTGCTGATTTGCGGTTTTGTCGTGGTGAGCGGTGTCTCCCCGACGTTGGGCCCTGACCCGGGTGCACCTTGGTGCGGCAGTTGGGTCTGAGCTGGTTGTTTCGGGCCGGATACCCAGACTGGAGTCTGAGAGCTCCGGACCCGAAGGGTAGTAGTGTTGAGGGGGCAGATCAGCGGAGCAGTGGCACAGTTGTCGGATCAGCACAGTGACATAGTTGTCGGAGCAGTGACACAGTTGTCGGATCAGCGCAGTGGCACAGTTGTCGGAGTAGCGAGTAGCCCCCTCCGTCCCGACGTTTAGTGCTGGGGCGCCGAGGCAGGGTGGATAGTTGACAGCGGGTAAGCTGTGGGATTGCTTTGATCAAGTGAGCCAGTTTTGGCGGATGAGTCATTCCGATTCGTGGGATTGAGTAGGGGAACCTTTGGAGGCAGGGTCGTGTTTAGTGGGGGATAGAGAGTACTTGGAAGCCTTTTGTGTCAAGAGTTAGCGCAGTTGCTGAACTGCACGCTCCATGTGTAAAGGGACGGGGCGCATAGAATATGAGTGTCTGAGAGTGGACTGCGCCAGGATACCTTTTAACTCGTTGGGTCCCTCCATTACGGATTTCGGACGCCTCATTGGAGTAGGCGCCAGGTATGGAGCGTGGCATTGTAGTTCCTTTGGATTGGGATCTGCCGCCTGAGGCGAGTTCTGATTGAGGCGCTTGGCGCCGGGTGATGGAGGACAGATCAGCCGGATGAGGCATTCCCGATTTCTTTTTCCAGGATAGCGGATTTTTTAGACTGTCTGAGCACATAGGTTATAGCGGTCGGTGTGGTGGTAGGTTTGAGTTGTTCCAGATTTTTGGTTCGTATCTTTTTGATACGGGAGTATTCCCTTCTTGGTGGGTAGTGCTTCTGCTTCATTGCTTGGGTTAGGGGTAGGATGGTCACCACGTGCATGGGAGGCTTATTTTCCCGATCGCGCTTGGCACGTGGAGGAGAGTTGTTAGTCCTGCCCGGTGCAGCTTGAGTCCTGGATTTTGCCAGTAAACCTGATGGTCTTGGCTCAGCTGCGAGATGTTGTTGTGGTACCCGTTGGGCTGGCTGGTTCGGTTTTTCTTTCGCGGCGGTTGGTTATGCCGCGAGGACGGTTTTCTCCGGGGAGCCAGGCCTGGAGGTGTTGGTGTACCTGGGTTGCTTGTGGGTTATCTTCGCCTCTATAGTTTTGACTTCGGGAGCGAGGCGGATGTTTCGCAGTGGATGCGTAGCCTTTTTGGCTGGTGTGGTTGAGGGACCTACGGCGGCGCCGGGACTCGGGGATACCCCCTTTGGTTGCGAGTTCCTGGCTGTTCTCTATTGGAGTTGTCTTGCATGTCACTAGTTTGGGAGTTGAGGACACAACTCCAGGATTCGATGTTTTGGGAATTTTGTCAGACCAAGTGTGTTGCCTTTGGGGGCGCCGGTGCTATTCGAGTTGTGGAAGGTTGGTTCACTTCGGCTTTGTGTGGATCCCCGGGAATTTGATGAAGTGACCATCTAGAGCTAGCACCCTTGTCGAGCATGGAGGATTTGATTTACCAGCTGTAAGGGTCCCGGGTCTTCCTGAAGGTGGATTTGTAATCTAGTTTTCTCGACTGCATATGGCTGTGTGTTGATGCCGGAGAGTTGGGGAATTGCTTCTACATCCCGACGGTTTAAAGATTAGAGATCAGAGTCTACGTGATCAGTTGGGGACTTATATTGGATACCTCAGGGGTACGGAGGTACTCGGATCGAGCTTTTGTGCCGATGGACTTGTGGTTGGATTATCGGGGGCCCTGAGAGGAGCGGATGCTTTTGCCGACGCAGGCTACTTGGTCACTCGAGCGGTTAGCCTAGCTGTTCTTGGATGAGGTGGTGCGGTTTTCTGGAGTGCCCGCCTCTATTTTGATCTAGTTAGAGACCCGAGGAGTGCATCGCGTCTCTGGAGGAGGTATTAGACAGCCTTGGGAGCTTGAGTGGTGGATGATTGGATATTTACCCCCCCTACTTGGTTGAGGTTCCAGCTTGAGGAATGACTTTAGTTTCGAGGACGAAACTTTCTTTTAGTGGGGGAGGATGTGATGACCTGGATCTCTACAGAGCTGTTGCAGTGCGTTGGGTAGCTTCTGGAGGCCTACGGGGTGTGTTGGAGGTGTTTGTGCACAAATTGGACACAAGTGTTGGACTTCGGGCTTAAAATGGATCACGTGAGTGATCGGAGGACCCCGTTGGATGTTTAGAAATAGTTTTGCGCGAAGCGGATATTAAAAATGGACTCAGCGCGAAGTTTGGACCAAGGAACACCTTTCCGGATGCCTTCGGCAATTTTTAGAGTTAGAATTTGGCGCTCGGTTGTTCCGGCCGCCCGCAACACCGGATTTGGATTCTGCACGCGAAAATGGTGAAAATGGACTACCTACTTGTATTTTTCGGAGCCCGGATGACGCGCACGGATTTCGAGGCAAAGGGGGCACTGTTCCGGCAGCTGGGGCAGCGCCGGCGACGGCGGAGGGCGGTGGCGTGGGCTCGGGCAGGCGCAGGAGCGGCGGCGGGCAGGCGCGGGCAGGTGCCCGGGCAGGCGCGAGGGCGCGCGGGCAGGTGCGCGGTCCACCGGCCGGCGTGCACCAGAGGGCTGGACACGTGGCAGCTGCCGGTAGGCTGGTGCAGTGGACCGGGTCCACGGAGCAGGAGTGGGTGGCCTCGGGGCGCGTGCGTGCAGAGGGCGCAGGCGGGCGCACGTGGGCTGCGTTGACGCGGTTTCCCGCCTTCGGGCGTGCCACGCGTTGGCGCCGCGTTGGGCCACGCGTCGCGCGGTGGATGGCCCGCTCGGCTGTCCGCTGTTGCGGGGTAGACGTGGAGGCCCGTGGGAGATTCGGGCCCGCACAGAGTTGGGCCGGGCCCAACACTGTAGCGGCCCGAAAAGTCCGGGCGCCCGGAAGTGGGGACATGTGTTATTTTCTGATTTGTTTCTTCCAGCCTATATAAAGGCCGAGAACATCAGCTGAGAACTCTTTTCCTGCTCCTCCTCTCACAGTGCGGCCTTCAGAAGAATTCCTCCTCACCCAGAGTCGGTTCCATTTACAGATTCCCGGATTTTTCTACGGCACGCATCCCGAGGTTTTCATTTTTACGGCGCGGCGCGACGCTCGTTCGTTTTGGTACGAGGACTCCCCCGGCTTACTCCGACCACCGTTTTTGTCGATTTTTGCGCCGTTGTCTTCTCGACAGGTAGGGCTACGATCTTCGTGATTTGAGTTTCCCCTTGTTTTTAGTTTATCTTGGAGTGCCCCGAGCTTTCATTTGACCCTTTTTCTTGGGCGGAGTTCTGGACAACACTGTGGTATTTCGGTGATATCTTTGCGCACAGGCGTCGGATCGAGGCGTGCCAAGAGGCGTTTTTCATCTAGACAGCGCAAGGAACACTCTCAAATTTTCTGGGAATTTTCTGAATACTTTTCGAAGGTGAAATATCTCTATTTACAGAAAGTAGTGCTACAGTTTTTGAGATCGGTTTATTTCGGGGTGGTTTCCTTGTCGAATTTGTTTCTCAGTGTAGAAAATTTGGATTTGAACGTGCAGATACTCGTTTCGACCGGTTCGTTGCGAGGATCTTGACCGTATTTTTTTTGGAATTTTCCGAGCATTTCTCGTAGGTAAAAACAGGGCATCTTTGGACTATTAGCATTGGGACAGCATGTTTTGAGTTTAATTGTATGTTTTGGGGTAATTCTTGTACAGTGTCGCGGCGGTTTAGCTGTTTGGGCGGGAGCACTATTTGGACCTGGAATTAGCGATCGAGGTGGGTGGTTGCTATATCCCTCATTTTTCTGACATACCCACTAGGAATATTACAGAGATTTTTATTGGAACCTTATGATCGATAATTGCTAATCTTATGAGCCTATCATGTGAGACATATCATGTCGGGAATGCTTTTAGAAAACTGCTATGTTGGAATCATGATTGTATTTGGAACTTAAACATGTTGGCATGGATTTAATAGTAGTACATAATCTTACATGTGGTAGATAGTGGCATGTTTGGACAATGTGTGATATCTTGTTGGTAGGTACTACTTGGGGCCTTTTGGACATGCATAGGCGGATGGTTTATGTGAGGGTAGTCAGTGGATTTTAGACTTGTGTAAATATTTAATGACTTTAGCATGATGGTTATATCTATGCGGAATTATTACCTAATACACATGTGGGACTATTAGTTGTTATACTTCTTTCAATTTTTGCATGAGGACAATTACATGCTTGTATAGACATCTAGATAGGCCATCTTTTATCGCTGCACTTCCATGCTGGAATTTGACTTAGGAGAAACCTTGTGTGCTTCTTTTCTCCTTTTCGTTAGTCAGGTGGTTCATGTTGCTCGGGTTTGAGCAGGGGTTTGGGATAGTGTAGCCGGGGCCTGGATTGTAGATTATGGGTTTTGGCGGCGACCGCGGATATTGGGCGGTTGACCGGATGTCGGTTATAGGACATCGGTGATAGGGCATGATATTGGACTAGAGGGCTTTGTGGCAACCGCGGATTTTGGGCGGTTGACCAGATGTCAGTTATAGGACATCAGTGATAGGGCATGATTATGGACTAGAGGGCTTTGTGGCAACCGCGGATTTTGGGCAGTTGACCGGAGGTCAGGGGTTGGACTTGTTGTGGTCGGTGGAGTTGCGGCTACCGCGGATAGTAGGCGGTTGACCGGATGTTCATTTCTGCATCAGATTGGGGATCAGTTTCTTTTAGTGGAGGGGTGTGTTCCACTGGGGCTTTATAGTTGTGATCCAGTCCTGCTTTTGATACTTATCACACCGGCGCGGTTATTGCCCGGCGATGCTTTCCTCGTGTGGGTCGCTCCTCTCGAGTTCCCCTCCGGAGGCTGGGGCCAGACAGTTATTGACAGTTTTGCTATCACATCGGCGCGGCTTATTTGCCCGATGATGAGGACGGCAGCAGGAGTTTTGCTATCACATCGGCGCAGCTTACTTGCCCGATGATGAGGGCGGTACAGATTGGGATCATCTGGGATGGTTGGTTACTGTTGCATACGGTTATTCCAGTCTAGGACTGCATTTTAGAGGCATAGTAGTGATAGTTTCCTTTCTTCAGCAGTCATTATTGCTTACCACACTTCTTTCCTTTTTGCCTTTGGTAGACCTAGTGGGTGTGTCAGAGTTTGAGGTTTTACCCACTAGGAGAGGCTACTGGTTTACTAGTAGTTCTCACCCCCCCATTCTTCTTTCCTCTTTTTCTTCTCCCTTGTTTTGCAGTGTCTTCTGCGGGTGCTTCTGGGCTTTCAGCGGCGGGTCGAGGAGAGAGGACGGCTGAGTAGATAGATCTCGAGGCAGGATGAGCGAGTTAGCTGGACTGTTGGTGTACCCATGTTTCCTCAGACGGTTGTACCTTTACTTTTGGGACTGGCTTTTGCCAGCAGGTTGTATTTATTTTGGTGAGCTGGGAGAGACTGATGTATCATTTATACAGATGTATTGTATTTTATTTCCAGCTTCAGTCTGAGATGTATTAGTTTTTAGTTCAGCTCTGTTTTTATTGCTCTTTTATTATTATCTCTTATATCTGAGCAGGTTGTTGGCGCTTCGTGTACGCGGGAAATACCGTGTGCACGGCGGATCTGTAGACGGGCGCGGGTTCTGGTTTACACCCGGGGCGTGACACCGTGGATTCGGTCAGACGTCGTGGATTCGACGTTGGACGCCGTGGATTCGGCGTTGGACGCAAATCGTGGATTCGAGGCACATTGCGGAGCGAGCGGAGAAGATCAACTCGGAGCGTATGGAAAAAGGTTGAGTCGTGTGTGAGTACGGTATATCACCTTTGTACGTGTTTAATCTTAGTTGATTTTACCGTGTGATCGGTCCCGTGGTTTTTTACTCCTGGTTTTGGAGATTTCCACGTAAAATCTCTGCGTATTATTTATTTTTCCGCATTGGGTTTTATTACGCAAAAATTTTTGAGTGTTTATTATTTACACCTATTCACCCCCCTCTAGGTGTTTTTTCCCCTATTTAGATCCATATTTATCATAACCCAACAAAGCTGTCTTCGGAATGTCCTCAGCCTTCTTGTTTAGTTGGTGGTAACCAGATTGCAGATCAATCATTGAGAAGACGCAAGACCCTTGCAGCTGGCCAAACAAATCATCAATGCACGGCAAAGGGTACTTGTTCTTGATGGTCACTTTATTCAACTCTCGATAATCCATGCAGAGCCTAAGTGAACCATCCTTCTTCTCCACGATCAGCACCGGCGCTCCCCAAGGTGACACACTCGGTCTAACAAAACCCTTATCCATCAAATCCTGGAGTTGCGCCTTCAACTCTCGCAGCTCTGCCGGTGCCATCCGGTAGGATGCCTAGAGATCGGCGTAGTTCCTGAAGCTACGTCAATCATAAACTCAAACTCCCTATCCGTCGGCATGCTTGTTAACTATGCTGGGGAAACATCCGGGAACTTGCGAACGATAGGAATATGCCCGAGTCCCGATGCCGCCGTAGGCCCCTTAACAACACTAGCCAAAAAGGCTACACATCCTCTGTGAATCATCTGCCTCGCCCGCGAAGTCGAAATCATAGTGGCGACGAAAGTACACTGGCGTCCCCGATACACCAACACCCACTGGCCTGACTCCCTAAAAGTCACCGTCCTCGCGGCACGGCCAATCGTCGCGAAGTACCGAGCCTGCTCGTCCATCCTGAGCACTACATCAACATCACGCAACTGTCTCAGGACCCTCAGGTCTGCTGGCATAATCCAGGACTCAAGCTGCAAAAAGGCAGGACCAAAAACACTCCTCCATGTGCAAAGTATAATCAGGAATCTGAACCTCTCGAGCACGCGGTATTCGTCCTACCTCAACCCATGCAACAATTCGAATGCTCTACTAACAAATGAATGAGATGCTCCAGTATCAAATAAGGTTCGAACCCTAATGCCAGAAAGTAAATCATACCTGCCACCACACAGTCAGCTGTAATAGGATCCTCCGCCTGCGCTAAGCAATCTTGGCAGCTTGACAACGGTTGTCTCCCATTAGATGGGCGGGGAGGCGCAGCTCGGTCTGCCTGGGGATTTGACAGTAAAACTCCCGGTCGCAGCTAAGAAGTAGTAGGAACAGACGCCGTAGTCGGTGCCGCAATTGTCAGTAGGGGGCATGAAGCCCGCAGGTGTCCAGACAGCCCACACCGGTAACAACGCCCCCCACGCTGATCACAAAAGTGACGTGGATGCTGGCTCTCACAGAAAAGGCATCTAGGAGTCTGATGGGGTACAGAAGGGGCAGATGCTAAAGGGGATGCTGCAGCTGTCCTCGGGGGGCACGTAGCTTGAATGTGCCTCGGCTGTCCACATTTATAACAGCGACCCCACCTCAGCTCACAAGTATTGGCGAAATGCTGGCCCCCGCAAAAGATACACCTGTCATCCTGCCACTGCTGCCACTACTGCTGCTCCCTCTGGCTAAGCTGACGTCTCTCGAATCCCTCAGGCCTCCGCCGGCCTGAACGACCACAACCCTGGGACCAAGGCGGCGGGGGTCGGGGTGGTCTCCATCCACTAGTCTGTCCCTTATCATCCGGGGCTGGGCGTTTCCTCTCTGGACCCTGCTCTGGTGCCCCAGCCCTCTCTCTGACCACCATGTCACTCCTTTGCACCAATAACTACTCCAAGTGCTGGTCCTGTCGAAAACTCCTCGCCACTAAATGGGTCACCAAGGCCCGCAGTTCCCCCAGCTCGGCGGACACTGCCTGCTCAGGCTCCTCTGAGGGTGTGGGGGTATCCCAGGTTGCAAAACGACGACGAGTAGACATCCTGCCACCAGAAAATACAAGTTAGAACACAAACACGCTCGACCCAATCTAGCGAAAGTCAAAGACATCCCCCTACTTCTGTAACTTTATGTTGTCTATAGCCAACAAAATTGTCCAACAGCAGTTAGGGCATGTCGATGCCTCTTCACTCACAGGAAGAGTCAAATACATGAATCACCGACTTTCGCAAAATGTCACGTCTCTCATGCCCTACCATCCTAGGGTCTGCCAAAAGCCTAGGGTTTCCTAAGTCCCAACTGACCTATCCCTAAGCTCTGATACCAACCTAATCTGTCACGCTCCGGGGGTAAACCAGAATCCGGGTCCGTCTACAGATCCGCCGTGCACACGAAATTTTCCACGTACACGAAGCACCGAAAACCTGCTCAGATATAAGATAAGAAATAAAAGAGCACAAATACAGAGCTGAACTAAAAACTACAACATCTCAGACTGAAACTGAAACTGAAAGTAAGATACAACAGTAATAAATACAATAGTCTCTCCTAGCTCACCAATATAATACAACTAGCTGGCTAAAGCCAGACCCAAAAAAAGTAAAAGTACATCAGTCTGAGAAAAATGGGGGTACACCAACAGTCTAGCCACATACTCACTATCAGGCAGACGATCCATCTACTCTACGATTCCCTTACCTCGATCAGCCGCTGAAGGCCCAGCAGCTCCCGCAGAAGACTCTACAAAACAAAGGGGAGAAAGAAAGGAAAAACAACAATGGGAGTGAGAACCACTGATAAAACCAGTAGCCCCCAGTGGGTAAACCCTCAAGATCCGACGTACCTACTAAGCCTACCAGAGGCAAAAAGAAAAGTAAAGTGGTAAGCTAAATAGTCTGCTGATAAGGGAAAACTATCACTACTATGCCTCTAATGCAGTACCGAAACAACCGACTATATGCATGCATCAGTAACCAATATCTTCCAAAATAAACCCAATCAATGGACCAGTAAAAACCAGTACTGCCTGCTCTGCCATCTTCATCGGGTATGCCACCAACGCATAAAACCAATGTGATAAGGGACTCAAGAACTCAATGACTGACCGGCACCAACCCGGTACAGCCGTACACTCCGGAGTGGCACTCGAGGGGAGCTACCTGCCTGAGTAAGTAATCCGTCGGACAAATCTCAATATAGCGGGGCTTAGTCACGACTATGCTCAAAGTGGGAGACTCCATGTCACTAACAAAACCCCGATCCTAATCCGATGCAAAAGTAAATATCCGATCAACTGCCCAATATCCGTGGTTGCCGCAACACCCCACAAGTCCACAATTTGGTAAGATAATCAACATCCGGACAACCGCCTAATGTCCGCGGTCGCCGCAACACCCCGCAAGTCCAAAATCTGGTGCAACCTCTCCCAGACCCAATAATCTCGACCACACTATCCCAAATCCCTGCTTAAACCCGAGCAACATAGATCATAAGTCTAAGTAAAAAGGAGAATAGGAACAATCATGGTTTCACCTAAGTCAAATCCCAACATGATAGTGTAGCGATAAAAGATGGCCTATCTAGATGTCCATACAAGCATGCAAGTGTTCTCAAGAAAGATAGAAGAAAGAGTATCATATAACAATCTCACAAAGGAATAAATCATCGGGTCATAATCACCATCCAACTATACATGCCCATAAAATCATCAAGTAGTACCCGCACATAGGATATATCACCTTGTCCCATTGAATAATTAATTTTCATGAAAGACTAAGTGCTAACATGGCATGTTAATATATCACCACTATAGTATATCAATCCAGCATAAATAGGCTGAGAATTAATCAGATTACTTTAATCATGTATGATTTCCAATAGGGTGGCAAACCGATAATCAATAAATCATGGGTCTCTCCAATAGCCCTAGTTAGTATGTCGTAAAAAGAGGTAATGTCACGCCCCGGAACCCGGGCTCGCTAACAGATCCGCCGTGCACACGGAATTTCCCGCGTACATGAAGCGCTGGTAACCTGCTCAGATATAAGATATACAATAAAAGAGCATAATACGGAGCTGGACTAAAAAGAACTATGTAATAATCTCAGAATGGAAATAAGATACAAGCTGTAAATAAATACAATAACCTCCCAGCTCACCATAAAAGTACAACCAGCTGGCTAAGGCCAGACCCAAAATAAGAGAAAAATACCACAGTCTAAGTGAAGGGTACAACATCTGTCTAATAACAACTCTCAGTCTCACAGGAGATCTATCTACTCAGCGATCCCCTTACCTCGCTCAGCTGCCGATGGCCTAGCAGCTCCCGCAGACGACTCTGCAAAATAAAGGAGAAGAAAGAGAGGAACAACAATAGGGGTGAGAACTACCAGATAAACCAGTAGCCTCCCCTAGTGGGTAAAAACCTCAACTCTGACGCACCCACTAGGGCTACTAGAGGCAAAAGGAAAGGAAGAGTGGTAAGCAATAGAGACTGCTGGAAATAGGAAACTACCACTACTATGCCTCTAAAATACCAAGCTAAAAGAATAGCTAAATGTATGCATCAGTAAATAAATGCCTGCCTGAATAAACCCAATCTGGTGCCACCAGTAAAACTGGTACTGCCTGCTTTGCCTGCCAAATCAGGTATGCCAGCCGCATAACACCGATAGGGGATGGGAGTCTCAAGGACTCGAAGTCTGTAAACAGCACACTCCGGAGTGGCACTCGAGGGGAGCGACCCACACGAGTAAAGTATCTCTGTATCAAGCATCTCTGTAATCGATGTCTCATAATAGCAGGACTGGATCATGACTATGATCAAAGTGGGAAAACTCCATCCACTACAGTAAACCCAATCCCCAGCTGATGCAAAAATAAACCAGACTCAACCCCGATCTGATGCAAGGATAAACATCCGGTCGACCGCCTACTGTCCGCGGTCACCGTAATACCCCACAAGTCCACAATCTAGTACAATCTCGACTACACTATCCCAAACCCCTGCTCATACTCGAGCAACAAGCATCTGAATGCAAAGGAGAGCAATAAAACATGTCAAGTCCTAATATGATAGTGTAGCAATAAATAGTGGCTAACTAGATGTCCAAGTAAGGATGCAATTGTACTTTTTAAAAGCTGTAGAAAGGTGTCAAATATTTATTTTAAAAGATTGATTTACTGTACTGATATAAAAGTTATGCGAGATTATAGCCTTCGTCCCAACCACAGTGTCCCAAAATAAGTTATCTGTGGGGTCATATGTATGGTTCTCATCAATTGTCACATTAAATTTTAGGGGAGTTCGTCCCAACCACAGTGTCCCAAAATAAGCTATCTGTGGGGTCATATGTATGGTTCTCATCAATTGTCACATTAAATTTTAGGGGAGTTCTAATAATCCCAGTGAGCTAGTCAAAAATGAGGTAAGCAACAACCGCCCACCTCGATCAGCTCAAACCACACCCCAAAAAGCCTCCTAGCTATCCACAGTCCTCAAATCCCGCAAATCAGTGCACAGCTGTACATAACAACGCACCCGGTATAAATACAAATCCCAAAAATACGATATTTGTTGTTTTTCAAATAGCACGGAAAAAGAGGAGTTTTTCACCTCTGTATAGTGCTCAGAAAAATCCAGAAAAATTACGGTTGCGTTCCTTGCGACGAGTAGATCGAAATTGACTCTTTAAACGCCTTGATCTGATGCTCCTACGCCAAGATAAAAATCGGAGAAGTCGATGTTGTCCAAAACACATCACAGCAAAAAGGGGGTCAAAGAAGTCTCGGGAATCATGCCAAAAGTGCGAAATGGGGCAAAGTGATCAACATGGAAATCGAAGCCTTACCTCTTAGGAACGTACTGCCGCCAAAAATCGTTCCAAAATTCCACCCGGTTAGAGCACAGAAATTTTTCGACGGAACTGCGACGGAAATGGGCCGAAAAAGGGGAAACGTCGAAATGCGCCGCGTCGCAGATAACTCACTATCGGTAACTTCAAAAATTCGGAAATTTCTAGGAGAGAGAGAGAAGAGAGAGAGAAACAATTTTCGTAGAGGCCTCGAGCTCTGATTCTCTCTCTACAACTCGCAATTGGTAGTGAGAAAAGGAGAGAGGGAGATTCCTTATATAATGGGCCAGGGAATCTTCAACACGAGATCGCCCCAAACAGGAAACACCAAAACTGACCAACCAGAACGTGCCACGTGTCCACAAAACAGGAAACATCCATGCAAGTCCGCTCAGAAAACGCCACGTGTCACAGTACTTTTGCGCCGGCCGGAGTTACTGTTCCGGTGAACAGTACTTTTGCGCCGAAAAATAAAGTAAATATACCATTTTGATCGTTTTCGCGCGCTGAGTCCAAATCCGCCGTTCGTTTCGCCAAATTCTCATCCGAAATTTTGCCGAAAACCCCCGGAAAAGCCCACTTGATCCGATTTTCGTGCCGAGTCTATTTCTGAGATCCAATTTCGACTCTACAAGTTCCGTTACACCGTATAAGCTTCCTACAGTCACTGTTTAATGTTGCAACAGTTCCCGCGGAAGTCCGGATCATCACAGGTAAACAACAACTACCCACCTGGAACGCGCAGATCCAAAATCCGATTGCGCGTTCTCTCAGTGTCAACAGTCTCAACGAATCCAAAATCTCCCAAAAACTCCTCACGGATCAACGGTGGCGAGCAAAACAGTGAAGTGCTGTCCAATAAAGCGGTACAAAATCAGCGGCGCGCGACAATGGCATAGATGTAAAATCAAGCACAATTCTGTCTGGGGCCAAAAAGGAAAACACTCACCTCGATCGTTATGAAAAGTTTCAACTTCCCCTTTCCCCGCGAAACACCAAGATTTTAGCGAAAACTGTAACAAAAGCCGAATACAGTGTAAAACTTAGTCCCAGAAAATCTGCATCATATTGTTTGCGCGACAATCCCAAAAACAGTTATTTTTCACCTGTGAAAAGTCCTCCAAAAATTCCAAAAAAAAATCGACTGCAATCCTCTCGAAGTGTAGATGCAATTCAATATTTAAACTCCCCGTTTCGACACCCGTAGGCCGAGAAAAGGCATAAACTCTCCTCCGCTGTCCAAAAATTGTCGCAGAAAAAGGGGGTTTAAAGATGCTTCGAAAAACCCAGTAAAAACTCAAAATAGAGGGAAATGGTAAATACGGAAATCGAAGGCCTACCTGTCGTGAAGACGCTGCCCCATGAATCGTCTAAAAACTTCTTTGGGGTAGCCCAGGGGAGCTCGCGGACTGAAATGCGACGAAATAAGCCACCGAAAGAGGAACATCGCAGTACGTCGAATCGCAGAAATCGCCGATGTTGCGGCCTCCAAAAATCCTCACAATCCTTGGAGGTGAAGAACACAAGGTGAAGAAACTCTGCCCAAAACCCCTCCTTGAAAATCCTCCAAAAAGACCCAAAAGTGAGGGAGAGAGGGCCTATTTATAGGCTGAAGAACAAGGGGAAAAAAAAGAGGGTTCGGGGTATATTTTCGGGCGGCCGGAACAACCGGGCGCCAAACACTGGACAACAAAGGCAATGTCCGGATTGCTTCAGGCGCACCACGCGTCCCGAATCAGCGCACAGCGCGGCGCAACCAATTGGGCCGCGCCACGTGGCCCGACAAAGGGAGAGGGGTGGGCGGCGCTGGCGAGTAGCGGGGCGCCACGTGGCGCCCCCCCGCGTGGGCGCCAGTCCGCCCCGCCTGCCCCGCCCATCCGCCGCTGCCACGCGTCCCAACGCCCCGCTCGCTGCGCCCAGCGCACGCGCCTGAGCCATGGACCGCGCCACCCTGCTGCGCTATGTGGACCGCGTCGCGTGTGTGATGACCCGAATCTCCACGAAGGTCTTACAGAGTGAATTGTGGCTTCTGGAGGCCTATGATGTGTGTTGGAGATGGCTGCGAGCAAATCGGACCTCAGAATTGGACCCAGCGTGAAATTTGGATTAAGAATATCTGTCCGGATGCCTTCGACAAATTTTAGAAGTGGAATTTAGCAAAACGGACATCGGATTTGGACTCAGCGTGCGAAAACGATGAAAATGGACTATTCACTTATATTTTTCGGAGCCTGGATGCCAAAACACGGATTTTGAGGCATGATGTTACTGTTTCACCGGCAGCGGCGGGCAGGCGGCGGAGCGCGGCGGCGCAGGCGTGGGCAGGTGCGGGAGCGGCCCCAGGCAGGGCGGTCCACGGCCTTGGCGCGTGAACCGAGACCAGCGGGTGCCGCGGGTGGACGCATGGCAGGCCCTGATTGGGCAGTCAACGGGCGTGACGTGTGGCGTGATTTGCGCCGGGCGCGGCGCACGGTGGACCGCGCCAGGCCACGTGGCGGCTGCCCATTGGCGGGCGCAGCGACCCGGCTGGCCCGGCGCGAACCGCGGCGCGTGCACCCCACCGTGGACAGTGTCGCCACGCGGTGCGCCGCGATTGGCGGGCGCTCGTGCGCTGGGCGCGCGGGGAGCGGAGCGGCGACGTGGCAGGCCGAGAGGGATTCGGGCGCGCACAGTAATGGGCTGGGCCGATTTCGGGCGCCCGAATCCGGTTTTTTTTCCTTTGGTGGACTTGGGCTATAAATAGCCTCTTTGGGCTTCTTTTTGAGGGCTTTCCCGAGCTTCTCTTGGGTTAAGGCCTGAAGGAAAGTTGTTCCTCACCTTGTCCTCTACTTCTTGATGGATTCCTAGAATTTTTGGAGGCCGCGGCACTGATGATTCCTGCAACGCGGCGCGCTTCGGCGTTTCTTTGATTTTGGGCTTTTACGTCGACGTTTCTTCCACGGACTCTCCTGTGCTCATCCGATAGAGTTTTGAGCCGATTTCTATGGCATCGATTTCACGAGAGATAGATCTTCGTTTCCCGTGTTTACCTCTCCTCTCTGTTTTGGGTTTTTATTAGGGTATTCGGAGAATCTTTGAACCCCTTTCCTGCTGGTGGTTTTTCTGGACAGCGGAGGCTTGTCGGATTTTTATCTCCATGCTTAGATATCGGATTTCAGCATGTGAGGACTCTATTGACATCTACTATTCGCAAGGATCGCCGTCGTATTTTTAGTGGAATTTTTGGAGATTATCTCGCAGGTGGTATTTAAGCATTTTCTGGACTGTTTTTACAGCAGCATGTGTTTGTGGGAATTTTTGCTTATTGCAATGTTTGGACCATATCTTTGTACCCAGGAGGAATTTTTGGGTGTTTTTGGGCCCGTTGGAATCGTGGGAATCCGAGGATTGTTCCCATTCAGTTTCAGTTTATTTGGATCTTGGATTGACGCGTGCTTCAGGTGGGTTGCTTCGTCTCCAAAATCGGTGGACTATTCATTAATTCTATCGTGTAGTAAATCATGCATGATTGTTAGATGTGTTAGGAAGCATGTTAGATATAGAGAGGATGTTCTCGTGTTGTTATCATGATCATGATGATGTATGCTTCCTATCTGTGTTAACTTAAATACCACTATTGGAACTTGACCTAGCACCCTGTCATATGTTGCATGTGTAACCAGACTAGTAGAAAACTCTCACTTGGGCTAGGTTTATTTTATGCTTTAGACATCCACACTTTACTCCCTATCCCTGGACATAGTGTTTTCCTCGCCCGGGTAGTAGGCTGAGTGGTCGGGTTTTCTCTTAGTGTGGGATGCATGTTACGCTCGTGCTTAGGGGCCGAGTGGAGTCTGGTAGATGTAGCTAGTCTTGTACCAGTGGTGGGAGCCGTTTGGGTAAACGGTGGTCCCGGGTTGTCGAGTTCTTCGTTTTGCTTGTCGCCACTGTGTTCGCAGCAGTGGTGTTCTAGTGATAGCAGGACCTTGAATCCAGAATCTTTTTGGACACACTTGTTTTCAGTAAACCAATATTTTTCTCCTAAATGTCGAAGGGTCGCCGGAGTCTGTTCTTGTCTGATTGGGCGAAGGCATTAGCCCTTCGGGGTTTGGGAATAAAACTTGTTTTCTAACTGATTTTCCTAAAATAACTAAAATTCATTAAAATGGGTTTTTAAATCAAAATAGCTTTACAAAAATGAACTACTTTTAGTCCTCACCCCGCGTGGGTTCGAGTGAACATGGTTTTCGGTAATAAATATCACCTTTTCTGTAAACTTCTTCACCCGAGAGAGTTCGAGTGATCTGGATTCTAAGGGCAGCCTTTTTCTTTGGGTCGATAACAACGAGAGGCTATGCCTAGAGCCTGTTCTTGTTTGATTTGGGTCGTAGGTTCTAATCTTTCGGGGTTTCCGGACCCTTCATTGTTGTCGGCTGTGGAGTATACCCAGCTAGTGAGTTTGCATGTTGAGTTGATGTCCTGTTGTGGGAGCCGTCGGGTAGACGGTGGTCCCGGCTTCAAGCTAGTGAGTTAGAGATGTGATGTTGGTTACTGTCGATCTTGTTGATCGTGGATTTTGACTATAGCCTGCATGAGCCATATTGAGCTCAATAGAGATGCACAGATACTTTCCTCGATGGGGTCGCGCCCTTCGAATGCCGCTCCGGAGCTAGGCCTGTTACTTTGCTATCGCGACTTGTCGACGCAGTCCCTCTGGCTGGGCCAGTTTTGGTAGTCACGGACGCCCTACGTAAGTCCAGTCCTCCGTGGATGTAATGGCAGTAGGCGGGCGCAGGTTTGACTGTACCCCATGTGGCAGTCACTGTGATTGGGTTGATTGAGTATTTGGGTTAGAGTCGATGCATCATTTTCATCTGTATCACCCTTTGAGCATTGTAGATAGAGGCATGATAGCTGTAGATTTCTTTCCAGCTTATCTTTACCTTAGTACAGTTTTCCTGTTATCTTATGCCTCTAGTAGACTTAGTGGGCAGACTGTTAGGCTTGGTGGCGGTACCCACTGAGAACTACTGTGGGATGTAGTTCTCACACCCGCTGTGGTGATTTTTCCCAGGGACCCCTTTTCCTGTTCCTGCTGCTCCAGTTGCTGGTGTCACGCCCCGGTGTCGAAACTGCGACCCGGGCACGCCAACAGATCCGCCGCCCATACGGGAAGCCCCGTATAGACGAAGCGACTAACCTGCAAAAAATCAACTATGTTGTACAGATATCAGAGCTGAAAGTAAACTGCTAAAAAGAAGAAAATATACAACACAAAGCCCTCACCAAAAGTACATAAGTCTCTCAAGCAGTAAAAATAAAAGTACAACTCTATACCTCACTACAAAGTCTCTCAACATGAACTCACAAAAGTAAGGGGTACATCTACTCTCTGGACGATGACTGGTAGGGAACTATCTCGCGACTCCCTTACCTCGATCAGAAGAAGCGGCAACTGGAGCAGCAGGAACAGGAATAGAAGTCCCTGTGGGAAAAATACACCACGACGGGTGTGAGAACTACGTCCCAAGTAGGTCTCAGTGGGTGCCGCCAACAAGCCCGACGGCCTGCCCACTAAGTCTACTAGAGGCATAAAGTAACAATATAAAACTGAAATGAAAGGGCTGGAAAAGTAACTCTACAACTACTATGCCTCTATCTAGATGCTCAAAAAGTAGAACAGATGGAAACATGATGCATCTACTAACTCACACAGTAAACTCACCAAATCTATACTGACTGCCGCAAAGGGTCCAGTCAAACCTGCGCCCACCTACTGCTGCACATCCTCAACAGGATGGGTCTACCGTAGGGTGTCCGTGACTGCCAAAACTGGCCCAGCCAGAGGGACTGCATCGACAAGTCGCGATAGCAAGTAACAGGACCAACTCCGGAGCGGCACTCGAGCGGCGCGACCCCACCGAGGAAAGTATCAGCGTAACTCTGTCGAGCTCAAATATGGCTCATGCAGGCTAGTCCAAACAACGATCAACAAGATCGACCAACAACACCAACTCTCAACCACATGGTGGAAAACCACACAGCTGGGGGCCACCGTCCACCAGACGGCTCCCACAACAGAACACTAAACTCACAGGAAAGACCGACACCATAAGGGTTCAGGAACCCGATAGGCCGATGCTTAGAACCCTATCAAACAAGAACAGACTCTAGGCTCCGCCTATCGAAGTTCCCGAACCCCTTATAGTTCGGGAACACAACAAACTCGGTACAATACGCAGAAGACACCAACAGGGCCCGAAAGTCCCGGGAGACCTAAACCTACAACCCTATCAAACAAGAACAGTTTCCATGCTCGGCCCCCGTGGCTTTCGTCCCGACAAAGGAACGGCCCCTAGAACCCGGATCACTCGAATCCTTTCGAGTGGGGAGATTTACAGGAAAACGGTGACATTTGTTATTGAAAATCATTTTGATCTGGAAGAAATCCATATTTAATGATTTTAGTTCTTTTTAGAAAAATAGTTAGAAAAATAAGTGTTTTACCCAAACCTCGAAGGGCTGATGCTTTGTCCAATCAAACAAGAACAGACTCCAGCGGCCCTTCGTTGCTTGGAAGAAAACATTAGTAGACTAAAATCATATGTATGTCAAAAAGGGTTCTAGGTTCTAGGTCCGGCTAACACTAGTAAACTACTACCACTGACACAGTGGCGACAACCCAAACAGGGGAAAACAAGACCTCCCGGGACCACCGTTTACCCCAAACGGTTCCCGGTACAGACAAGCGATCCACTATAACTACCAGACTCCACTCTGCTCCCAAGCACGAGTGCAAATGCATCCCACACTAAAAAGAAGTCCCGACCGCTCGGCCCACTACCCGGGCGAGGATAACACTAAGTCCAGGAATGAAACATAAAGTGTGGATGTCTAAACATAAATAACCCTAGCCCAAGTGAGGGTTTTCTACTGGTCTGCTTACACATGCAACATATGACGGGGGTGCTAGGTCAGGTTCCAAGATACTATAATTTAACAGATAGAAGGAAGTAAAAGATCTCAAGATCGACAGATAAAACTAGGAACAACAATTCCTACACTCTAGCATGCTACCCAAGTCCAATCACTATCATGCATGATTCTATATCAATAGAATTAGAGCACAGTCCATAGATCCTGAAAGCAAAGCCACCCACCTGAAGACGCTAACAGTCCGGAGTCGTACAGCTGAGAAAACCAGGAAAATAACAACTCTATGTCCAACAGGTCCAGCACAATCCACAATCCCTCCTGGGTACAACATAAGGCTACAGTTATACTTAAATCCCAAAATCTGCCAAGAAATACAACACTAAAATTTCCACCGCAAAGATGCGATTAATCCACCTGCTAAAAGTGCCCGAAAAATTCCAAATAAAATATCCCTGCGATCTTCGTGTCGATAGCTTCGAAACAAGTACCTGCACGCCCAAAACGGAGCCCCGTAGGCCAAGTTACAAATTCCACAGTATCGGTGCGCAAAATCCCAAAACCATCCAACTGTAAACTCTTATACAGATAAAAGGAAAAGTGTATACCTTCGGGAAGGTCTCCAAAAATTCCAAGAAAAATACCACGAGGATCCTCGCGTCGAGTAGATGAAAAAAGTCTATAAGCACGTCCTGATCCGACACTTGTGCGCGGAGATCTCCTCGGATGAAGCTGCTGTCCTCACAAATCCTCACAGCAAAACAGGTCCTCAGTGAGCAAGGAAGAACTCCTTGAAAAGCGCGAAACCAGGAAATGTGGAAAACCAAAATCGTAGCATTACCAGTTGCGAATCCAACGGCGAAGAAATCGCTCGAAAAGATGGTCGGAGTAGGCCGAGGGAGCTCGTGCACCGAAGAGCGACGGAAGAAACACCGAAGAAAGAGCGTCGCGACGCGCCAAGAAAATGGGAATCTCGAAAACTGTGCCCTGAAAAATCTCCAAACTCTGCAGATGGATGCTAAACTGTGTGGGGAGAAAGTCCTCTGAAGAAAGCTGGGAGAGAAAATGGATAAAACAGTGAAAGAACCCATCCTGAACAGTTTTTGGGCTATAAATAGGCCAAAAAAACAATTGAAATAATGACGGATGAGTCCCAAGTTTCCGGCGCAGGAAAAATTCGGGCTGCTATAGTGTTGGGCCCGGCCCAACACTGTGCGCGCCCGAAACGGCCCACGGCCTCCACGTAGCCCGACCAACAGGCAACAGCAGCCCGAGCCGCTCCGCTGCGGCCACGTCGCACGCCCCGGCGTCCGACACGCGTCCCGCACAGCGAACAGCTGTACGGGGCGCATGAGCCGCCGACGCGTGGTGCCTCCCCGATCAAACCGGGTAGGTGGCGCCCGCCAGTGGCAGGGCGACACGCATCCCTGCCACTGTCGCTGTCACACGTACGGGCAGGCGGCGCCTGCCGAGCACGCGCCCCGAGGCGGGGTCCCGCGCCCCCGTGCGCCGCACCCGGTGAGCCGACCAATGACACGCTGACACGTGTCCATGCACCCGGTCCACGCACCCTAGTTCGGGTTCCGTGGACCGCGCCGCGTGCACCGACCAACCGGGGGCTGCCACGCGTCCGCCCGCCTAGTCCATGCACCGCCGCGCCTATCCCGTAGACCGCGCCTCCAGAGCCCGCCAATCAGGCGGCGCCACGTGTCATGCGCCGGGTCCGTGCACCCTGCCGCGATGCTCTGTCGACCGAGCGCTGCGGACCGGCCAATAATAGGCCGCCACATGTCACCCCGGCGGTCCACGGCCCCTCCCATGCACCAAAAGCCACTAAAAACTTCCGGGAGTCCGTTTTTGGCCATCCGGACTCAGAATCAAACAAGCAAATAGCCGTTTTCAAGTGTTTTTCCGTGCTGAATCCAAATCCAACCTCTGTTTGGCCCAAAACAATTTCAAAAATTTGGCAAATGCAGCCGAAGGCCAATCCAGCTGTGGATATCACACAGGGTCCATCTGTGGCATCCCTTTGATGCACTATGGGCCAGATACACCAACACTAGGTGTTCTACACCACGGTTCATGGGAGAAGCTACACGGGGATCAGGGTCACCACATCCTCCCCCACTAAAAGAAAGTTTCGTCCCTGAAACTAAAACACACCACAACAACAAAACTAAAACAATCAAATCAACCAAAGAACGCAAACACTAAACTAATAAGAAAAGTACGGCTCCACCAGCAGGAAAGTCATCAACCCCAACCCTCGATTTAGAAAACAGCTGAAATTAGCGAAAAGTCCAAAAATTTTGAAAGATCAGTACCTTCGCCCCAATCAAACAAGAACATGTTTGGGCACTGTCTCCATTTCTGGAGCAATCTTTCGAAGTTTTCGTCCTGTTCGTAAATTTCAGCACAAATGCGAGAAAAGGGAGAGAAGTGTTGGTGTCGTTCCTGCTGTGGCCACAAAAACGAAAGCTAACCCTAACCGAGACTCCTAAGGACATAACCTCTAATCCTAACATTACATCTGCTCCCGAGGTGGCGTCTGATCACAGTCGCTGAAGCCCATGCTGCTGGAAGGATACGCCGGCAACCCGAGAAAAAAAATGGTCTCCTCCTGTCCAACTCGCCGAAGGGTAACAGTTTTCATTCATCATCAGTCGTAGCACGGCACCGCACCAACCAGTCCAACCTGTGTGCTCAATCCAAGTCCTGGAGCTGTCCTAGAATCGTCACAACAGCAGGTGAAGTCCCAAGTCTCAACTGCACTGATCATACACCGCGATCCTCCTCTACTCATAGGATACAGGGAAGAATCCATCGCTAAAACACGTAGCAAAATTCCTAACCCACACCTATGCAAAGATGCTGATGCAGATGCTCTACTAATAATGCAAAAGAATACAGCGGTAACGAAATGCTCAATTCAGCTAACAGAAATAAAATCATACCTGCCGCGACACGATCTGCTGTCGGGGTGTCCTCCACCAGGGTTGCATAAACCCATCCACTGGGTGCTGCAGGTCGTCGTCCCGGCTGTCCCGACGTAGTGGCCCACTCTGGCTGACGGGGTGCCGGAGGGGCTTCCGCTGCATAGATAGGCAAGGGGGGTGCTGTCGCAATCGGCCGCACTGACAAAATGGACTGGGGGCAAGCTGCGCGGAAATGTCCCAACTCTCCACAGAGGAAACACCGCCCCTGTCTCTGATCACACTGCGACGGTGGATGAGGCCCGCCACAAATGACACACTGCTCCTGTCGCTGCTGCAGGTACTGCTGCTGCTGCGGGGGCCCACCTGATCTCCGGCGCCTACGAAACCCACGACCCTCCGGATGAGATCGTGGAGGTCTCGGAGGTCCCTGCCGGCTCGTCTGACCCTCATCCTCCGGTGCTGGGCGCTTCGCCCCCGAAATCCCTGCGGGAGCTGGGACCACCTCGACCATAACCGCCTCTCCGTGCTCCACATAGAGGGCCTGCTCCATAGAGGCATCCAGAGTCTGCAATCTCTGCGAGCGGACAAACTGGTAGATATCACGGCGCAGTCCCCGCTCAAACATGTAGATCCGGTGCGCCCCATCCCTAGCCGCGTACGGTACACAAGCCAACAACTGGTTGAATTCTGCAATGTACTCATGCACCGGCCGATCTCCCTGTCGTAGATTCCTCAGCTGCTCCTCCAACCTCTGCCTGACGCTCTCCGGGAAAAAGGCTCCAAGAAGTAGACTGCGGAATTCCGCCCAAGTAAGCAGCTGGGTCCCAGGTGGACCAACTGGTCGAACACGCCTCCACCAGGCATCGGCGTTGCGCTCCAAGAAGTGAGTCGCCAATAGGACTTGAAACCGCTCCTCGATAAATAAGCTCTCGAAATGGCGCTCCATAGCCGTGATCCACGACTCTGCCTCCCACGGCTCCGAACTCTGTCCTGAAAAATGAGGTGGGTTAAACTAACGGAATCTCAACAACAAATCCACCACCTCTCGCTGCTCTGCCCGGGTCAACTGTCCTGCCGTCCCGTACGGCTGTCTACCGGTATCTGGTGCAATAGGGGCTGCCTGCTCTGCTGGTACAACTGGGGGTGCCATAGCTGGCGACGAAGGTGCGGGGAAACTCCCTGGGGGTGCTACAACTGGCTGTACCCTCTGCTCCAACAAAAGCATCATCCGACCCATGGCCTCCTCCTGGCGCCGTGTAGCCTCCTCCTGGCACCGAACAGCCTCTGTCAACTGGGTCATCTGAGCCCGAAGCTCCAGTACCTCACTCTGCTGACCCTGTGCTGGCTCCTCCTGCCCAGGCTCATCGGAGGGGGAAGGCTGAGAACGCGTCTGTACCCTGCGTCGGGGAGGCATCGTGCTCACCTGCAATACGCATGCAAACATCAGGACAGTACCAAACAATACTCGACCCAATCCAGCGAAAGTCTAAGACATGTCATCCATTCCCTAGCATTATGTTGTCTGCAGCCAACATAATCGCTTAGGAGAATAAACATGCCAATCACTCATCCCGTCCCTTGGGAGAGGTATAAAACTCAATCAGGACTCTCGCTAACAGTCACGACTCTCACGTAGTCATCCTAATGTCCAACCACAAGCCTAGGGTTTCTAAGTCCACAATGACCTACAACCTAGGCTCTGATACCACCTAATCTGTCACGCCAAGGCGTCGAAACTGCGACCCGGGCTCGCCAACAGATCCGCCGCCCATACGGGAAGCCCCGTATAGACGAAGCGACTAACCTGCAAAAAATCAACTATGCTGTACAGATATCAGAGCTGAAAGTAAACTGCTAAAAAGAAGAAAATATACAACACAAAGCCCTCACCAAAAGTACATAAGTCTCTCAAGCAGTAAAAATAAAAGTACAACTCTATACCTCACTACAAAGTCTCTCAACATGAACTCACAAAAGTAAGGGGTACATCTACTCTCTGGACGATGACTGGTAGGGAACTATCTCGCGACTCCCTTACCTCGATCAGAAGAAGCGGCAACTGGAGCAGCAGGAACAGGAATAGAAGTCCCTGTGGGAAAAATACACCACGACGGGTGTGAGAACTACGTCCCAAGTAGTTCTCAGTGGGTGCCGCCAACAAGCCCGACGGCCTGCCCACTAAGTCTACTAGAGGCATAAAGTAACAATATAAAACTGAAATGAAAGGGCTGGAAAAGTAACTCTACAGCTACTATGCCTCTATCTAGATGCTCAAAAAGTGGAACAGATGGAAACATGATGCATCTACTAACTCACACAGTAAACACACCAAATCTATACTGGCTGCCGCAAAGGGTCCAATCAAACCTGCGCCCACCTACTGCCGCACATCCTCAACAGGACGGGTCTACCGTAGGGTGTCCGTGACTGCCAAAACTGGCCCAGCCAGAGGGACTGCGTCGACAAGTCGCGATAGCAAGTAACAGGCCCAACTCCGGAGTGGCACTCGAGGGGCGCGACCCCACCGAGGAAAGTATCAGCGTAACTCTGTCGAGCTCAAATATGGCTCATGCAGGCTAGTCTAAACAACGATCAACAAGATCGACCAAAAACACCAACTCTCAACCACAGGCTGGAAAACCACACAGCTGGGGGCCACCGTCCACCAGACGGCTCCCACAACAGAACACTAAACTCACAGGAAAGACCGACACCATAAGGGTTCAGGAACCCGATAGGCCGGTGCTTAGAACCCTATCAAACAAGAACAGACTCTAGGCTCCGCCTATCGAAGTTCCCGATCCCCTTATAGTTCGGGAACACAACAAACTCGGTACAACACGCAGAAGACACCAACAGGGCCCGAAAGTCCCGGGAGACCTACACCTACAACCCTATCAAACAAGAACAGGTTCCAGGCTCGGCCCCCGTGGCTTTCGTCCCGACAAAGGAACGGGCCCTAGAACCCGGATCACTCGAATCCTTTCGAGTGGGGAGATTTACAGGAAAACGGTGACATTTGTTATTGAAAATCATTTTGATCTGGAAGAAATCCATATTTAACGATTTTAGTTCTTTTTAGAAAAACAGTTAGAAAAATAAGTGTTTTACCCAAACCCCGAAGGGCTGATGCCTTTGTCCAATCAAACAAGAACAGACTCCAGCGGCCCTTCGATGCTTGGAAGAAAACATTAGTAGACTAAAATCATGTGTATGTCAAAAAGGGTTCTAGGTTCTAGGTCCGGCTAACACTAGTAAACTACTACCACTGACACAGTGGCGACAACCCAAACAGGGGAAAACAAGACCTCCCGGGACCACCGTTTACCCCAAACGGTTCCCGGTACAGACAAGCGATCCACTATAACTACCAGACTCCACTCTGCTCCCAAGCACGAGTGCAAATGCATCCCACACTAAAAAGAAGTCCCGACCGCTCGGCCCACTACCCGGGCGAGGATAACACTAAGTCCAGGAATGAAACATAAAGTGTGGATGTCTAAACATAAATAACCCTAGCCCAAGTGAGGGTTTTCTACTGGTCTGGTTACACATGCAACATATGACGGGGGTTCTAGGTCAGGTTCCAAGATACTATAATTTAACAGATAGAAGGAAGTAAAAGATCTCAAGATCGACAAATAAAACTAGGAACAACAATTCCTACACTCTAGCATGCTACCCAAGTCCAATCACTATCATGCATGATTCTATATCAATAGAATTAGAGCACAGTCCATAGATCCTGAAAGCAAAGCCACCCACCTGAAGACGCTAACAGTCCGGAGTCGTACAGCTGAGAAAACCAGGAAAATAACAACTCTATGTCCAACAGGTCCAGCACAATCCACAATCCCTCCTGGGTACAACATAAGGCTACAGTTATACTTAAATCCCAAAATCTGCCAAGAAATACAACACTAAAATTTCAGCCGCAAAGATGCGATTAATCCACCTGCTGAAAGTGCCCAAAAAATTCCAAATAAAATATCCCTGCGATCTTCGTGTCGATAGCTTCGAAACAAGTACCTGCACGCCCAAAACGGAGCCCCGTAGGCCAAGTTACAAATTCCACAGTATCGGTACGCAAAATCCCAAAACCATCCAACTGTAAACTCTTGTACAGATAAAAGGAAAAGTGTATACCTTCGGGAAGGTCTCCAAAAATTCCAAGAAAAATACCACGATGATCCTCGCGTCGAGTAGATGAAAAAAGTCTACAAGCACGTCCTGATCCGACACTCGTGCGCGGAGATCTCCTCGGATGAAGCTGCTGTCCTCACAAATGCTCACAGCAAAATAGGTCCTCAGTGAGCAAGGAATAACTCCTCGAAAAGCGCGAAACCAGGAAATGTGGAAGAAACCAAAATCGTAGCCTTACCTGTTGCGAATCCAACGGCGAAGAAATCGCTCGAAAAGATGGTCGGAGTAGGCCGGGGAGCTAGTGCACCAAAGAGGGACGGAAGAAACACCGAAGAAAGAGCGTCGCGACGCGCCAAGAAAATGGGAATCTCGAAAACTGTGCCCCGAAAAATCTCCAAACTCTGCAGATGGATGCTAAACTGTGTGGGGAGAAAGTCCTCTGAAGAAAGCTGCGAGAGAAAATGGCTAAAACAGTGAAAGAACCCATCCTGAACAATTTTCGGGCTATAAATAGGCCAAAAAAACAATTGAAATAATGACGGATGAGTCCCAGGTTTCGGGCGCAGGAAAAATTCGGGCTGCTACAGTGTTGGGCCCGGCCCAACACTGTGCGCGCCCGAAACGGCCCACGGCCTCCACGTAGCCCGACCAACAGGCAACAGCGGCCCGAGCCGCTCCGCTGCGGCCACGTCGCACGCCCCGGCGTCCGACACGCGTCCCGCACAGCGAACAGCTGTGCGGGGCGCATGAGCCGCCGACGCGTGGCGCCTCCCCGGTCAAACCGGGTAGGTGGCGCCCGCCAGTGGCAGGGCGACACGCGTCCCTGCCACTGTCGCTGTCACACGTGCGGGCAGGCGGCGCCTGCCCCGCACGCGCCCCGAGGCGGGGTCCCGCGCCCTCGTGCGCCGCACCCGGTGAGCCGACCAATGACACGCTGACACGTGTCCATGCACCCGGTCCACGCACCCTAGTTCGGGTTCCGTGGACCGCGCCGCGTGCACCGACCAACCGGGGGCTGCCACGCGTCCCCCCTCCTGGTCCATGCACCGTCGCGCCTATCCCGTAGACCGCGCCTCCAGAGCCCGCCAATCAGGCGGCGCCACGTGTCATGCGCCTGGTCCGTGCACCCTGCCGCGACGCTCTGTGGACCGAGCGCTGCGGACCGGCCAATAATAGGCCGCCACGTGTCACCCCGGCGGTCCACGGCCCCTCCCATGCACCAAAAGCCACTAAAAACTTCCGGGAGTCCGTTTTTGGCCATCCGGACTCAGAATCAAACAAGCAAATAGTCGTTTTCAAGTGTTTTTCCGTGCTGAATCCAAATCCAACCTTTGTTTGGCCCAAAACAATTTCAAAAATTCGGCAAATGCAGCCGAAGGCCAATCCAGCTGTGGATATCACACAGGGTCCATCTGTGGCATCCCTTTGATGCACTATGGGCCAGATACACCAACACTATGTGTTCTACACCACGGTTCATGGGAGAAGCTACACGGGGATCAGGGTCACCACAGCTGGCCCTTCTGTTGCTGATCGAGGTGAGGGAGTCACGAGCTAGTTCCCTACCCGTCATTGGAGTATGGTTGTACCCCTTTTGAAGCTTAGTAGTACAGTCTGCTGGATTATTGTTGTTAGTTACTTTTGAGAGTTTTTATTTTAGAGGAACTTTGGTAGTGAGGTTCAGACTTGTACTTTTGGAGTTGTACATTTATATTTCAGTAGTTTACTTTTCAGCTCTGATATCTGTATAGCTATAGTATCCTTCTTTTTGCAGGTTAGACGCTTCGTCTATACGGAGCTTCCCGTATGGGCGGCGGATCTGTTGGCGGGCCCGGGTCGCAGTTTCGACCCCGGGGCGTGACAGCGTGAGCCAGCCTCTCCCGAGCCGCCACGCGTCCACCCCCAGTCCACCGCTCCCCCCCATGCACCCGATTACACTGAAAACTTTCGGGTGTCTATTTTCGAGTGTCTGGACTCCGAAAAATACAAGCAAATAGTTGTTTTTCAACTTTTTCCCGCGCTGAATCCAAATCCGCTATCCGTTTTGCCAAATTCCACTTCTAAAAATTTGACGAAAGCATCTGAATTGGCAAACTTGATCCAAGCTTCGTGTTGTGTCCATAATGAGTCCGATTTGCGCGCAACCCAAATCTAACCATCAACTAGGGCCTCCACAAGCTGCCGACCAATCCGGAGCTCCTCCAAGGGGATGCGGGTCATCACACCGAAAGTGTTACCGAGGGAAAAACCGTGGACACTACAGGCACATCAAGGGATTGGCGAGTGGGCATTATTGAGACCAAAATTTTCACCACCTTGGGAAGTGACATGTGGCGTATACCATCGGCTAAAGAGATCAGCCAACGGAAGAATAAATCAACAGAAGAAGGATCCGTGTCCCGGTCCGGACCGATCTCAGTCGTGTGAGAACGTAGCACGTGTTGCATGCTATCGACTGAAGGCATCAACCAATAGGAGAAGCAGCCGATGAGAAGATTATCGCCTTATCCAGGAGCGATTTCGGCCAAAGAAGAATCAAACCGCCACGGTCAAACGACGAACAAGGCGGAGTCAGAGTTAGTCTTCGGTTGATCAAGCCAGAAAAGGAAAGCTCTAAAAGGGAAGGGTACGAGATTCGTGGCGCGAATCTCGCACCGAATTCCAAAACGGCAAGCGGATTCCAATATTGGAAAGCACCGAAGATCACTCTTCGGTGCAATAATTGGGAATGAATCTGGACAGAAAGACAACTAATAACTTTTTGAGGGGAGTCGACTCAAAAGGAAGTAGTTAAGAAATTTATGATGATTCCCCTTAAAGTGCGCCGATTTCCAAAATCGACGGTTACATACCTTGGTTCGGGAAGTGTATAAATACCCGAACCATCGAAGGAAAAAGGGTCCGACAATCTCATAAGCCTGGTACCACCCCACCTTCTTCATTTATCTAGGATTAGGTTAACTTTTCATATCTGCATTTACTGCTTTCCTAGGAGTAGGCTTATTTGTAATCCTTCTATCCATATTTTCTTCCTTGTATCCTCTTCTTCAATCAATATAAAGTGTAAACCGATCCATTTAGCCGTGTCTTTATTTGTGCATTTAGAGTGCAAACAGGCTCATCGGCCGTGTCTTTATTTGCCTTTTCTTGCGCTTTAACGTTGTAATCGACTCCTTAGCCGTACCATTATCTCTTTACCCAGTTCGGCTATTCTAAGTCGAAATTGGTGATCCCTCTCTACCTCCGTATACCCGATTCGGCTGCCCCGACTGAGCGGTCGTGAGAGTTACCAGAGGAAGAACGCAGCCAAGCAGATCCCTCCTCGGCCCGATCGCTTGATTGTTGGCACGCGGCGCACTTCGATACCTTTGGAGGGCCATCCAGGGGCCGATCGCGCGCAAGCCACATTTTGGCCCCAACAGAGGTCTCACCAACACACATCTCCAAGTAACCAACAGGTTCAATAGGTAATAATAACATAAACCCTACGTCTAACATGTAACAACTATCAAATAGACATAGAGGGGAGTACACCTCTTTTGGAAGAAATCCAACCCATCTGGAACTCGTCGATCCAGAATCCGATCGAGCTGAAACTCGGCGTGTGTGATCCCCAGGTTCCTACAGTTCCAAACCGAACAACTCTTGAAATCTCCTGCCGGATTGAGCGCAATCACAAAATCATTAAGTCAGGCGCGAGAATTTCAGCATGCGGCTCAATAAGAGAAACGATGCCAAAACAGAACTCGTACCTCAACGAGATGATCCAAGCAGGGTTCCTAAGTTCCCCTTTAACTTAGGAACATCTGAGAATCCATAAAAAACTATCTTTAAGTCCTAAAGTTCAGCCAATAATCATATTTTAATGATGTTGTCCCAAACTCTAAATCATTTTAGTGGCTTAAATGTAACTTGTAGTAGAGTCCAAATCAAACACGACTATAAGTTGGAACCAATAAAAAAATTGCTCACCATACTCAGGATGTTGTGATTAACCTTTGGTCTCAAGCAGCTGAGAATTGACCTTGACTTCGCCTCTTCCGTCGCTTGACAGAGGCGGTCTGGTATCTTTCTTTGGCCGATAAACGGGCCTGAATGAGACGAATAATCTTGTTGTTGCCGCCTCTCTTGTTGGCCGATTCTCCTATCGGCGGGCGCCTTCGACCCATAGCCTTTGTCGTGCCTTGTGCCTTTATGTAACCGAAATTGGTCCGGATCGGGATGCGGACCCTTCTTCGGTTGAGTCGTGCACCTTGTACTATATTGCTACACACTTAAGACCAGCCTGAAACAAAGTACCGGTCTCTTTTTCTTCGACTTGATCAACCGAAGGTTGATTCTGACTCCGCCTGCGTTGTCAACTGTTCGGGGCGGTTGAATGTGTAATGTCACGACCTATCTTGCACTTCTTTAATCCCTTTCGGGATAAATTGGTTGTTAGGGGCTTATTTTATCGAGTTTTCTTGGGTAGAACGTTGACGCATTCGGGTATTTTTCTATAAAAGAGCCCGAAAAACGGTGAATGGCACTGCGATCGGATCTGAAATCCGACTTACGAATCTCCCGGAATGGAGTTTTGAAGGTCGCGGTATCCATAGTGTGCACCGGAATCCATGCTAAGAGTTGGCACGCTTTTTGAGGAGGTGGTGATTTTATCTCTTGTAACTAAAATTAAGAATATACTTAGAGTACCGGATATGGGAATTTTTTCTTTATATGTACATATGAAAAGAAAAAATAAAAGAAATAAATTAATAATAAGATATAATTATACCCCGTTCACAGAAAAGAAAGAAACCCTAGTTTTTAAAACACCGCCTCCTCTAACCCTTCCCTTTAGTACGTGTCGAAGACCAAACGAAACCCTAGTTCGGAGATAGAAAATAGAGTGGATCTTCAACCTTCTTCGATCAACGTGACGGAAGCCGGGAACGAGACGTCACAGTCATCGGAGAGCGGATCTTCCACCTTCTTCGATCAACGTGACAGAAGCCGGGAATGAGACGTCACCGTCATCAGAGAGCGGATCTTCCACCTTCTTCGATCAACGTGACGGAAGCCGGGAACGAGACATCATCGTCATCGGAGGGCGGATCCGGATTCCCACCACCACAAAGAACGGGATCGAGTCGTCTTCTCCGGTAGATCAAGGTATGCGGCTTTAATTTTCGTGTTTCTGTCGTTGTCGTAGGCGTCGTGGTTTCGTCGCCGTCGCGTCGCCGTCGCACCGCCCGGGCGAACCGCCGCCGCCGTCGCGTGGGACGGAACCGAGCGGGCATTGCCGCAGACACCGCGCCGCGCGGCCCTGCTGCCGCGCGGGGTGCCGCCCGCGCGGCCTACTGCCACAAGGGGCGCCGCCCGCAGGCAGCGAGCGCCCGCGTGGCCTGCTGCCACGCGGGGTGCCGTCCACAAGCGGCGCGCGCCGCGCGGCCTTATGCCCGCAGGGCGCCGCCCGCGGGCAGCGCGTGCCCGAGCGTCCAGCTGCCGCGCGGGGCGCCGCCGGCAGGCGACGCACGCCCGCGCGACCTGCTGTCGCGCGGGGTGCCGCCCGCAGGCAGCGGAGCCCGCGCGGGCAGGTGCGGCGCCCGCGCTGGCAGGTGCCGCACGGGGCGCCTCCCGCAGGCGACGGTACTCGCACGGGCAGGTGCCGCCCGCATGCGGCGCGCGCCACGCGGCCTTGTGCCGCGCAGGGCGCCGCCCGCAGGTGACGCGCGGCCTACTGCCGCGCGGGGCGCCGCCGGCAGGCGACGCGCGCCCGCGCGACCTGCTGTCGCGCGGGGTGCGGCCCACAGGCAGCAGCGCCCGCGCGGGCAGGTGCCGCGCGGGGCGCCGCCTGCAGGCGACGCGCGCCCGCGCGACCTGCTGTCGCGCGGGGCGCCGCCCGCAGGCAGTGGTGCCCACGCGGACAGGTGCCGCGCGGGGCGCCGCCCGCATGCGACGGTGCCCGCGCGGGCAGGTGCCGCGCGGGGTGCCGCCCACAGGCGGCGCGCGCGCCGCGTGGCCTGCCGTCGCGCGGGGCGCCGTCCGCGAGCGTCGACGCACGAGGGAGTTCGGCCACACGGGGGACTGTTTTGCAATGATCGCCGCGCAGGGGGTTGTCTAGCCCTTCCGCCCGGTATGTGTTGTCCACCCGTGTGTTTCCTAGTCTGATTCAATACTCGGGTGGGCTAGGTTCTAAATTAGGCTTTTCTAACGTTTTTGGTTGGGACTTTTAGGGGTCCGAGAATCGTGCAAGGGCGCAGGACGGTTTCAGGCATTCCGTCGACGCGACTTGAGGTGGGTACCTTTGTTGTGTTTTGAAGTATGGTTTCATCTCTAATATGTAAGAGTAGAGTAGAGGTGCTAATTGTTATTGTCTAACCCCTTTTCGCATGAGTATCCCTCTTTATTACTATCTGTTGGGACTGAGCGTCGCGGTGCTTTACGTTACACATTGAATGCGGTCATTCTGCTCGAGATTTGCTTACACGTACACTGGCTGTTTGGCCACCGCATGGGTGTACTTTTCCGTATAAGTGGTCCGATGACCCGTGTACCCCACAAAGGTGAAAGTGTCGTGGTGGGGACGCCTCGCGGTTACTTACGGTACTGCACAAGTACCATAGAGGGGTTAAAGCACAAAGGTGAGAGCAAAGTGTTCACTTTTACCCGAGGTCTTTAGACCTTTTGGCAGGTGCTTTGTTTCGATTTACAGGGGGTGCGGGGGATTCATGAGGGAAAGTTGAATGCTCTGGTTTATCGGTTTGCTTTTATTTCAGTCTTTACCGCATTGTACTTGTTTACATCTACTCTTCTTGTCACTGACTTCCCACACTGTGACAGGTTAGGTCGAGGGTAGGACCCGGGACGACGGTGAGGCTGCGAATATAGGGTTTTAGCCCGTTTGGGGCTAGTGACACTTCCTTTCTTACTTTCGATTATCTTGGTTATTTGGTTAGTGAGTTTTGTTGTTGCCTTTATTGTGGAACTATGTGGATGTTGGATTGAGCTCTTGATTTAGTGTTGGACCATCTTTAATATGTTTCTATTAGTCTTGCATGCGGCATGTTTTCAAGTAGCAAAATGATTTCGAAAATGTTTTCAAACTAAGTGTCGTGTGGGCACTGCTTTCCAAACCCGTGGATTTATCCTTTCAAGTTATGTTGCCGCCTAAAAGAGATTTGCGAAAACGTTTTTAAAACCGGGTGTCGTGTGAACACCGATTTGGCAAACTTGTGGCTTTACCCTCGTTCAAACTTGTGTTAATGTTAGTAGTTGTGATAAATTGTAAGTCCCCTCTTTGGCTATCAATGTAGAACACCGGGATTTGGATGACGCACCGACCTTGCAGGATGGTGTGGTGCGGAGGAATTTGCCTTGGATGTGTCCCATTTGTGTTTTCAGAGGAGTTCGGGTTGATTTGGATCCCCGCGGAAGCCTCTGCTTGTTTCGGGCTTTGTACGCGTTAGGTGACTGGTACGGGAAGCGCCGACACCGCTTTGGGTTGCAGAAAAAATTGGGAAACACTTGGAGCAGGTGTACTTTTGATTTACAGCGAGGTTCGGGAGGTTCCGGACTGACGCGGAGGACCCGGAGGCAAAAAGTGAGTCGGAACTGGCAATTTTGGAGCCGGTATTTGATTTGAGCACCCCGACTCAACGGTCGAGCTTTTTGAGGAGAAAAAGCTGTGGACACGCGTACTTTTGATTTACAGCGAGGTTCGGGAGGTTCCGGACTGACGCGGAAGACCCGGAGGCAAAAAGTGAGTCGGAACTGGCAATTTTGGAGCCGGTATTTGATTTGAGCACCCCGACTCAACGGTTGAGCTTTTTGAAGAGAAAAAGCTGTGAGCGCGTGTACTTTGAAATTACAGCGGAGCTCGGGAGGTTCCGGGCAGCGGCGGAGGGCCCGAGGGCAAAAAGTGAGTTGGAGTTGGGTTTTTGGAATTAAGTTAATTAAGTTAATTAATTTTATTTAAAGCTTTTGCTTTATAAAACCACTCCCCTCCACCTCTGTAGCAAAAAAAATAGGAAAAGAGAAAGAAAGAAAGAAAAGGGAAATGAGAAAAGAGAGGAAAGGGAAGAAGAAGAAGAAGCAGAGGAAGGCTTTGGAAGAAGCAACTCTTGGGCGTTTTCTTCTCCGAGCGTGGACATGGAGCCGAGCGAGGACCGGCGTGCCGCGAAGAGGTTGGATTTATTTTATTTTATTCTTTTCTCTATTTTCTTCTCCCCGTGGGCGGAGCCTTGCGGACTTGTCGTCCGGGTTGTGGCGAGGCTGCGCGAGTCGCGCGCGCGCGTTTTCGGCGGCGCGTGAATGGGGGGTGGCGGCCGTGCGCAGGGGCGCTTGCGCGCTGCGCGCCGGGCTGCCTTGGGGCTGCGCGGCCCTGCAGGCCGCGCGCTGGGCGCGCGGCACTGCAGGGGTGCCGCGCGGACAGCCCCTGTGCCGCGCGGCCTGGCAGGCCGCGCGGGGCGCGCGACCCTGCAGGGGTGCCGCGCGGGCAGCCCCTGTGCCGCGCGGCCTTGCAGGCCGCGCGGGGCGCGCGGCACTGCAAGGTGCCGCGCGGGCGGCCTTGGGGCTGCGCGGCCCTGCAGGCCGCGCGCTGGGCGCGCGGCACTGCAGGGGTGCCGCGCGGGCATCCCCTGTGCCGCGCGACCTTGCAGGCCGCGCGCTGTGCGCGCGGCACTGCAAGGTGCCGCGCGGGCGGCCGTGTGCCGCGCGGGCCTGCAGGCCGCGCCCGTGGGCGCGCGGCCCTGCAGGGGTCCCGCGCGGGCGGCCCTGTGCCGCACGGGCCTGCGGGCCGCGCCCGTGGGCGCGCGGCCCTGCAGGGGCCCCGCGCGGGCGGCCCTGTGCCGCGCGGGCCTGCGGGCCGCGCCCGTGGGCGCGCGGCCCTGCAGGGGCCCCGCGCGGGCGGCCCTGTGCCGCGCGGGCCTGCGGGCCGCGCCCGTGGGCGCGCGGCCCTGCAGGGGCCCCGCGCGGGCGGCCCTGTGCCGCGCGGGCCTGCAGGCCGCGCCCTTGGGCGCGCGGCGCTGCAGGGGCCCCGCGCGGGCGGCCCTGTGCCGCGCGGGCCTGCAGGCCGCGCCCGTGGGCGCGCGGCCCTGCAGGGGCCCCGCGCGGGCGGCCCTGTGCCGCGCGGGCCTGCAGGCCGCGCCCTTGGGCGCGCGGCGCTGCAGGGGCCCCGCGCGGGCGGCCTTGTGCCGCGCGGGCCTGCATGCCGCGCCCGTGGGCGCGCGGCCCTGCAGGGGCCCCGCGCGGGCGGCCTTGTGCCGCACGGGCTTGCTGGGCGCCGCGCGGGCGGCTGGGCCAGCGCCGCGCGGCTGGGTTTTGGGGGCCGTGCAGCTGCGCCGCATTGGCCGCGCAGGCTGCGACTCGGCGACGCGACTCGGCGACGCGCCGCGGCGTGTGTGCGCGATGGGTTTTCCGCGCAACGCGCGGCGTTTCTCGTCGCCGGATGGGTTTCTTTCGCCTTTGTGAGCGCGGTTTTAGCCGCATGTTTTTCTGACCCCGGTTCCTCTTCTTATCTCGCAGTCGTGGCATAGTGTTAGCTTCTCACGTGGCCGGTGGCGCGTGTTTTGCCGCGTGGAGCTGCGGGATCGCATCGGGATCTCCGTTTGGCGCACGGTTTTCGCGGATTGATCGCAGGTGGGTTGATTTCTCCCAATGAACTACGGAATGCCCGTTATGCTTCCGAATGCAAAGGTATCGTATTCTTACTATCAGGTAATTGCGGAACAGTCGTGCAAGTCGAGGGTTGTCGTTTCCGACTTGGACACGAGTGTTAGTCGCATCGTTAGAGTATACGAGTTGTACTGGCTGAGTTACCAGATGAGTAGATACCACTGGCGGAGTTACCAGATGGGTATAAATCACTGGCTGAGTTACCAGATGAGTAGATACCACTGGCGGAGTTACCAGATGGATGTAAATCACTGGCTGAGTTACCAGATGAGTAGATACCACTGGCGGAGTTACCAGATGGGTATAAATCACTGGCTGAGTTACCAGATGAGTAGATACCACTGGCGGAGTTACCAGATGGGTATAAATCACTGGCTGAGTTACCAGATGAGTAGATACCACTGACGGAGTTACCAGATGGGTATAAATCACTGGCTGAGTTACCAGATGAGTAGATACCACTGGCGGAGTTACCAGATGGGTATAAATCACTGGCTGAGTTACCAGATGAGTAGATACCACTGGCGGAGTTACCAGATGGGTGTAAATCACTGGCTGAGTTACCAGATGAGTAGATACCACTGGCGGAGTTACCAGATGGGTATAAATCACTGGCTGAGTTACCAGATGAGTAGATACCACTGGCGGAGTTACCAGATGGGTGTTAATCACTGGCTGAGTTACCAGATAGATAGTTATGCCCTGGCCGAGTCACCAGGTGGTTACTAGAAGGGATTGAGGTGGCCTTCTAGTGTCTTGTAGAGTTCTAGCAGTCCCAGTGCGGGGGCGGAAACTATGGGCGCCTAAGCCTACAGCCTGTTCTTGTTTGATAAGGGCTGTAGGGGGCGCAGACGTGCGTAGTTTCCAGGCCTCCCGTGAGAGAGACTGAGAACTTACTTCCAGCATTGCATTGAGACATGTAGCGATAGATTCATTCCCAGTTATTTATCTATCTATCTATCTATCTTTATGTGTTTTTGTCTCCAGCAGACTGAGTGGGTGTACCGTGGGTTTTAGCTTTGGTGCCCACTGAGATCTGACTGTTGCAGTAGATCTCACACCCGCTGTGATGACAGGTGTTCCTGAGGCGACCGTTCCAGGTTTGGCTCATTCGGAGCTTTCTGACCGAGGTATGCGCGTGGCTGGCTAGCTCCTACCCGAGTCGGTGGTGTCGGTGTAGTGTCTCTTGTACTTTTTAGTTTCCACTTTTGTACTTATGTTGTGGGTGCTAGTGGACTGGTGTACTTGGACTTTTCACCGCTTAGTGTTTCAGCTTCCTTTCAGCTCTGATACTTGTTAGCTATAGATCTCTTTTGCAGGTTAGACGCTTCGTCTGTACGGCAGTTTCCGTACAGACGGCGGATCTGTTGGCGAGCCCGGGTCGCAGTTCGACCCTGGGGCGTGACAATCAACGTGACTGTGTGGTTAAAGTATGTATTGTGATTGTGACGCCGTGCATATACAAAGGAGACTCCGTCCGTTCGCGGGGTGAATTTGTATATGTGGCAGGTCTGGCGCGCACCGGTAGGCGGGGTTGTTTTCAAAAAAAAAAATGTATATGCTTTTCCGCTTATTTAGAACCTCCGGGGCGTGACATAATGCCTTCCTTCAACCGCAGTTGACCCTAGCCATTGTGATGATCCTTGTGCCGGCTGCCTTTCCTATTGGCTGATACTCTTAGCCGACAATCTATGTCTTTGGCCTACGACATGCATCGCACGCTGTTCTTTTCCGCGACTGAGGCCGGTCTCAACTGAGACGCGAGTTCCTCTTTGCTTACTCAAACCTCCATCGGCTGGCACCCTCAGCCAATAGTATACGCCACGTGTCACTCCCTCAAGTAGCGAAAATTCTGGTATATATATATATATATATATATATATATATATATATATATATATATATATATATATATATATATATATATATATATATATATATATATATATATATATATATATATATATATATATATATATATATATGAGCTAGGCTAGAATGCTATCGATAGCAAACCGTCTCCGTTGCTACCCATTTGTTTTCGATAATGGAGCTATCAAAATGACGATCGACACCGTTAAATATGATCTAACCCATTTAAACTATCTAAAAATTAAATTTCATACTTCTTTGATATTCTTTTCTTGTCCATCAAGTGGACACAAAAATGAATGTTTGAAAATGAATTTCTTTCAAAAAGTAATGATAGGAGACTTGTAATCAAGATCAAGAGTATAGATTTTGTTTTAATTTGTTTAAAGAATTTTCTAACCAAAATTTAATTAATTTATAATTCTTTACACCGTTAAACTAGCAAAAGACTCAAATCTACAATTAAAATTATAAATTTTGCAACCCTTTGAATATTAGGTAAACGATATCGAAAAGATTTGAAATTTAATTTTCAAATAGTTTAAATGGTTTAGATTATATTCAATAGTGTTGATCGTTGATTTGAAAGCTTCATCATCGAAAATAAATGGGTGGCAACGAAGCCCGATTGCTATGGATAGCATTCTAGCTCAACTCTCTCTATATATATAGAGAGAGAGGTAGGCTGGAATTCTATTAATAGCACCAAGTTATTGGTGCTATTAAGTTTTTAACCCTTGATTAAAAGATGCGTGGTTTAAATAATAGTGGGCCCCTTGGGTTTAATGGGTAGTTGGAAAAATAGTAAAATCTAACGGGTGAAAATAATTAAAGGGGTTGATCTAAGGGTAGAAAACTTGATAGCACCAAATACTTGGTACTATCGATAGTATAGTAGTCGGACTATATATATATATATATATATATATATATATATATATATATATATATATATATATATATATATATATATATATATAATTGCGATTCTATATTTTTAAAAGTACTAAATTATTGTTATTTGTAAATTTTTAGTTATTAAATGAAAAGATGTACGGTTAGTATGATAGTGGACTCTTTGAGTTTAGTGGGTGATTTGTATAATAATATGGTATGTAAGGAGGAACTAGTCAAAAAAAAAAAAATAGATTTAATGATAAAAAATTTATAACCACAAAATACTTTGCTTTTACGAGTAAGAGACTCTCTCTCTCTCTCTAACTCTCTATATATATATATATATATATATATAGTCTGGCTACTGTGCTTGTACAAGCACCAAGCAATTGGTGCTTGTAAAGTTTTCTACCGTTAGATCTACCATTTGATTAATTCTATCTCTTAGATCATACTATTCCACCAACCAACCACTAAACCCAAGGGGCCCACCATTATCCTAACCGCACATTCCTACATCAAATGGTAAAAAACTCACAAGCACAAATAACTTGGTGCTTTTACGAGCATAAAAGCTCAATTATATATATATATATATATATATAGTCCGGCTAGAATACTATCGATAGCACCAAACAATTGGTGCTATCAAGTTTTCAGTCGTTTGATGAAAAAATATGCGGTTGAGATTATAGTGGTCCCCTAAGATTTTTACTATTCAACCAACCACCTAGTAAATCCTAGGGGACCACTATAATTCCAACCGCATATTTTTTCATCCAACGGCTTAAAAAAACTTGATACTATATTTTAACCTAATTCTCTCTCTCTCTCTCTCTCTCTCTCTCTCTCTCTCTCTCTCTCTATATATATATATATATATATATATATATATATATATATATATATAGCCACACTCCATAAATATAAAACGACTTTAGCAGAGACCAACATTTATAGGTGCAATCTAATCCCCTCTTCCCTCATTCTCAGTGGATTCTGTTCCCCCACAAATACATTATTTCAGTGTTCAAATCCCCTATCTATCTATTTTTTTTTTTCCTTCACCATACATATTCATATTATATATATATATATATATATATATATATATATATATATATATATATATATATATACTACTCAAATCATTCACCACTGTATCCATTTGCGCACCTCGTCTCTTCTATATCTCCTCTACATCTTTCTCACAAGTTTTGTTGCTCGAGACCTTAATCCATGATGAGCAGCTCCAGGGTGAAGCTGTTCGGGTTCCAGGTGCCAGCGGAGGACTACGACGAGGCAGCGGCGGCTGTGGCGGCGGTGGCGGCGATCAGGAATTCGGAGTCCTCATCGTCGTCTTCGTCAACTACCACGACGATGACAGCGACGGCGACAGCAGGGGACGGGCGAAAGTTTGAGTGCCAGTACTGCTACCGGGAGTTTGCAAATTCGCAAGCGCTGGGCGGCCACCAGAACGCCCACAAGAAGGAGCGCCAGCAGCTGAAGCGCGCCCAGCTCCACGCCGCCGCCACTGCCGCCGCCTCCGCATGCCGGCCAGCTCCCGCGGGGACGCTCTTCCCCCGTGCCAACCTGATGGCCTCCGCCTTCACCCCGCCACCGCACCTCCTCCCCGCCGACTCCTCCGCCTCCGCGGGCTCGTGGGTCTACTTCTCCCGCGCCAGAGCCGGCCCTGCCGCCGCAGTGGCGTCCGCAGCGCCGTTCCATGTGTCGCACAGCTGCGTATTTCCAAATTCCCCCATGCCGCCGCCGCCGCCACCGTTATCGTCGTTGGCGTCGAATTCCGCTGCAGTGTTCGCCTACCATAGGGTCGCCGTGGGGCCCACCGGGGGTCCGGTGGGACCGAACGCAGCCGCCGCGGACAGTGGGTTGGACCTGCAGCTCAGCCTCGCGCCGGCCGGGTCTTGACCGAACCGGCGGCCAACTCGGTGAATCGAGGCAAACCGGCCGGTCCAACTCGCACCACTAGCTCGAAGGTCGTACGTACGTTACGTTCGATAATTAATTAATTATATTATAATTAATTAATTATCAATCTTCATGATAACTTGTTGTTGACTTCGACCGTGAGAGAGCGACGACCCATGTAAGGTAATTTAATTAGTTTTCTATTAATTTTTGTAATACTTTGGGTTTTGAATGATGTATCTTCTTGCATGCTTCCACGCAATCATGATGTCATTAACTATTATATTTTTTTTACAAAAAAAATTATTCTTTTATATTTTTTTTATTTCGTCTTTTGGTAGAGTAGCCATGTATACTACTATATTCTGATTCTGGGGTCCGTAGAGAATGATTCCAGCAAATGTTAGAGCAGTATTCTAGAAGATTGTACTTTCTAAGGTAGCAAAAAAGAAAAAAATAAAATAAAAAGGAACCGTCGCACGTCGCCCAACCCGGCTCGTGTGTGTTTTGGAGAAACCTTTGCTCTCATTTTTTCCTAACCAATACATGTTAAAATGAAGGAGTATATAAACCCTTTCTATATGTGATGAGTTCCCAATGTGGGATTAAACATCACATGTAGAGGGGAATGAGTTTGGGCTCCCAAGACAAAGTCCATGGTTATTGGGCCGTCTAGAAAAGACTAAAGACCAAAATAAGTTTGAAATTACTTTATAAAACCATATAAAATCCAACATGATTTACCGTGTTCAAACACGGTGAACCATTCACTGTGTTCAACGTTTCTATTTAAGACAACATCGTGTTTAGATTGTTAGATTGTTAGAATTTTTTAATTTATTAGAATTGAATAATATTTGATTGTTAGAATTTTATTAGTAGGCTGTTGAAATTTTGTAGATTGTATCATATTTTTTAATCATATATAATTCTAATAATCACATAAAAATTTTAACAAATTAGATACAATTCTAACAATTTAAAAAATTTCAACAACCTACCAATAAAATTCTAACAATCAAATATTATCCAATTCTAATAATCTAAAAAATTCTAACAACCTAACAATCTAAATAAAAATGTTGAACACGGTGAATACGGTGAACCATTCATCGTGTTCAACTTAACTCCAGTCCGCCCGTGTGGCGCACACGTGGCGCGCGTGACAGACATAGAACTATTTTTGTAAATTTAATTTTTATAAAATTATTTTTAAAAATAAAATTGTTTAGGGAGCTAAATGTAAAAAAAAAAAAGAAAAAAAAAAAAAAAAAGAAAAAACCCGTAAACGATTGTTCACATTTAATTATAATTTAATCTTCGCTATTAGATCATCATTATTAAATTATTTTATGGTCTTGAAGTTAAAAATAAAAAGTTGTTTGGTTCAAAATTTTATAATATTTTTAGAATATTATATATTTTATATTTGTATAGAAAGTGTTTTTACTAAATTAATTATCAAACTTGTTGGGTTGGGATGTTATTAATTAAACACTAGTATATTCTTATTAATTAATGACTACTAATAATTTTTATCAAGTATAAAAATAAAAATACCTACTAATCCATGATAATTGAGCACTATTCCCTTCAGTTGAAAATGTGCAATAATATTTTTGAAAAAAAGATAGCATGTTTGGTTTATTTTGAAATAAACTTAGCTGAAAATGTGAAGCAATTAGGTTTCGAACTCGGACCTCGGTATTAATTACCAAGCCTTTTGCCACTTGCGCTAGGGACGGTCAATAAATGTGCAATAGTTATAATACTAATTTGACCACTATCTAATTTGAGTTGAATATAATAATTTAAATATTTTTAATAAATAATTTTAAAAATTATCAGAATAGTATAAACTGTGAATCGAACGAGCCTTAAGGATATTGAAAATTGAAGTAAAAAGATAATATAGAATTGGAATCTATTTTTAAATAAAAGATGAATTGGATTTGAACATTGTGTTAGTTTTGTAATGATGTAGCGTTTTTAGTTTCTCATAGTTAATATCCAGCTAAAAAATAATGATTGGAATCTAATGAAAAAAAAAATGATTGAATCATAAACTTAGTGAGATATGTAAATATTTTGGGTATTGTGAGAGTTAACTAGACATAATTAATCTCACACATACGCATAAAAGGAACTTCGGAAATAGGGATGTCAATGGATACGAATATTTAAAATTTTATTCAAATTTGAATCGGAACGGAATAAATTTATTTGATATTAAGGCCTTGTTTGGATTGGGGATAAAGGGGGATATCCCCTCTTTATCCCCAAACAATTTTGGGATATTCCTGTTTGGGGATATCCCCAAACGGGAATATCCCGGATTTGGGTTTTGGAATATCCCACCCAAACCCCAAACCCAACCACCTCTCTCTCTCTCTCTCTCTCCACGTCCCTTCCCAAGGAGTGCCTTGGGAAGGGGCGTTTTCTTTTTTTTTTTTTTTTTTTTTTTTTTTCTTTAATGCTTTCAGGATTTTTTTTTTTTTAAATAAAATTTTTTAAATTATAACAAATATTTAAATTTTAAATTTTAAATTTTATAAATTTTAATTTTTTTTAATTTTATATTTTAATAAATCTAAAAATTTTATTTTATTTTTAAAAATTATTATTTTTAAAATTTATACAATATTTTTATAATTTTTTTTAAATTTATATAAATTTATAAATTAAAATTTTTACTCCTACTTAACATTTTAAAATTAACATTTTTTTTTATTCCCACTTAAAATTTTTTATCATAAGTATGTATAAATCATTTATAAAATAATATTATTAAATATTATTTAATAATATTATAATTTTCAATATAATAAAAATTATATTAAATTTTTAATCGTTAAATATTATAATTTTTAATCGTTAAAAATTATTTTTAAGACAAATTAAAATTAAATAGAATTTTATATAGTATATAATTAATTAAATATAATATATAAGATTTGTTATAATTAAATAATTCTAATACATTCTTTAATTATCAAATTTATAATATACATAAAAGTAAAGGTCACATCGTCATTAAACATAAAAGTCAACTCTATACCTCTTTATTCTTCAACCCCAATCCAAACACCATTTTTCTTATACCAGGTTTAAGCCTCATTCCAACCAAACACAATTTAGGTTTGTACCAGGTTTATCCCTTACTTTATACTTATACCTGGTATAACTCATTTTGGCTTATCCCTTACTTTATACTTATACCTGGTATAACTCATTCTGGTATAACTCATTCGGATACGGATATAAAAAACGAAAACATGACGAATTTGAATTCGGATATGAATTTTGACCGTACTCAATCCGAACCGAACCCGAATTGATTTTACATTATATAATATATGTGTATATAAATATTTGATATTATATTAAAATTTATATTTTAAAAATTTAGATTTAATGTAATATATTTTGAAATATTATAAAGAAAAAAAAATAATTATTTCCGATTAGGATTCTGGTTCGAATTTTAAATTTTTTGTCGGATTTGGATTTGAATATAAATATTTAAAATTCATCAGATTCGAATTCGGATTCGTATTTCGGGTATGTAGTCGGGTTCGGATTCAGATTTTTAAAAAACTGTCCTGAATCTGATCCGTTGACATTCCTATCCGGAAGAGTGTTTTAATTGTTGGCAAATGAGATGAAGGTTAAATTGCAGAAAATCACTTTGAATATATGATTATGCTCTGTATTTTACCATCTTAGGTTTTCAAAATATGTATACAATCCTCAATTTTGGTTTTCACCATCATAATTAAGAACCCTATTCAGTAATTTTATCATTCGTAAAATATTAAAAAAAGAGCAATGCTACATGTACACCCCGAAGGGGTATACATCATACACCTCCACCATTTTAATGGTGGCGATATTTTTTACGGGTCACATCGAGTGACCCATCATCACACCCCTACCCTTAGATGAGTGGGGTGTATGATGTACACCCCGAAAAGGGTGTACACATAGCATTTTCCTTAAAAAAATCCTAATATATTATTTGAAAAATCAAGTATATATTTATGTCTAGAAAAATTATTCCCGTCAAATCTTACCCAGAATAAATCATTATTTTTCCACCCATCTTTAGGAATTGAGCTATTTTTATATTTATGCTCAGCTTATTAAAAATAATTAAAATAATAAAAAAGTCTAGTTATATTTATGGAAAATGCTAGATGTATACCCCAAATGGGGTGTATATCTTACACCCCACCCATCCTAAGGGTGGGTGAATTTCACTCGTCACATCGAGTGACGAGTGGATGGATACCCACCCTAGGATGGGTGGGTGTAGGATGCATGTACACTCCATTTGGGGGTGTACACCTAGCACTACTCTATATTTATATATTACATATTTAGATATATTAAAATATCATGCAATATTATATAATAATATAATAATAACAACAACATCAATAGTAGTAATAATAATAATAAAAATATTATTATTATTATTATTATTATTATTATTAATTATGATGATGATGATAATAATAATAATAACAAAACAACTACAACAGCTACTGTTGCTATTATTATTATAATTATATTTAGTTGAGCCATAATATTTCTAAAATACCAATCTCTTGGTACTTTTACATCATTTTAATGATGGGGCATCCGAGTATCAATAACCAAATTTTGTAAATATTCAACATCATTTATATATTGTTTAAGTGACTATAAATTTAACAAATTTTAACAGCTTAACTAAGATATATTTGAGACCACTTAATCACTAAATAAATAATATATGTCAAACAATTATAAAAATTAATTTTTGAAATGTTATAAGACACCAATAAAATTTAACGGTGTTGATTATCGATTCGAAAATACTGTCATTGAAAATATGAAATAATAAATATGTTAAATATATAAGGGCTATCATTTATTGTCTTTAATTGTTAATTAATTAACTATATATTTTTTAATTATTTCCTGGTATCAAGGAATAAATATAAAATATAATTTTAATTATTTTCATAAATATAAGAATTTTAGATCAAACACAATTTTATGCTTATTCCTATTTATCCCAAATTTAATAGCTTGAAATTAGAAAAATAAAAAAAATATTTCTAAAAAAATTGCCTCCGAACCAAATGAGGGATGCTAGGTGTACATCCCTTTAGGGGTGTACATCCTACACCCTACCATATGCTGGAGTGGGTATTATTACACTCGTCACATCGAGTGACGAGTAAAATTCACCACATTCCAAAATAAAGTGGGGTGTAAGATATACACCCCTAAAGAAATGTGCACTTATATATACCCGAATCAAATATAGAATTTTCAACCACCTTCCGGATAGTAAAATTGCGGAAGGGGTTGTGATAACAAAATGAGTTAATTGAAAGAAATTTTCTGCCCATTTTGAAAATCAAGGAGGGTGATATATAAGAGATGATATATATAGCGGTGTTTATGTAAATTAGCCTAAGTGATTGGATGTCCAGGTGTTTGGAGGCAAAAGTGCCGCTTGAGTTACAGACCAAATTAATAAGAGATGATATATATAGGAGTGTTTATGTAAATTAGCCTAAGTGATTGGATGTCCAGGTGTTTGGAGGCAAAAGTGCCGCTTGAGTTACATAAGGAGGGTGATATATAAGAGATGATATATATAGGGGTGTTTACGTAAATTAGCCTAAGTGATTGGATGTCCAGGTGTTTGGAGGCAAAAGTGCCGCTTGAGTTACAGACCAAATTAATTGGTCACTGGAGATAGAGATTTTTTGCTTGCTTTTTGGTGTACCTTGCACTACCATGCATCCATATATGAGTTTGTTGTGTCAAATTAAAATGCACTATATATATATATATATATATATATATATATATATAGGGAAATGCTTGATGTACATACACCCCACCCATCCTAGGGTGGGGTGAATTTCACCCATCACTTCGAAGTGATAGATGGAAAGATCCCCACCCTTGGATGGATGGGGTGTACCCTCTACACTCACTTTTGGGTGTAGATATATATATATATATATATATATATATATATATTGGAAAATTCCTTTCCTATTTACTACTCCTATATTTATAAGTGGGCGGTTGCATAGAGACGGTTGTTATAATCGCCTCTATATTTTACCATAGAGTCATTTTAGAGGTGGTTTGGCACAACCGCATCTACATGTTAAATTTTTTTTTCTAAACTTTAATTTTATCTTCCCCTCTTTTTTTTTTTTTTTTCTCCAAAAAAAAAAAATCCTAAATTTAATTTTCCCCCAAAACCATCTCCTCTCCCACCCACCCACTCTCCCCTCTCGCGTTCCTCCTCCTCGGCGGCTCCTCGCAGGGCGCGGCTTGAAACAAATTGATTCGCTTGCAACGACGAGATCAAGCGGGAGCCAATCAGAGAAGGTAGAAAGGCAAAAGGGGAATTAGAACGTATGAATGACAAATTTGATGATCCTGTTAGAGAGATGCGAGAGAAAATGAGACGAAAAATGGATCACTTAAGGACGTCACTACTATCAAATACTCATGTATATTAATTTGATCACAAGTCATTATTAGTAGTATACTTAAATATTTTTGTATTTTCATATCATTGACATATATATTTTATATTATTGGATATGGTGCGGGTGGCAATATCAAACCGATTGATGCATTTTTTCCTAATCATCATCAATCATCGAATGCAAGTCATGAACCTACAAGTGAAGGAAACCGTCGAACAATTTAAATTTTTGTAATGTAGAAAACTCGAATGTTGACTACTTTTAAAATTATTTACACTTTTTGTTATTTAGTATCTTGCTATATGCTATTGGATATACATTGAATGAGATTGTGTTTTGGATATTTTGATCGAAAATTGGAATGTTAAATATTTATTGTTAAGACTAGTGTTAATGTTTATATTGTTGATGATATATTTTTTATGTTCTTGTTGAGACTTGTGTTAATTATGTTTTTTTGTTGTTTGATGAGAAATATAATTCTTTTTCTTATATATTAATATTATATTTTATTCTGATTTGGCTTGTAGAGGCAGTTTAAACAGCCTCTACATAATTGTCTTTTTCATATTAATATATAGAGGCGGTTTCAACCGCCTCTACAGATAGACTAATTTTTGTAGAGGCAGTCTAAACCGCCTCTACAGATTATTTTTTGTAGAGACGGTTTAAACCGTCTCTATATGTTAAAATTTATCTACACCGGCAGTTTAGAGGCGATTGCGGGAACCGTATCTACAATTTGTAGAGGCGGTTTAAACCGCCTCTACATTGCCTGAAAACTGCCTCTACATACGCCTTTTCTTGTAGTGATTAGATCTTGTGCACTGTGTTTCGCTAGTACTTTTCATTTCACAGCACAATTCTTTTTTATTTCTTTTTTAGAAAAGAAAAATCAAAAGGACGATCTTTAATTTACTTTCCAAGCTGTCTTAATTAGAACCCCTGAGAAGCATGAGCCCCCTAGCTAATTAAACTGGTAATCTAGAATCTGCCTGCCTGTTCAGGCTCGATTGAACTTAATGATCCCTTAAATCCTCCATCCTGCGGGTATGCACCTCACTACTTAAATAGTTGTGAGTCCGACTTTTAATTTTTTTCTCTTTAAATCCATCGTTGGATGTACGTACGTAGTTTTTTCAAAAAGTAACATTTAATCTCAATAATTTTTATCTATTTATTTTTTGAAAAAATTTATAAATTAAGAAAGAAGTGGTTAATTGATGATCAGAATTGAAAATATTGACCAGATAAACGACATTCAATCCCTCAGGAGTTCCATGACTCCTAGGATTTGACCTACGTATCACAAGTTTCTCTTGTAGTAGACTTAGTATAAATATATAAATATATACGCAGGGCTTAAAGAAGAATAGGCCGGTCATTATACGTAACAATTAAATGTGATTATTATGCAACTAGTCATTATAATTTATAGAACTATATATAGAAGATAGAGGGGCATGCCTTTATGTCTACAAAACAAATACAATATATATATATATGGCTAGTCGATATTTAATTAGTTAATCTACTAACTAGCTAGGATTAGTGAGTCAACAAGTGTACAGTAATGTAGCTAGTGATGGATACATCATCATAAGATTCGTATCTTTTAAATTAATCACTTAGAGGTGGCTTATAATCCCCACCAATCCCCACCACATGCATTCTCTCTCTCTCTCTCTCTCTCTCTCTCTCTCTCTCTCTCTCTCTCTCTATATATATATATATATATATATATATATATATATATATATATATATATATATATATATATATATATATATATATATATAATGGTATTTTCCACAAGAGCAATGCTACATGTACACTCCGAAGGGGTGTATATCATACATCTTCACCATTTTAATGGTGGCGATATTTTTTACGGGTCACATCAAGTGACCCATCATCACACCTCCACCCTTAGATGGGTGGGGGTGTGAGATGTACACCCCTTACGGGTGTACACATAGCATTTTCCTTTCCACAAAGTCGAGACTCACTTGTCATTGTGCAGTGCTTTGAGTTCCGTGTCGGTCGAAACGGGAATATAATATAATACTAGTATAACATATTTTATATGAAGCAAAATGTTGATATCTTTGAGACATATATATGCAATTCACTTTGTCTAAGCCATGAATATTTGTAATCAACATAAAGTGATAGATGTAGATATATGTACATGCATGTAAGACTCTTAACAAGACGTGCTTACTTGTTAGCTCAGATGTTTGAAATGTACGTAGTCTTCAAACTAACTTGTAGGTTTTTCATTTTAGACCCTAAACTCTTAATTAAAAACTATTATAGTGTAGCCCCAATTCTCTTTTACTCATAGCAAAAAATATTGTTTTACCTTCATATACTGGTGTAGATCTCTATATTCACAAACAATATTCTACTAATCATTAATCTTAATTTTATCTGGTATTCAAATCCTACCGTCCGTAAGGTTGTAACTTTTCAATATTTAAAATTTAAATCAATTGATTAATTAAGATAATGTATGAAATATAGAGCTGACGAATTTATGGTGCATGAATTGATATATATATATATATATATAAACTATGAGATTAAAAAATTTCTTCTCTTAAAATAGGACTAATAATTTGAAAGCTTGGAAACTTAAATTTCAAATTAAAATTCGAAAAGTAATATGAAACCTGACTAGGATTTCAAGGGACTAGTGGTGAAATTCACAGTATTTGAAATGGACATTTCATCTAAGAGGGATGCTAGATGTACACCCCTTTAGGAGTGTACATACTACACCCCACCTCATCCTGAGGTGGGTATTATTTCACTCGTCACATCGAGTGACAAGTAAAATTCATCCCACCCCAGAATAAAGTGGGGTGTAAGATATACACCCCTAAAGGGGTGTATATTTTTATATACCCTTCATCTAATAATCTAAGCTTGCATCATCCTAGGATCTTGTGTTACTTTGGGTTATGTGTCTAATATGATGAGATATTTAGAATTGTGTGGATGATATACAGACGCGTAAATTGCACTACTTGTTCCAAATTTTGAGCAGAGTTCATTTTGATCATGAAATTTTTAATGTTTAAGCTTTATAAATAAAAGAAATGCTATTCATATATTTTATTTTGAAATATATGATACATATTTGATTCATCTTTTTAGGGATGTACAAAAAGTATTTTTCAAAATATATATACTAAAATACTTTGGGGGCACTTAATATAAAACATAAATTATTCTCTAATAATATATATAATATATACACATTAAAATAATTTTTTTTAAAGAGTTTATAAATTATTATTATCCGATAGTTTTAGGACCAAAAGAAACTTTGCTGAAAGTTGGGAGACTAATTAGATAATTTATCATGAGCAATATATTATTCATACACTCTATTTGAGATGGATGATATACATATATATATCCTATTTATTTCCATCCATTCAAAATTAATTATTTTTTACTAATTATATTAACATGACTAATAAAATTTACTTTATTATAAACTAAATAAAAAATAAAATATATATTTTATTTAGTGTGTATAATTAAGTATCAATTTTTATTTACCATTTGAAAGCATCTAGTGAAAGTTTGAGTACAATTCCAAATTTTCTTTCTAGAATACAAGCCGAGATCAATCAACAAGTGGATTTTAGGTGGGTTTACGTCATGTTGACGTGACTAAAAATATGTAGAAGAAATTACTTAACCTCACTATCACGTTGCATATATTAATATTTAATTCAATTAGGTGACCTTTTTGATCGGAATTACTGCCAAGAAGTAAAATCCTGAGATAAGAATAATCCCTAAATAAAATAAGCTATTTGTGTTAACTAGGTGACCTTTTTGAGACCGTTTTGTATTGTAACTGTGTTAACAATTGAAGAAGTAATTGTGTATAGCAAAATCACTGTGTGTTTCATCTATTTTTAAACTGCGAACATGCTGGCTCAAGTGGGAACCTTGATATTTTGTAGGATGCTGCTGATATACAATTACATTATAAACTGTAGGGACAAATTACAAACATATCCCTCAAAATTTTAAAAATATTATAAATATCCCTTCAAAGTTATATATATATATATATATATATATATATATATCATGTTCATAAAATATGTATTACAATAGTTGTAAGGGTTAGAAAGGTAAAACGAGTATTATTTAAGCCATGTTTTTGATGGAATATGAGTAATATGAATAGTTTTGATAATGTTTGTGTAGTATATTGTGAATGTTTGTATGTTGTATTTGTAAGTATATAAATATTTGTGTTTTTTTTTTTTTGTGTTTTCAACGGTTGAAGTAAAAATTATCGCCACGTGAGAGTACGGCACGTGGCGATCGCTATCAGCTAAAGGCATTAGCCGATAGGAGAAACGACCAACAAAAGGGTTATCGTCTTATTCAGGACCAACCTCGGCCGAAGGCAAATATCAGACCGCTTCAGTCGAATGGCGAAAGAGTCGAGACCAAGGTCAACTCTCGGCAGCTCGAGCTGCAGATGGAAAGACCCTTGAAGGAAAGAGTATGAGATCTGGGCGCGAATATCGTAACTGACTCCGAAATGGCAAGTGGCGCCCAGCATTGGAAAGCGTCGAAGATCACACTTCGGCGCGCCGTTTAGGGGATGAACATGGACGGAAAACACCTGCTATCCCATTGAGGAGAATCGACTCAAAAGAAAGTTGTTGAGAGATATGCGATGATTCCCCTTAGATCACGTCCATTACTAAAATCGGCGGTTATACACATGGTTCGGACGGATATAAATAACCGAACTATAGAAAAAAAAGGGGCCCTGCAACCTCGTAAGCCAATGACCACCATTTTCAATACCTTTCAATACCTGCATTTACCACTTTTCTAGACTAAGTTTACCGCTTTCCTAGATAGCTTTTATACCCGCATCTACAACTTTTCTTAGGAGTAGTCGTACTTATAACCGTTCCCTTGTAACCTTTCTTCGAGCAATACAATTCCAAAATCGGCTGTTCAGGCCGTGTCAATCTTTGTCTCCAAACCCCAGTTCGGCTTCTCTAGGCCAAACTCTGTGAGAGTTTGATTGAGAAGAACCCGGTCGAGTAGATCCCTCCTTGGCCGGATCGCTTGATCCCTTTGGCACGCGGCGCATCACACTTAGAGGCTCAACTCGCGGGCCAATCGCGGACCGAACCCGATCAACGGTCAGCATCACATTTCGGCCTCGACAATCTTTTTGGCACGCCCGGTGGGACTCTCAGGTAAACTAGTACCTTTTTTTTTTTCTATCGATAAAATGTCAGACGACAACGGCTTGAATCTCAGAAGCAGAATCGTTCCCAGACATTCGGGGAACGACCAAGCTAGTAGCGCCGGACACGTAAATAACCCGCCACCGACGCTACCAGAGATTTCCAAGACCAGCAGGAGGTCGGCACCACAGGAGGCGACCCTATCTGATTTATTTGGGCAAATCGCCTGAATGTTGGAAACTATCAAGAGGACACAAATGTCCCCCGAGAGAAGCAGCCAGGCACAAGGCGCTCGCCTGGATTCAATGCTGGTCGCGGTAATGACCTCGAATGAAAATGTGGCTCAAATCGGGCAAGTGTTGACCCGAAATGAGCCATACAATGGAGGATTTACCTCCACACTACCCTAGGAATTACTGACGCAATCGATTCAGATGGCGCCGACAATGCCGATATTGCAACCATAAGGAGTTGCACCGCAGGCGGCTACTTATCAAGCGGTGCCGCCGCTGGGGACAGTACAGCCGCAAGTAGCCCCATACCAGACGGGAGCAAGGCCGATGGGGCAGAACATCGGCCATCAACCAGAGAACTATTGGGGGACTCCTCTGCCTCCCCCACCACCGTTTGTCCAGCCTCAGGCTAGGGGCAGGAACGGCGGGTAGGTCCCAGCACAGGGACAGCTCAAAATTAGGCCGGCCAATACGGGCCGCCACCTCTGACGCAACTGGCGGCCCCAGTTCCTCAAGTAGGGCTCGCCGACATCCATGCCCATGTGGAGAAAATTATCTGTAACTCCTTTGGCACCGAGACCAGGTAGGTAATTCGGTCAGTATTCAGATCTCCGTATCCCGCTTATATAGATACGGATCACCTGTACCCGGTGTAATAACAACAATTTTTGAATTTCGGAATCGTATAGAATTTTGGTTATTGGAATGAAATTGGTCTTTTTCGAAATTTAAAGAGGGTGTTGTTTTTAGCTTTTTGAGGACTTGATCCTCGGTGTGGTTTTCACTGGGTTATTGGTGAACTGTGGCTTAAGGGAAGGGTAGAACCTGTTTTTGAATCCTGGGTGCAGGTTGCACCGGGAAGTGTGAATAAATGGAATTTGACAGGTAAGTGGATTTTCGGATGGGAAGGTCATCACGTTGTTGAGCTCGTTGAACGAAGAACGGCGGTGCAATCGAATTGTAAATCCGACTTACGGATCTCCCGGTAGGACACTTTGATGTTAGGGGGTTTGAAAATGCAAGAAGCGGGAATTTTGATACCCGTTAAGATTTATCGGTGCATCAAAATCCGTGATAACGGATATGGGACATTTCAGATGTTTGGCATGCATTTCGAGGAAAGCGGGTGAGAATCCTTCATAAATATTATGGGATTTGGGAATTTTCATACTTTTGGGGCCAAAATGTGGCTTGCGCGCGATCGGCCCCTTTGGGTGACCCTCTAGAGGTGTCGAAGTGCGCTGCGTACCAACAATCAAGCGATCGGGTCGATGAGGGATCTGCTTGGCCGGGTTCTCCTCTGGTAACTCCTCGCAACCGCAACGACCGGTGACTGTCGAAGTGTTGGCGTAAAAAGAAAAAAATTTATAATAAAAAAAAATAGGGGGAAAGATTATGGTTGGTCCGTAATATTGATTTGTCTATATATTTCTAATAAGCTCCGTATAAGCCCAAAATTTTTAACATATTAATAATTTGGGTCCAACAAATTTTACTGCAAATCCAAACACTTAATAGGCCATTTGTGAACACAAGCTTAGGCCATTTGTGAACACAAGCTTATGGGTCTTATCAAAGCTCCGTCGATTTTTTTTAGTCTACCAAATCAGTCGGATCCTATTTTTTTTCTGCCCAGCGGGCCTTACATTATAGACAACTTCTTGTTTAAAGATTCAATTTCAAAAATTATGTTCAAATTAAATTTTGAATTTTGAATTTCAAATTTTCAACCAAATATCAAAATATCTCTCAAATGCCACATATACTCAAATTTAAAATTTGAATTCAACTGAAATCCCTCAATAATATTTTATCTCAAAATATCTCTCAAACGCCACCTATACTTTAATTGAATTTTGAATTCAACCGAAATCCTTCATCCATCAATCACCTCAAAATATATCTCAACCGACTTATCCAAACTCATATTCGAAATTCAAATTTCCAACCAAATTTCAAAATATCTCTCAGACTCCTATTTCATTCGAAATTCAAATTTCCAACCCAATTTCAAAATATCTGTAACACTCCTGACTTCTCCGCAATCGCCGGTGACGACTAGTTCCTGAGGCGGTATGGCGGAGAAGGGTGATGGTCACCCCTTGGGGTGAATGAGAGGGTGGAATTGAGAAGGGAATGAGAATTGAAGAGGGATTTAAGAGGGAGATTGGGGAAGAGATTGAGAAATTGAGGTAGAGAGAAAGAGAGACACAGGAAGAGAGGCTTGGAGGAAAAGTTCTGTATTTTTCATAATCCTTTTTCATTACAAGTTTCTCCTATATGTATGTAGACTACTCTTTAGACTAAACTAAGAATTACAGAAAGTGCATACATAGTAATTGAGATTAATGGCCCCTTCGAAGGAGTGGGCTCTGGGCTCTCCTTCACCCTCTCTGGGTGTCCGACTGGGCCATCCGGGCTCGGCTTGGGGCCTATGGGTGCGGCAGATGCATGGGCCTGCTTGGGCTTCCTCTCTTGGCTTGCTGGTTGGCTTCCCCTTGGTTTGCTGGTCGGCCTGGTTGAACTGCTGGACTCCCTACTTGAACTGGCTTCGAAGTGGTAGCCAGCTGGAGCCTCCTCTTCACTTCCCATGTGCTCTGTCAGTATTCCCCTCCCTCCTGGGGATGTCACCCTGGTCTTATCTGCTCTCCCCTTCACCCGCCCCTTGCTGTGATGCTTCTCCTCGCCCCGCTCCCCTTCGGCGCGCCCCCAAGAACAGGCTAAGCTCCCCTTGCTCCTATTTTATGTACTCTACTTCCTATATGCTACCTTACCTCTCCCTCTTCTTATTCCAGTCCTTACAACTCCCCCCCTCTTGAGATGATCCTTGTCCTCAAGGATTGAAGGCGGGAAACTGCCGCTTCAGGATTCCATACTCCTCCCAAGTGGCCTGCTCCTCTGGGAGGTTACTCCACTTGACTCTCACCTCGGTCACCGCCCGGTTCTCTTTCTTAACCAACCGACGATCTAAGATCCTCTCCGGCTCTGCTAGGAGTTGCCCGTCCTCGTTGGTAAGCGGGATCGCTGGCGACACCCTGTTAGCGGCCGAGGGGCTTTTCTTCAACAAGGATACATGAAACACCGGGTGGATCTTGGTCGCCTCCGGTAGCCGCAGTCGGTAAGCCACTTGCCCGATTCGCTCCCTCACCTCAAAGGGTCCATAATACCTCGCTGTAAGTTTTAAATGCTTTCTTAGTGCCACTGTAGTCTGCCTGTACGGCTGTAGTTTGAGGTAGACCCATTCCCCGACTGAAAATTCCTTCTCTCTCCTACGCGTGTCTGCTTGTTGCTTCATCCTGTGTTGAGCTATCTGCAACCTTTCTCTCAATTCCCTGGTCAGTTGCTCCCTGTCGAGAAGCCACCCCTTCGCGCCGGATTGGCAGGGGTTTGGCTCCGCAGGAACCAGATAGCTCGGAGGGGGTTGGCCATACAATGCCTCATAAGGGGTCATCCCCAGAGAGGTGTGAAAGTTGGTGTTGTACCACCATTCTGCTTGCGCGAGCCATGCATGCCACTTTCTCGTGTGCTGGAAACACATGCACCGGAGATAAGTCTCCAGGCATCTGTTTACCCTCTCCGTTTGCCCATCGGATTGGGGGTGATATGAGGTGCTCATGTGTAATTTGGTACCCAGAAGCTTGAACAACTCCTTCTAGAACGCACTGGTAAAAACCTTATCTCTGTCGGATACGATTCTCTTGGGGCACCCGTGTAGTTTGTATATGGCGCCCATGAACACTTCAGCTACATCTTCTGCTGTGAAGGGGTGCGCCATGGGAATGAAATGACTGTACTTAGTTAACCGATCTACCACCACAAAGATCGTGTCTTTCCCTCCTGATTTTGGCAAGGCCTCTATGAAGTCCATACTAATGTCTTCCCAGATCTGAGTGGGAATCGGTAGTGGCTGTAACAACCCGGGGTAAGGAAGGTTCTCCACCTTGTTCTGGGCACACACAGTACACTCCTTGACCCACTCCTGTACCTCCTTCTTCAACCCCTTCCAATAGAAATATTGCTTAAGCCGCTTGTATGTATGTTGTACCCCTGAGTGCCCACCCATGGCTGAGTTGTGCATCTGTAGCAAGAGCCTTCTTCTTAATTCACCCCCAGCTCCAATGTATATCTTGCCCTTGTGCCTAAGGATCTCATTGTTATAGGTGTATTGCTCCTGTGAATTGGGTTGCAGGGTCAGGGCTGTGATGAGGCCTTCACAGTAGGTATCCCTATATAGCTTTTGGCCACTTCCTCTACCCAAACTGGTAGAGCACTGGATATAGCTAAGGCAGACCCTTCTCTTTCTTCTCCCTCTTCCCTCCTGGACAGTGAGTCCGCGACCTTGTTCTCTCTCCCCTTCCTGTAAACTATCTTGTAATCCAACCCCAGAAGCTTCATCATCCCCTTTTGTTGCATCGGGGTAGTGATTTTCTGTTCAAGCAGATGCTTGAGGCTCTCGTGATCCGTTTGGATGGTGAAAGTCTTCAAGCTGAGGTAATGTTTCCATTTTTGCACCGCCACTAGTATAGCCAAAAATTCCTTTTCGTATGTCGATAAGCCTTTATGCTTCGCCCCAATGGCCTTGCTCAGGTAAGCAATGGGCTTGCCACCTTGACTGAGCACTGCCCCCACTCCAGTCCCACAAGCATCCACCTCTAATATGAAAGGTTGATCGAAATCGGGCATGGTTAAGACCGGGGCTGTGGTCATAGCTCTTTTGAGACTCTCGAAAGCTCCTTGTGCCGCCTCGTTCCAAGCGAAGTTGTCCTTCTTGAGTAGCTCGGTTAAGGGTTTGCTCATAACCCCGTAGCCCTTAATGAACTTGCGGTAATACCCCGTCAACCCTAAGAATCCTCGCAATCCTTTGAGGTTTCGGGGGAGAGGCCAATTGACCATTGCCTCGATTTTGCTAGGTTCTGTGGCCACTCCTTGCGGCGTGATGAGATGCCCCAAGTACTCCACGCGTTCCTGGCCAAAGAAACATTTGTTTCTTTTTGCGAAGAGCTGATTCTTCCTTAATAGCTCAAGCACCATCCCTAGGTGTGCCGTATGTTCTTCCAACCCTCTGCTATGTTGGGTTATATGTAATAAGGATCTAAATAGGGGAAAAAACACCTAGAGGGGGGTGAATAGGTGTAAACGTATAAACACTCAAAAATCGTTGCGATAAAAACCCAATGCGGAAATAAAAATAACTCGCAAAATTTTTTACGTGGAAAACTCCATCACCGGAGTAAAAAACCACGGGACCGATAACACGGCAGAAATCCACTAGAATTAAAACACGTACAAGGTGATTTATCGTACACACTTACGACTCAACCTTTTCCATACGCTCCTAGAGGATCTTCTCCGCTCGCTCCGCGACGCTTCTCGAATCCACGATCTGCGCCCAACGCCGAATCCACGGCGTCCAACGTCGAATCCACGACGGCCGACCGAGTCCACGGTCTTCACCCAATAGCACCCTTCGAATCCACGAACGTGCCTCGCTCCGAATCCACGAGAGCGGTTGAACCTTGAATCCACAAGGACACGCGAATCCACGCGCCGATTTTTGGGGTAAATCGTTGTTTTTGGTGGTGATGATCCGCCGAATACTTAGATCAAAGATAGATCGGAAATACCATCTAAGTATTCATTAGTTTGATTCAACTCAAGATGTGAGTATGAAAACCTAGAATCAAACTAATCAATATAGATGAAGAAATATAGAGTATTCTCTAATGATTTCCTTTCTTCTCTATATGTGGATCTAGAGCCGTATAAGATGATATATGAAAATGACGGCTATGTGGATTAACCCTAGCAAAAGAGTCATAGGGTCTATTTATAGGTTAGAAACCCTAGGAAGGAGATAAGAATAAAAACCTAACATTTCTGGAAATTTTACGGACGGCGATCCGGATCGGATTAGCTGTGATCCGGATCGTCGTAACGAGTCAGGTAGTTCCAGAAAAACGAAGGTTCGGGATCCGGATCGAAGTGCTTGATCCGGATCGTTCATACAGTTCACCAAACATCAACGTTGGGGATCCGGATTGCGAAGCCTGATCCGGATTGTTCAAGGAAGATGGTAAACTCAGTGTTCGGGATCCGGATCAAGAGAGGCTACGATCCGGATTGAACTGGTGTATGAACGAACCACCTTCGGGATCCGGATTGAACAACCTGATCCGGATCCTGAACATGTCCCAAGTCCAGTTTTTGATTTTTATGCAATGAAAGATTCTTCCAAGTGTTTCTACACTACAAGAAGTATTCGGATCACACAAAATCTTTAGTTAAACATACCTGATCCTTTTGAATTCTTCTTTCTTGAGATTGAGTTAAATGATCCAACTTTCTTCACCTTCAATCTTCAAGACTTGAAACTTTCACGAAACTACGCCAACTCAAATTCCGTAACAATCTCCCCCTTTGGCGGTTTCGTAACAAAACACAGATCCACTAAAGAAAATTCAAAAAGATATTTTTGTTGCTATCACCATACAACAAAAATTTACAATGGAGATCCAAAAATTTAAAAACATGAGATAAACTCCTAAAACAGACTCTAGACTTAGACATCTGTACTCTCTGCACAAAGAAATCATTCTTGACAAAAAGAGATCGTTAGATACCTCAAGAATATTTAGCATTCACAACCTAGTACAGAGATAGAGTTTATCTGATCATCATGACATTTGAGAATTCAGATATGTAAGAGAATCATAGTCAAAAACCAACATATCTTCTATGCAGTCAAAAACCAAATGTCACGTTAGTGAACATCAACTTGTTAGTTATATTACATGCCCAAATAGTTAGTTGAATAGTTAGTCGAGGCATGCATTCAAACAAATGAAAACCAAAAGTTGAAGTTCTACTTACCTTTCAAGTTGAGGTTATACTTACCTCGATGTTCACACAATACTTACCTCGATGTTCACACATTCACATCATCATTGTTCAAGTTCGATATTCACATCATCATTGTTCAAGTTCTCTCTAAACTCTCTCCCCATTTTTGTCACAAACAAAGCCAAAATTACAAAAATTTAAGGAGAGTTAAAAAGATCAGAATAAAGAAACGTGAGAGCTGAATAATAACAAAAACTTAAAAATCCGCAAAGGAAAGGTTAGAAATAAAAGTTTATGCAGAGTCGTCGGAGCTGATACACCCAAGCTTCCGAAACATTTTCTTGATCCGTTTGTTCATAGAAGCTTGTTCCTTCTTAACTTCTTTGATATCTTCTCTCATTTCAGCGAAATCAGTAGCCATGCGTTCTTGTTCGTTTGAGAGTCGCTGTTGCTCCTTAAAGATTGAGCTAACCGACGCATCATCATCAGACGTTGATGGAGGTGCTGGTTGTGCTGCTGGTGTAGAGGTTGTCGCTTGTTGTTGTTGTGCTCGTTGCCGGTGAGGAGGTATTATGGGTTCATCTGGCTTCGTCGAGAGAGACTTCACAATTGTCGTCTCATTAATGGTGCCCAAACTGTACATGTATGAGCTCGCGCTTGTATCGACTTTAAACTTTCTAAGGATGCGCATGATAATCATTGGGTAGGGTAGTCTTTCTGTGGGATGAGAGTGTTCCACATACCGCGCCATCCTTGACCAAATGAGATAGGGAATATTCAAGTTTGCTCCCATCAATGCGGCCGGGTTTCCAAGAAGATAAAGGTATAATATTCTGTCCCATCGAAGAACCTTCGTATTCATGTTGGGAAGAATGTTGTAGCAGACAATGAAGTTTATGTACCGATACTCTGGTCGAAGCTCTTTAGAGAAAACAGAATTTCCGGTCGACCGAGTATTTGGAAGACAAATTCCATTAACTACAACTCTCCAGGAGTTGTCGTTGAAGCTTTGAGTTTTTAGGTAATGGAGTCCATCAGCTCTGGCTGTCATACCTAGCACAACTCCAATCAGCTGGGGTGTGACTTTGATTTTGATATTTTTAACCAAAGTGTGAAATTCTCGACGTCCATCCTCGTGATCAATCAGACTTGCAGCGTTCTGATAAAACATTCGAACTGAGTGTGGACAGTACCCAGTAGTCTCAGGGAAGTTGCAAATTTGAGCAAGACCAACTTGGTCAAACAAAGTCCCAAAAGCTACAGATCGTTCCTTCATTGGTTTGACATTGACATGTCTCTCGCCAATGCATTCCCTCTTCTCAAAATTCTTGATTCTTTCGGAGCTGATGAAGTCTTGTGGAGGAGGCTGCCTAGCAACTGGTTCCTCAATGGTAATTCCCTGAGCACTGCCTCTTTTTCTTGCACCGGTTTTTCTTTTTGTTCCAATTGGACTTGGTTCCATAGGGGCTTTTCCTTTTTCAGCTGCAGTAGGCTTTGAAGCTTCAGCAGTTGTTTTCCCTTTGGAGACAATGTGAGCAGCTTGCTCGATTTCGATGTTATCCCAGTCGATCGACTCCGTCTCTGATTCAGTGTCGGAATCATCCTTGGTCTTCTTCGCTTTCTTAGCCTTCTTAGGCTTGACAGTATCCTTGGTATGAACCATGGCAGCAAGTAGAAAAATAATCCAAGTGATCACCATTTTGATTGCTAGTGAGAAATGTATCCTGTGAAGATCAACTCAAGAACACATGAAAAATTGTTAATTTTCAAAAATTTGAAAAATTATACCCAAACAATCATAATCATGTAGAGAGACTAAGAATCAAATTAGTTTTGCAAAAGGACTTTTAAAAATAGATCAATTGCATGATTTTCGAAAATCCTTATTATATGCCCTAAAACCGAAATTTTAGAAATCGAAGCCTAAAAATCCATTAATCAGGAGAATACCTAGCATATAATCAAAACTAATCGACCCAGAGTTCTTATTTCAAAAGAAATTTGATCAAAAACCATCCACAAACAAAATTGATCCAAGAATTTCATCACGTTTGAGGAGGAATAGAGAAAAACGGTGAAAAACCGAGATTTTGATCAATAAAACTTACTTGGAGTTGAAGAACTTGAGTTTGAAAGCTTCCAAGAAGGGTGAAATCTAGAGAGAGAAGCTCTGGAAACTTTGGAACAAAAGATTGGAGTAAAAGAAATCAAAACCCTTTTGTTCTTTATAAAACCCTAGCCGCGATCCGGATCAGACCATGCTTGCGATCCGGATCGGCTACACGCAGTGAGAAACTGCGTTCGGGATCCGGATCGGCAGGTCCAATCCGGATCGTCAGCCCGCAGAAGAATACTTGCGTTCGGGATCCGGATCATCTTGCCCGATCCGGATCGGCACCAACTTTTTCTTTAGAAAATTTCAGAGAAATTCAAGTAAAACCAGAAAAAGATTGTAAGCACAGATGTGTATCAACTTTAAACAGAAATCATCGTTTCATACAACAAGAATTAGATTATGCCAAATCTATCAATAATATCCAAAAATGAAACGAGAATTTACAAAAATTAAATCCCTTAAAGTTGAACACCTTCAATTACATCTAACTTGATCTTATGAGTAATGCCTTTATCAAATCATCAATTCAGTAAAGAAAATGAAATACAAAGATCAATAGATGTTTGAAATCCCAAATATAGTAGATAATGTATCTAGACAATCTGTTGAAGAGAGTGGCTCTTTGAGCATCTTTCTTTAAAAAACCCACCTTATACCAACCTTGAAATTTGACGGAGTCAAGTATTTCAACATGCATTTTACTTAATCAAAATTTGAACAACCATGCTTGGTATACATGTGGTAGCTGCACACAATACTCGGACGACCGAGGTGGTAGCTCTTTCCTCCATGTGGTGGTAGTTTTCACACTCCTCATTGGGATGTAACTCTTTCCACATCTTTTGAGCATTTTACTTTTCTTTGACTCCCCCTCAATTGGCTATCAATTATTTAAGATATAAAGTATTCAACCAAAAATTGATCTCGATTTCATACTCGACTAAGCAGTCAAATAAGATAATGACTATACCAAGAGATCATTGAGAGAGAAATTGACTTTGATCACTCAGAAGATGATTTAATTAACATAAATGATCATTGCAACAGTGAAATATTATGATGGCAAAAGCATAATAAATTTCTAAATGTGCGAAAAGATGCAATTAAAGTCAATTATGATCTATGCTCAATTAATGTCCTATGTACAAACATAGATAATGAACAGAACAAAACAAAAACAAAACCTATCCTAAGCAAAGGTTTCAAAAAGAAGTTTATTTCAAGGAAAGCATTCCAATTGCTTTTCGCAAATGAATAAAACGTTTTTGATTCAAAGGTTTTGTTAGAATGTCAGCTAATTGATCCTAAGTTGAAATATATGAGAGTTGAAGAGTATTTGATTCAACTAGCTCTCTAAGAAAATGATATCTAAGTTCAATATGTTTTGTTCTAGAGTGCAACACAGGGTTTTTAGAAATGTTAATTGCACTTGTGTTGTCACAAAGAATTGTTACCGAAGATGCTGAAATCCGGAAGTCGCTCAATACGCTTTTCATCCAAATGAGTTGAGTTGAACAACTTCCAGCTGAAATGTATTCCGCTTCGGCAGTCGAGAGTGCTATGCAATTCTGCTTTTTACTGTGCCATGCAACAAGGCAATGGCCAAGATAGAAGCATGCACCACTCGTGCTTTTCCGATCATCCACTGATCCTGCCCAATCGGCATCTGAGTATCCAACAATATCCAAACTTGTTCCCATAGGATACCAAATTCCGAAATTAATTGATCCTTTGATATACCGGATGATCCTTTTCACCGCTTTCAGGTGAACCTCCTTTGGTGCAGATTGATATCTCGCGCAGATCCCAACACCAAAAGATATATCCGGGCGACTAGCCGTGAGGTAAAGTAGACTTCCAATCATACTTCGATACAGTTTCTCGTCTACATTCTCACTTTGTGATTCACTTCCAAGTCCCTTGTGGCTAGTTCCCATTGGAGTCGGAAAATCCTTCGAATTTTCAAGATCAAACTTTTTAACCAACTCCATTGCATACTTGGATTGACTCAAGTGAATACCTTCATCATTTTGTTTAATTTGCAATCCAAGGAAATAAGTCAATTCGCCCATCATGGACATCTCAAATTCGCTTTCCATGGTCTCCGCGAATTTAGAAGCATCATTATCTCTTGTTGCGCCAAATACAATGTCATCGACATAGATTTGTGCTACAATGAAATTGCTTTGATAATACTTCACAAAGAGAGTCCTATCAGCTCCCCCTCGAGTGTAGCCCTTCTCCAAAAGGTGCTTTGTCAACCTTTCGTACCATGCTCGCGGTGCTTGTTTCAGACCGTAAAGAGCCTTTTTCAAACGAAAAACGTGGTTAGGTTGTTTATGGTCTACAAAACCTTTCGGTTGAGCCACATAAACTTCCTCATTTAAAAACCCATTTAGAAATGCGCTCTTAACGTCCATTTGAAATAATTTGATTTTAAAATGACAAGCAATAGCAAACAGTATACGAATGGACTCGAGTCTAGCTACATGGGCGAATGTTTCATCAAAGTCTATACCTTATACTTGAGAGTAGCCTTGAGCAACTAATCGTGCCTTGTTCCTGATGATAGTACCATCCTCATTTTTCTTGTTCTTGAAGATCCATTTGGTACCTATCACATTATGTTGCTTTGGAGGCTTCGTTAATTCCCAGACTTTGTTTCGCTCAAATTGATGGAGCTCTTCCTGCATTGCTTTAATCCAGTAGTCATCCTGAAGAGCTTCATCTATGTTCTTTGGTTCGATTAAAGATACGTAGCAAGCGAATCCACAAACCAACTGCCTCCGAGTTCTAACTCCTTCTTGTGGATCTCCAATAATATTCGATTCCGGATGATCCTTGAAGATTCGTAGCATTTGTTGAAACGGAGTACTCGGAGATATATGAGATGATTCCTGCACATTAGATAAACTTGAAGAACCATTAGATGCATCATTAATATTGGAAGTATTATTATGAGAAGATGCAACGGCAGGAGAATCATCATCTAGAGAGATATCGAGGGTAGATTTTTCAGATGCAAAGTGAAAAGCTTCATCTACTTTAACATTTATAGATTCTACGATCGTCTTAGATTCCAAGTTAAATACTCGATATGCTCTACTATTAGTAGAATACCCCAGGAAAATCCCTTCGTCACTTCGTGAGTCAAACTTTCCAAGATTTTCACGGTCACGTAAAATGTAACACCGACTCCCGAAGATGCGAAAATATTTGATGTTGGGTTTTCTACCACACCATAGTTCATATGGTGTATTTAACGTTCCCGGGCGCAAAAACACTCGATTAATGACATAGACAGCGGTGTTCACAGCTTCAGCCCAAAAATGTAGCGGTAAATTCCGGCTATGAAGCATCACACGCGCCATCTCTTGAACAACCCTGTTTTTGCGCTCGACAACACCATTCTGTTGAGGTGTATAGGGTGCAGAGAATTCATGCTTAATACCGTTTGAAGTACAAAAGTCAATGAATTTAGAATTAATAAATTCTCCACCTCTATCACTTCTAACACGAATGATCTTTTCATTCTTTTCAATCATAATACGAAGGCAAATCTCATGAAAAGAATCAAAAGTATCAGCTTTCTCTTTTGAAAATGCTACCCAAGAATACCGAGAGAAATCATCAATCATCAAGAAAATATACCAGTTACCTCCCAAAGATGGTTGACGAGTTGGCCCCATTAAATCCATGTGTAAAAGTTCCAAAGGCCGTTTTGTACCAACGTGGTTCAAGTTCTTGTGTGCAGTTCTGGACTGTTTTCCCTTTTGGCAACCACCACACACAATGTTTTGTTTAAATAAAAGTTTTGGAACCCCCTTGACCACGTCCTTGTTTGAAATTTTAACAAGTTCCTTAAAATTTATGTGACCTAGCCTTTCATGCCAAAGAGTTTCATTATTCAAAGAAACTAGGTTACATTTTTCTGAAATTTTATTAGGAACAACATAGCAATTGTTTTCAGATCTAACCCCTTTTAAAAAGAAGACATGGTCCTTATCAGTTACAACGCATTCAACAGATGAAAAGTTAACTGAAAAACCATTGTCGCAAAGTTGACTTATGCTTATGAGGTTAGTCTTAAGGCCATCAACAAATAAGACGTTTTTCAAAATCGGGCCATCTGGAATAGCTACCGTCCCTTTTCCAACAATTTTGGAAGATCGACCGTCTCCGAAAACAACAAGTCCACCGGAGATTTTCTCAAGATTTTGAAAACTATTTTTGTCACCGGTCATGTGACGGGAACAACCGCTATCCAGATACCAAGACGAACTATCATATGCATGCAAGGAAACATTGGTAACAAGACAAGGAAAAATTTCACCTTTGCGCACCCAAACCTTTTTGGAATGCGTCGGTAATGGTCGTGAAGTTATAAGCCTAGGTGAAAGCATCTTGTTAAAACGATTGCTGCTCCTTGATGTGGTCGTCTTGCGCGGTAAACTACCAGGGTTCTTTTCTTTCAATTGATTTGGAATTGATTTCCGAGGAATCACCTTTGTGGTAGTCATTGCAAGAGATGTTTGAGGTGAGCATTTGACTCCCGTCTTGCAATATCTTCTTATGTGCCCTGAAACACCACAACGAAAACATACCTTAGATCATGACGATCCCAAAGAGGATGAAGTAGGTTTGTTGTCGTTATTTGTCTTGAATTCCGGTGTCGGAGGAGGAGATACCGACTGAGGCACAAAGACTGTCCCACTCGAAATTGGACTGTTTCCAGTTTGAGTGTATCCGAGGCCGAACCGATTTGATTGACCAAGACCAAGAAGTCTATCCAACTTACTCCTTCGTGAAGAGAATCGTTGTAAGCCATCCTTGAGTTGGAAAATGGTCTTTGTCATTTCCAGGTTATCCTGTCGAGCCTCGTTGTAGAGCTTTGAGAAGTGATTCGCTTTATCCACCAGATTTGTATGTTCCTTCTCAAGTTGCTCATTGGACTCTTGAAGGGAAACATTTGCTTTTATCAGGTTTTCCCTTTCCACTTCAAGAGCGTTTGAGAGAGAAGTTGCCCTTTTTGCTTCTTCTTCGAGATCATGCAATCTCCCTCTCAAACTCTTGTTTTGCTTAGCCACTTTCTTTGAATCCCTCAAAAGTCTGTGGTAGGCTAGAGCAAAATCTTCACCTTCCGAATCATCCGATTCGTTGTCCGTTGCAATCTTTTCAACAGTGGAGTTGGACAACGACTCGGATGTACTTGCCATAAAGCACATGAAGGGTGAAGATATGGACGCGTGGAATGCCGTGGAGCTCTTTTCTTCATCACTTGAAGACGACTCATTTGACGTTGAGTTGTCATCCCAAGTGACGACTTGCATCGCCTTCTTCTTTGCCGGATACTTGTTGGGACACTCCGTTGCAATGTGGCCGTAGCCTCGACATTTGAAGCATTGTAGTTGTCCCTCTGAACTTTTCTTATCCTTTGAGAAGTTCTCTTGCTTTCTTGACTTGTAACTTGAAGTACCCTTGCCTTTGTTCGACTTTCCGAAGGATGGAGATTTACTTGAATTACCCCTTCGAAAGTTGCGGCGAAACTTCCTTGTCAAGAGAGCGAGCTGCTTCTCAAATTCCTCCATAGAAAGGTTCTCGTCATCGTCTGAGGAGGATGTATCCGCGTCTTCTTCCTTAGTTATTTTCAACGCATAACCTGAAGACTTAGAAGTGGATGCCTTTCCAGAAGAATTGTTAGTAGTAAACGTCATTTCATATGTTTGTAATGAACCAACTAATTCTTCTACACGTATTTCGTCCGGGTGTTTAATAGTTTCAATGGCTGTAACCTTTGGGCGAAATCGTTCAGGAAGAGTTCTTAAGATCTTTCTTACAATCTTAAATTCTGGAATCTTCTCTCCCAGGTTAGCACATGAGTTTACGATGTCTTGCAATCGTGTATAGTAGTCCGTGAAAGATTCATTTTCTGCCATCAAGATAGAGTCAAACTTGCTCGTAAGCATTTGCAGTTTCTGAATCTTCACGAGGTTAGTTCCCTCATGTGTAACCTGAAGAACATCCCAGATTTCTTTCGCAGTCTCACATGCTGAGACGCGAGAGAACTCAGTTTGAGATAAGGCATTAAAAATAGCATTAATTCCCTTGCCATTGTAAGAAGAAGAATCTAACTCTTCCTTGGTCCATTTCGACCTAGGTTTTAAGGTGCGAACATCTGAGATAATTTCAGTTGGATTAGACCATCCTAATTCAATTGATTGCCACACCCGTTCGTCGATGGAAATTAAAAAGGCTTTCATCCGTACTTTCCAGTACGCATAATTTGTTCCATCAAAGAAGGGGGGTCGATTGATGTTTCCACCTTCAACCATTGTTTACAACCCTATTCCCGCTCTGATACCACTTGTTGGGTTATATGTAATAAGGATCTAAATAGGGGAAAAAACACCTAGAGGGGGGTGAATAGGTGTAAACGTATAAACACTCAAAAATCGTTGCGATAAAAACCCAATGCGGAAATAAAAATAACTCGCAAGATTTTTTACGTGGAAAACTCCATCACCGGAGTAAAAAACCACGGGACCGATAACACGGCAGAAATCCACTAGAATTAAAACACGTACAAGGTGATTTACCGTACACACTTACGACTCAACCTTTTCCATACGCTCCTAGAGGATCTTCTCCGCTCGCTCCGCGACGCTTCTCGAATCCACGATCTGCGCCCAACGCCGAATCCACGGCGTCCAACGTCGAATCCACGACGTCCGACCGAGTCCACGGTCTTCACCCAATAGCACCCTTCGAATCCATGAACGTGCCTCGCTCCGAATCCACGAGAGCGGTTGAACCTTGAATCCACAAGGACACGCGATCCACGCGCCGATTTTTGGGGTAAATCGTTGTTTTTGGTGGTGATGATCCGCCGAATACTTAGATCAAAGATAGATCGGAAATACCATCTAAGTATTCATTAGTTTGATTCAACTCAAGATGTGAGTATGAAAACCTAGAATCAAACTAATCAATATAGATGAAGAAACATAGAGTATTCTCTAATGATTTCCTTTCTTCTCTATATGTGGATCTAGAGCCGTATAAGATGATATATGAAAATGACGGCTATGTGGATTAACCCTAGCAAAAGAGTCATAGGGTCTATTTATAGGTTAGAAACCCTAGGAAGGAGATAAGAATCAAAAACCTAACATTTTTGGAAATTTTACGGACGGCGATCCGGATCGGATTAGCTGTGATCCGGATCGTCGTGACGAGTCAGGTAGTTCCAGAAAAACGAAGGTTCGGGATCCGGATCGAAGTGCTTGATCCGGATCGTTCATACAGTTCACCAAACATCAACGTTCGGGATCCGGATTGCGAAGCCTGATCCGGATCGTTCAAGAAAGATGGTAAACTCAGTGTTCGGGATCCGGATCAAGAGAGGCTACGATCCGGATTGAACTGGTGTATGAACGAACCACCTTCGGGATCCGGATTGAACAACCTGATCCGGATCCTGAACATGTCCCAAGTCCAGTTTTTGATTTTTATGCAATGAAAGATTCTTCCAAGTGTTTCTACACTACAAGAAGTATTCGGATCACACAAAATCTTTAGTTAAACATACCTGATCCTTTTGAATTCTTCTTTCTTGAGATTGAGTTAAATGATCCAACTTTCTTCACCTTCAATCTTCAAGACTTGAAACTTTGACGAAACTACGCTAACTCAAATTCCGTAACATGCTATAGATTAAAATATCGTCGAAAAATACTAGCACAAATTTTCTCAAGTAAGGGGCAAATATATCATTCATAAGTGTCTGAAAGGTAGCCGGGGCATTGGTGAGCCCAAACGGCATCACCAAAAACTCGTAGTGACCCGAATGGGTTCTAAAGGCAGATTTATAGATATCATCCGGATACATCCTAATCTGGTGATAACCCGAGCGTAGGTCGATTTTAGAAAAGTACCTCGAGCCGTGGAGCTCGTCCAGGAGATCATCGATTATGGGAATGGGGTACTTGTCGTTGATGGTTTCCTTGTTCAGTTGTCGGTAATCGACGCATAACCTCCAACTCCGATCCTTCTTTCTAACGAGCAACACCGGTGAGGCGTACGGACTTGTACTCTTCCGGATGAGGTGGGCTTGTAGCATCTCTGTCACTTGTGCCTCAATTTCCCCTTTTTGCTCATGCGTGTACCTGTAAGGCCTCACATTGACCGGTTTGGCCCCGGGTTGCAAGGGTATCTTGTGATCATAGGATCGCGGAGGGGGCAGGCCATGGGGCTCTTGGAACACATCAACATATTGCTCCAACACTTTGGCTACTTCTCTGGGAACTTCCTTTTCCCCCTCTCCTCCTTGATCCGATAAGCGCGCTACGGCACAACAGTGACCTTGCAAGCTTGCCCTGTACCATTGCTGCGCGCTGATGACCGTCAATTTCCCTCATTCTGTGATCCCCTTAAGTGTTGTCAGCTTACCCTCCCTACTAAAAGACACCGAGTGGTTGTCGTAGTCAAAAGTGACCCTCCCGTATTGGCGAAGCCAGTCGATGCCCAGTATAATACTAGATCCGTCGAGTCTGATTGCTCTCAACTCGGCTTGATAGGGTTCTCCCTGCATAGTCCACTTAAACCCCGTACTCTTCAGTTTACTTAGGACTTTATGCCCGTTCGCCACAGTGACCACCAGGGGTGAAGCCGAGGTTAACGCAATTTTCATTTCTCTCGCCGCTTGGAAATCTATGAAGCTATGCGTGCTTCCGGTATCAACCAATATCACTAAAGTTTTGCCGTTGGCTTCACCCTGCACCTTGATGGTTTCCTGCTGTTTCTCTCCACTTAGGGCGTGAACGGACATACCAATCTCTTCGGTTTCTTCTTCTAGTGGGCAGTACTCTTCTCCTTCTTCTTCTACTTCAGTCTGCTGCAACAGACTCTCGTCGAATACTTCTTCCACCCCGGGAAGGCCTTCAGCCTGGTTGAGGGTTCTTCCAGGGCAGCGATGCCCCGGTTGATATTTGTCCCCACACTTGTAGCAAAGTCCCGCCGCTCGTCGCTGCTCAAAGAGTTGCTTACTAATAAGTGTTTGTTCCCCTTGAGGACTAGCTCTGTTCCCTTCGTAAGCCCTGTATTGAGGCCTCGGAAAGTTGGCCTTAGCGGGGTTGTTACCTACAGCTTGTGCCCCTGGAGCCCTGTTGAGCCCCCTTTGCTTTCTCCACAGCAATGATATCGCTTGTTCATGTAACCTGGCCTGCTCGTAGACTTCTTCGAGCGTGGCTGGTTTGGAGAGATCTAAGTAAGGGACTAGCTCCTCTTTCAATCCACTAATGAAACTTTGCATGAAGTGTTCTTCACTCAAGGCGGGGTTGATATACAGCATTCTAGCCCTTAATTCTTCAAATTTTTCCTGGTACCTCTCCACAGTTCCGGTTTGGGTTAGTTTGTTGAACTCTCTTATCAGGGTCCTCACCCCTGGGCCCTCAAACCTCTTATATATGGCCTCGGTTAGCTCTTCCCAAGTGATGTCGGGCTTGTCTATCAAGTATCCTTCCTTCCATCGATGCGCCTTTCCGGTGAAATGCATGGTAGCCACTTCGACCCAATGCGTGTCCGGTATTTGGTAAATCTTGAAGTACTGTTCCGTCTTACTACTCCACTCTCTCGGCTCCTCTCCGCCGAAAACTGGGAACTCAAGCTTCGGGTATGGTAAGTGATAGTTAGCTCTCTGGTGATTTTCCTCCCATCTCTCCTGATTTCTATATGGATTTTGTAGGATACCCTTCCCTCTATCCGCTTCTGTGCTGCGAGACGTGCTACCATTGTGCTAGTTATAAGGCTGTTGTAACCCCTCACGGATCACCACTGGGGGGCTGCTGTTGGGGACAGGGCTAATGGGGGTGGAGCCCTGCTGCTGGGCTTGAGATTGGACCATGTTTAGTAGTTGCTCATACTTGCGATTGTTGTCCTGGAACATAACCTCGAACTTCTTGGTTGCCTCGGTTTGGAATGCCTCAAACTTGTGCTGCTCCTCCCTTCGCGCTCCCTCCATTTGCAATGCTAGGGCCCCGATCTTCTGGTTGCATTCTAAGCTATTTTGCTGCAGTTGCTCCTCGATGGCCCGCAAAACCTCACTGAGGTCTTTAGCGCGAGCACCTTCTGTCATGTCTTCTCCTTGGTTGAGTTCGCTCAGGTATTTAAACCGGTTAGCCTTCTTCTTCCCTATCTTGCTTCCTGGTTGTGGCCGGTGGTTAATTGTGTTGCTTGCACCCCTATTCCCGTCGTTTGGTTGCCTTGGATACCTTGTGGCTCGGTTGCCCTTGAAATTTTTTTTTTTGTTGCCTGTTGCTCGGTGTGGTTGGTTTCTTGTGGCCTGCGAGGGAGTTGTGATGCTGCTGCTGATTCAGTAGCCTGTTGCCTTCCGTTTGTGGTTGCCTTTGAATTTTGGTTGCCTGTTGCTCGATGTTGTCGATTTCATGTGGCTTGTGAGTGAATTGTGATGTTGCTGCTGCTTCAGTAGCCTGTTGCCTTCCGATTGTGGCTGCCTGCGGTTCGGTAGATGATGGCGCGCCGATCCCTAGGATCGTGCCGCTCTGATACCAGTTGTAACACTCCTGACTTCTCCGCAATTGCCGGTGACGACTAGTTCCTGAGGCGGTATGGCGGAGAAGGGTGATGGTCATCCCTTGGGGTGAATGAGAGGGTGGAATTGAGAAGGGAATGAGAATTGAAGAGGGATTTAAGAGGGAGATTGGGGAAAAGATTGAGAAATTGAGGTAGAGAGAAAGAGAGACACAGGAAGAGAGGCTTGGAGGAAAAGTTCTGTATTTTTCATAATCCTTTTTCATTACAAGTTTCTCCTATATGTATGTAGACTACTCTTTAGACTAAACTAAGAATTACAGAAAGTGCATAGTAATTGAGATTAATGGCCCCTTCGAAGGAGTGGGCTCTGGGCTCTCCTTCACCCTCTCTGGGTGTCCGACTGGGCCATCCGGGCTCGGCTTGGGGCCTATGGGTGCGGCAGATGCATGGGCCTGCTTGGGCTTCCTCTCTTGGCTTGCTGGTTGGCTTCCCCTTGGTTTGCTGGTCGGCCTGGTTGAACTGCTGGACTCCCTACTTGAACTGGCTTCGAAGTGGTAGCCAGCTGGAGCCTCCTCTTCACTTCCCATGTGCTCTGTCAGTATTCCCCTCCCTCCTGGGGATGTCACCCTGGTCTTATCTGCTCTCCCCTTCGCCCTCCCCTTGCTGTGATGCTTCTCCTCGCCCCGCTCCCCTTCGGCGCGCCCCCAAGAACAGGCTAAGCTCCCCTTGCTCCTCTTTTATGTACTCTACTTCCTATATGCTACCTTACCTCTCCCTCTTCTTATTCCAGTCCTTACAATATCTTTCAACCGATTTATCCAAACTTACCCATATACTATTTATTTGGAATTCAATTTTGAATTTTTGAATCCAAGCAAATTCCCTCGTTCGTTAACCGTTCAATTTTCAAATTTGAAATTTAAAATTCGAATACAACCATACTTCCTCAAATTTGAACATAACCATTCAATTTTAAAATTTGAAATTTGAAATTTAAATACAACCATACTTCCTCAAATTTGAACATAACCGTTCAATTTCAAAATTTAAAATTTGAAATTTAAATACAACCATACTTCCTCAAATTTGAACATAACCGTTCAATTTTAAAATTTGAAATTTGAAATTCGAATACAACCATACTTCCTAAAATTTGAACATAACCGTTCAATTTTGAAATTTGAAATTTGAAATTTAAATACAACTATACTTCCTCAAATTTGAACATACCATATTCAGTTTTGAAATTTGAAATTTGAAATTTCAATACAACCATACTTTCTCAAATTTGAACATAACCGTTCAATTTTGAAATTCGAACACATATGGAAATTTGAACATAATCGGTTAATTTTAAAATTCGAACATATTCAATTTTGAAATTTGAAATTTGAAATTTAAAATTTGGACATAACCATACCCCCCTCAACATATTGAAAGTTGAATATAACCATTCAATTTTAAAATTTGAAATTTAAAACTTGAATATAACCATCTTCCCGCAATTTGAACATATTCAATTTTAAAATTTGAAATTTAAAATTTGAAATTTGAAATTTGAAATTTGAATATAACAATTTTCCCAACGTATTCAAATTTGAACCACGAATTTTTTTCAACAAACCCACATTCCCACGTACGTTGTTACTCAACAAACCCGCATTTCCTCGCTAACCCCTTAACAAATCCCAACAAACCCCACACGATATTTCTCTGCCACTCCCCACTATAAATAGAGAAAATATAAAGAATAAAAGGAGAGATTTTTGATCTGAAGGAGAACAACACAAGCCCACCGCAACAAAGAGAAAAAAAAAAAAAAAAAAAACAACAACATCCTCCCAAATTCCACCACATATCGTATATTCCCACAACGCAATATTACGCCGTACGTTCTACAGCTTCGACTTCCCCGCCACCTCACCGTCTCGTATCGTATCTTCTCCGCCACCTCACCGTCTCGTATCGTATCTTCTCAGCCGTACACTCCCAGGTAAGAAAAAAAAAAAAAAAGGAAATTTAATTAAGCCGGTTCGGGTTTTCTTCGGACGCCATAACTTTAGGCTCATCCCAAAGCCTGTTCGGGTTTTTCTTCGGACGCCCTAACTTTAGGCTCATTCCAAAACCGGTTTCGGATGATTTCTTCGGACATCCGAACATAGATTAAATAAAAAAAAAGGAAAAGAAAATTTAATAAAGCCGGTTCGGGTTTTCTTCGGACGCCCTAACTTTAGGCTCATTCCAAAACCGGTTCGGATGATTTCTTCGGACATCCGAACATAGGTTAAATAAAAAAAAAAAAGGAAAAGGAAATTTAATAAAGCCGGTTCGGGTTTTATTCAGACACCCTAACTTTAGGCTCATTCCAAAACCGGTTCGGATGATTTCTTCGGACATCCGAACATAGGTTAAATAGAAAAAAAGGAAAAGGAAATTTAATAAAGCCGGTTCGGGTTTTCTTCGGACGCCCTAACTTTAGGCTCATTCCAAAACCGGTTCGGATGATTTCTTCGGACATCCGAACTTAGGTTAAATAAAAAAAAAAGGAAAAGAAAATTTAATAAAGCCGGTTCGGGTTTTTTTCGGACGCCCTAACTTTAGGCTCATCCCAAAACCGGTTCGGATGATTTCTTCGGACATCCGAACTTAGGTTAAGTCAAAAAAAGGGATTGCTTCGGATCCCAAATTATTTTTTTAAAAAGTGATTTCTTCGGATACCAAACCAAAATATAAGATAAAAGGGATTGCTTCGGATCCCAAATCAAATTACAAGATAAAAGGGATTACTTCGGATCCCAAATTATAAAAAAAAAAGGGATTTCTTCGGATCTCAAATCAAAATAAAATAACGGGGATTTCTTCGGAACCCAAATTATTATTTTTTTTTTTTAAAAAAAAGAGATTTTTCGAACCACAAGATAAGATTAGGGGATTTTCTTCTGACCCCAAATAAAATAAAATAGAAGGGGATATCGAAACAAACAGAAATTTCTTTGAATCCAGAGTCGATTTCAAACAAGATTCAAATGGGGTCTAATCAACTTGGAGCCTAAATCCAAGAGGCCTAATAAATAACGCGCCCTGTCCATATATGGGCACTGAATCCAATCCACATATGACATAAGCTCAGTCCACATACTGCCCCAAATCCAGTCCATATATAATATAAGTCGAGTCCACAAATAAAAAAATCCAAAACCCATTCGATCCACAAATAAAAAAACCCAAAACCCATTCGATCCACAAAAAAAAAAAAAAAAAAAACCCAAAACCCATTCGATCCACAAATAAAAAAAATCCAAAACCCATTCAATCCATAAATAAAACCCACAACCCATTCAATCTCATCGCCTTAACACATATAATTAAGACAAAATTATATTCAAACCGACTAGATTCTAAATCATATACATAGAATTTAGCCAAATCCAATTCGATCGAGCTCTAACACATATATATAGAGTTCATTCAAATCAACCCAACTAATCCTAATACATATACTTAGGGTGTAGTTAACTTTTTACTCTAGCACATATATCTAGGGTAGAAACCAAATCAACTCAACTAATCCTAATACATATACTTAGGGTTAGTCAACCTTTTGCTCTAACACACATACTTAGAGCGAAAGATCAATCAAATTTGATGAATCCTAATACATATACTTAGGGTTTAGTCAAATTCTCACTCTAGTACATATAACTAGAGTGAAAAATATATCAAACTTGGCCAATCCTAATACATATAGGACTTAGCCGCCTCCTACTTTCGAGTAGCATCAAATCCGACCCACCTCAATACATATCCTTGGGGTTTGGTCATGTCTCCACTTTGGAACATACGCCAAATGTGAAATCAAATATAATTGAACTCTAATACATATATTTAGAGCCAATTAAACCCAATTAAACTCTAATACTTAGAGTTTAATATCGACTAGTTCTCAACACATATAATCGGCATCAAGTCAACTTCAAATCCAGCTAAATCCTAACACATATACTTAGGATTTGGCCAATCATTAGGATACGATTTATTCTATCCTCCTCACAAAGGTCTCCTAATCGAAGGTGCCCCAATCACACGGGGGTAATTAACGATAGATGCTTGCGTCTATTGGAAGTCATGGATCCGCAATACCTGATACCCACATACACCCATCCACATATATAAATATCCATCTAAATCGTGAATACCATCCCATGGGAATCCCGAAAAAAGAGGAACCGCGCGAGACGAGTCATTCGAGATCGCAGACAAAATGGCACGCCCGGTGGGACGTGACTTCTCCTTCCATCTTTGAGACCTTTAATATATATTAAAAAAAAGGAAAAAAAAAGAAAAAAAAATCTGTAAAGGTAAATCCTAATGCTTACATCGAGAAAGTAGCACCAACATACATGAACATTGCTACTTTTACTGGGGGCATGATTACCTTTACTACCCTTTCCCAATAATGCACACAATACGGTTAATTCTTCGGCTGCAACCTAAATAATCTAATGGGGGCATACCCAATCCTCTTCACCAACCCGTAGGTGAACAGCTCACCTACTCACCTCCATCCAAAAGGATGGTGTTCAAAGACAAGCTCATATTTTTTGAAGAACCAGTCAAAAAAATCGTCGGTATTTAATAGGCTGATATTTTCTGGTGGCACGACAATTATAATCCCTCCAACCGGAGCTTCTTTTAAGAGGAGTAATCGCCACCGACTCAACCGAGAAAAAGTTACCAGGGGATTCGTGAAAAAAATGCGATAATTGTTGTTTTTATGGTCAAAATGCATCGATTAGAATTTTAAAGGAAATATCACAAAAAAAATAAAAAAAAATTTTTAAAAAAAAGGGAAAAAAAATCTCAAAAAAAAAACAACAAAAAAAAAAGAAAAAAAAATCTCAAAAAAAAAACAACAAAAAAGGAAAAAAAATGAAAAAAAAGGAAAAAAGAAAAAAGAAAAAAAGAAAAAAGAAAAAAAAAAGAAAAGCAAAAAAAAGAAAAAAAAAACAAAGAAAAAAGAAAAAAAAAAGAAAAAAAAATCTCAAAAAAAAAAACAAAAAAAAAAAGAGAAGAAAAAAAAAGAAAAAAAAAAATCTCAAAAAAAAAACAAAAAAAAAAGGGAAAAAAAAAATGTAAAAGAAAAGAAAAAAGAAAAAGAAAAAAGAAAAAAAAACGAAAAAAAAAAACCATTCCCGGCTGTTGTATAACCCCATAGGCAAAAATGGGAACCTCGCTGTGAGAATACACAATTCGAAATCACAGGCAAAAGTTAGGGGAAGGCATCGGGTGAAAACCCATGTGGGCGCCCGATTGCCACCAAAAACATATTTTTCTTTCAAAACAAACCCATATTTTTCAATAAATTCATATTTTTAAAAATAAACCAAAATAAACTCACATTTTTTTAAAACTCAAAAATATTTGTTTTTCAAATATATTTTTGTCTACGACGGAATGCTAACTGATCTTAGAGTCGGTTATGTACAACAATTTTGTTTGCTCATCGAGACAAAATACACTCGTATTTTTCAATACAAAAAAAAAAATCTCAAAAAAAAAAAATACCAAAAAAGGAAAAAAAAAAGAAAAGAAAAAAAAAAGAAAAAAAAAAAAAAAAGAAAAAAAGAAAAAAGAAAAAAAAAATCATTCCTGGCTGTTGTATAACCCCACAGGCAAAAATGGGATCCCCGCTATGAGAATACACAATTCGAACTCACAGACAAAAGCTAGGGGAAGGCATCGGGTGAAAACTCATGGGCGCACGATTGCCACCAAAAATATATTTTTCTTTCAAAACAAATCCATATTTTTCAATAAATCCATATTTTTCAAAATAAACAAAAATAAACTCATATTTTTTAAAACTCAAAAATATTTGTTTTTCAAACATATTTTTGTCTAAGACGGAATGCTAACTGATCTTTGGGTCGGTTATGTACAGCAATTTTATTTGCTCATCGAGACAAAATACACTCGTATTTTTCAATACCAAAAAAAAAATCTCAAAAAAAAAAATACCAAAAAAGGAAAAAAAAAAGAAAAGAAAAAAAAAAGAAAAAAAAAGAAAAAAAAAGAAAAAAAGAAAAAAGAAAAAAAAAATCATTCCCGGCTGTTGTATAACCCCACAGGCAAAAATGGGATCCCCGCTATGAGAATACACAATTCGAACTCACAGACAAAAGCTAGGAGAAGGCATCGGGTGAAAACTCATGGGCGCACGATTGCCACCAAAAACATATTTTTCTTTCAAAACAAGCCCATATTTTTCAATAAATCCATATTTTTCAAAACAAACCAAAATAAACTCATATTTTTTAAAACTCAAAAATATTTGTTTTTCAAACATATTTTTGTCTAAGACGGAATGCTAACTGATCTTTGGGTCGGTTATGTACAGTAATTTTATTTGCTCATCGAGACAAAATACACTCGTATTTTTCAATACCAAAAAAAATCTCAAAAAAAAAAAAACCAAAAAAAAGAAAAGAAGAAAAGAATAAAAAAAAAAAAAACAAAAAAATAAAAAAAAAAAAAAGAAGAAAAAAAAGAAAAAAAGAAAAATCATTCCCGGCTTTGGTATAACCCCACAGGCAAAAATGGGATCCCCGCTGTGAGAATACACAATTCGAACTCACAGGCAAAAATTAGGGGAAGGCATCGGGTGAAAACCCATGGGCGCGCGATTGCCACCAAAAACATATTTTATTTCAAAACAAACCCATATTTTTCAATAAACCCATAATTTTCAAAATAAACCAAAATAAACCCATATTTTTCAATACTTCAAAAATAATTTTTTTTTTTCAAACATATTTTGTCTACGACGGAATTCTAACTCACCTTAGGGTCGGTTATACGCAACAATTTCGATTGCTTCCCGAGACAAAATAAACTCATATATTTCAATACAAAAAAAGGGAAAAAAAAAGAAAAAAACCCTCAAAAAAAAAAAATTCAAAAAAAAAGAAAAGAAAAAAAAATCCTGGCTGTGGTATAACCCCACAGGCAAAAATGGGATCACCGCTGTGAGAATACACAATTCGAAAAGGCATCAGGTGAAAACCCATGTGGGCGTCCGATTGCCACCAAACCATATTTTACTAATGACGGAATGCTAACTCACCTTAGGGTCGATTATGCGCAACAATTTCGATTGCTTCTCGAGGCAAAATAAACTAATATTTTTTTCAATACCCAAAATATATTTTCTCAGTTATGCACGATAATTTTGATTATTCAAAAAAAAAAAAATCTCGGTTATGGTATAACCCCACAGGCAAAACTGGGATTCCGCTGTGAAGAAAAAAAAAAAAAATTTCCGTCACTCTGGCAAAAGTTAGAGAAAACTAACTAGGAACCTATATTCATATAGACCGCCATGTCACTAAACTGAGCAACCTATATTCATATCGACCGCCATGTCAATAAACTGAGCGACCCATATTCATATTGACCGCCATGCCACTAAACTAAGCAACACATATCAAATAGACCGCCATGTCACTAAACTGAGCAACCCATATTCATATGTACCGCCATGTCACTAAACTGAGCAACCCATATTCATATAGACCGCCATGTCACTAAACTGAGCAACACATATCAAATAGACCGCCATGTCATTAAACTGAGTAACCCATATTCATATCGACCGCCATGTCAATAAACTGAGCAACCCATACTCATATCGACCGCCATGTCACTAAACTGAGCGACCCATATTCATATCGACCGCCATGTCACTAAACTGAGCAACACATATCAAATAGACCGCCATGTCACTAAACTGAGCAACCCATATTCATATCGACCGCCATGTCAATAAACTGAGCAACGCATATCATATCGACCGCCATGTCACTAAACTGAGTAACCCATACTCATATGGACCGTCATGTCACTAAACTGAGCAACGCATATCATATGGGCCGTCATGTCACTAAACTGAGCAACCCATATTCATATCGACCGTCATGTCAATAAACTGAGCAACCCATACTCATATCGACCGCCATGTCACTAAACTGAGCGACCCATATTCATATCGACCGCCATGTCACTAAACTGAGCAACACATATCAAATAGACCGCTATGTCACTAAACTGACCAACCCATATTCATATCGACCGCCATGTCAATAAACTGAGCAACACATATCATATTGACCGCCATGTCACTAAACTGAGTAACCTATACTCATATGGATCGTCATGTCACTAAACTGAGCAACACATATCATATGGACCGTCATGTCACTAAACTGAGCAACCCATACTCATATCGACCGCCATGTCACTAAACTGAGTAACCCATACTCATATCGACCGCCATGTCACTAAACTGAGCAACCCATACTCATATCGACCGCTATGTCACTAAACTGAGTGACCAATACCCATTCGACCATCATGTCAATGAACTAAACAAGCCATATTCAATTGACCGCCATGTCATTAAACTGATAAATTAAATTGGATGCGTAAAAAAAAAAATGGAAACAAATATTTGGGAAAAAAAAATGAATAGAAAAAATAATTGAACGTGCATCTTTTCACCGTACTCGTGCCTCAAACAATGAAAAGATGGGGGGCATTTTGTTGGCGTAAAAAAAAAAAAAATTATAATAAAAAAAATAGGGGGAAAGATTATGGTTGGTCCGTAATATTGATTTGTCTATATATTTCTAATAAGCTCCGTATAAGCCCAAAATTTTTAACATATTAATAATTTGGGTCTAACAAATTTTACTGCAAATTCAAACACTTAATAGGCCATTTGTGAACACAAGCTTATGAGTCTCATCAAAGCTCCGTCAATTTTTTTTAGTCTACCAAATCAGTCGGATCCTATTTTTTTTCTGCCCAGCGGGCCTTACATTATAGTCAACTTCTTGTTTAAAGATTCAATTTCAAAAATTATATTCAAATTAAATTTTGAATTTTGAATTTCAAATTTCCAACCAAATTTCAAAATATCTCTCAAATGCCACATATACTCAGTTTTGAAATTTGAATTTTGAAATTTAAATACAACCATACTTTCTCAAATTTGAACATAACCGTTCAATTTTGAAATTTGAACACATATTGAAATTTGAACATAATCGGTTAATTTTAAAATTCGAACATATTCAATTTTGAATTTTAAAATCACCAATGCCTACACCTGTCCATAATCCTCGATCCGTAATAACTCCTCAGAGTAAAATCCGCACATAGCTACATAATCCTGCCCCATCGCATAAACCAGCCACATAAAGGGCTATGTGCTAACATGGCATGCTACATAATCACATAGGGTAACATTATCCTAGGTAAGCTTACACTAATCACCAACATAGATATCCAAATCATGCAAGTCCTCAGTATACATCATAAATACTATTCTTGTAATTATTTACACAATTATCATTACCAAGCTTACCTACCTCTCAATCACAAACCATGTACCCTAGACATGCATGCATCCTAACATAAAGAATTAGAGAACCGTCCACCGGTTCTGGAAACAAAGCACCCACCTGAAACGCTTTCCGCAGGCAAAGCTGAAGTCGGTGAAGAGCGTGGTCGCTTGCTAACAAAATCCACTGAACCTGCATTCTCAGTACATGCCGCGCAAGCCTCGGCTCCAAACAACACCGCCCCAACATGCAACACCACAACAAACAACATTGCAACACAACTCACTAAACATACCCCAAAAACTCCCACAAATACCCCTGGATACAAAAATATAATCCAAAATTACAATTTATACAATATTCCAAGAGTGTTGTCCAAGTTGAAACTTCAGTCCCAAAGAAGCTATATTTTCACCTGCAGAGAGGACTCCGAAAAATCCGATAAAAATACTACTGCGATCGTCGCATCGAGACCTTCGAAACAAGTACCTGCACATCCCGATCCGAGCCCCGTAGGGCGAGTTACAAATTCCACAACACAGGGTGCACAAAACCTCACAACAACACAACTGCAATCCCATGCACAGATAAAGGGAGAAAATATACCTCCGGGAAAGCCTCAGAAAAATCCCAGAAAAATACGGCGATAATCCTCGCGACGAGTAGATGCAAAAAGTGTATAGGCACGCCTCAATCCGACGCTCGAGCGCGGAGAAATACGCAAAACCACCTGCTGTCCACGAAATCCTCACAGCAAACAATGGGTCCCAGTAAGCATGGAAAACCTCCAAGAAAAACCCGAAACTAGGGGATGCTAAAAGCACCAATATCGTACCCCTACCAGTCGCGGATCCAACGGCGCAAGAATAGCTCGAAAAGGTGGCCGAAGTAGGCCGAGGGAGTCCTTGCACCGAAACGCGACGAAGGAGATCACAAATGAACGAGCGTTGCGCCGCGCCGTAAAAATGGAAACCTTGAAGTGCGTGCCGCCAAAAATCCCAGGAATTCACAGATGGAAGCAGCTCTGGAAGAGGAAGAACTTTGCTGAAGGTTGAACTGCGAGAATCCGAGCAGGGAAAGAGTTCTCTGGGCTTGAACTAGGCCTATTTATAGGCTGGGAAAACAATTGGATTAATGACACCCAAGTCCTAGGTTTCGGGCGCCCGAATCAATTCGGGCGCCCGAATCGATTCGGGCGCCAACAGTGTGCCGTTCTGCTGCCCCGTGGAGCGCCCGAAACAATCCGGTTCCGCCACGTCAGCCCCGAACAGCCAACAGCCAGCTCCGCCACTACCCTTGCGCCACGTGGCCCACCGCACACGCCGACGCGTGGCGCGCCCGAACACGGGAAACGGCGTCAACGCGCCCACGTGCGCGCCTGCGCCAGCCGCCTGCGCCCCCTGTCAGGCACGCTTCCCGAGGCCGGCTACACCAGCTCCGTGGACCGAGCGCACGTGGACCGGCCAACCAGTGGCCGCCACGTGGCCCAGCACGGTCCACGGCTCTCCACGCTCCTCCGTGGACCGCGACCACTGAACCGACCACTCCGAAACTGCCACGTGTCCAACCTAGCCCAAAGGAAAAATGCCACGTGGCACACCACCCCGCTGCACCGCGCGCTGCCCGCGCACTGCCCGCGCCCGCGCGCTGCCCGCGCCCGAGCCCGCGCACTGCCCGCGCCTGCTCCGCCGCCTGCCCGAGCCGCGCCGCCGTGCTCCGCCGCTGCCCGCCGCCGCCGTTGCTGCCCGCCGATTGCCGGAACAGTGTCAAGTGCCTCAAAATCCGTGCGCGTCATCCGGGCTCCGAAAAATACAAGTAAATAGTCCATTTTCATCGTTTTCGCGCGCTGAATCCAAATCCGATATCCGTTTTGCCAAATTCCAACTCTAAAAATTGTCGAAGGCATCCGGGAAGATGTTCTTTGGTCCAAACTTTGCGCTGAGTCCATTTTTAATATCCGCTTCGTGCGAAACTACTTCTAAACATCCAACGGGGTCCTCCGATCACTCACGTGATCAATTTTAAGCCCGAAGTCCACCACTTGTGTCCAATTGGTGCACCAACACCGCCGACACGCCACATAGGCCTCCAGAAGCTGCTGATCACACTGTAGAAGCCCTGCAAAGATCCGGGTCACCACATCCTCCCCCACTGAAAAAAAGTTTCATCCTCGAAACTAACACAACTCAAAAGGTGTCTCAAAATCAAGGGTAGGTACTCATAATCACCAATACGGCATAGCCCGGTTGCGCAAACCTCTAATCTCACAAGCTAGAATTTGCAACGGGCGTCCCTCGTACTCCAAACACTCCTAGATCTCAAATGTAGCGAGTTAATCACGGGCGAGGGATCCAAAAGCAAAACACTCCTGAGCTGAGACAAGAAACACCACAGGGGTTCCATCAAAAAGTTGGGGGAAACAAAATAACCACCAGTGCAATACGCACCAAACCACATCATGTGTCAACTCAACCAAGGCAACCCGAAGCGTACCCACACTATCATCCAAAGGAACCCTCAGGGACACAACCACAAGCCATGTTTGCCCCAATAGTCCACACTGCGCCAGCTGCGGAATCATCAAACTCAACCCCAGACAGCTTTCCTGCTCCAGGTATCCGCCATCACAGTGGCCTTGTCGGGGTAATCCAGAATGCTCAACAATACTAACGATAACTCCACAGTCACAATGGGAGGTATCACTAAAACTCGCAGATCCCTCTCCCAACACTGACAAACCTAGAATTGGCGCTGGTATCAGTCTCATTATCCGTTAGCCATGCTCTCCTGGCACTGCCAAGTCCAAGAAGCTCCTTACCTTAACCATAAATGTTGATCTCGGCCAATCTCGAATGGCATCCATTTCGGTCGAGTTTCCCCAGCCGCCCCTACGGCTAAAATAATGTGACCCAAGAAATAAGCTTCTGAAGCTTAAACTTGTACCTCAATAACTTGGCATACAGCTTCATCCACACAGGCATTGTAGCACATCCATAAGTGCTCCTCTTATTCCAGGTCACTCAGGGAGTAAATCATAATATCCTTGGGGAACACCACTCCCAACCTGTCCAAGTACAACTGGAACACACCATTCCTCAAATCATAAGAGCGGCAGGGCATTAATCAATCCAATTGGCCTCGCAGTGAGCTCATAATGCCCTACCGTGTCCTGAACGCCGTCTAGGCAAAATACTCAGCTGTTTGATTCCAAATAGGTACTCACATAATAACAATAACTGCCGGTGTAGAACTCCACAAAAAGGTCCTAAATAATATCCGGACCTGCCTGTGCTCAAGTCACAACGAACCCCCATCGTCGTGTATCAATGACGTGGCAAGTAATCAACTCACCAAAAGAACCCTCGATCCATCAGATCCTGTAACTCCGCCATCAGCTCTCTAACTGCTCCACTGGCGATATCCAATGAGGTGCTATCGAGGGTGGCGCGGTTCCCCGAACCACGTCAAACGCAATCTCTATCTCCCTAACCGGCGGCATCATCAACAGCTCAGGTGAAATCACAATCGGGATCTCACGGGCAACAGGGATATCCTTGAGTCCCGGTACCGCCGTAAGCACCTCTCACACTTTCGCTACAACCTGTGCGCTCTAACAAACTCAACCACCAAGCCTCCTCTCGTCTGCCTTGCAGAAGGTCAAAGTCCTCTCTTTCCGCAGCCAAACATCCTGTGGCACTGCGCCAACCAATCCCAAGCACTAGGTCAAAACACCGAACTGCCACAATTACCAATAAGTCTGCCGGTAACTCGCGGTCTCAGCTGCACTGGACATGATTCCAAAAGCCTCCTCCACATGCACAACAACAACAAAAACCTAGATCTCAAGTGCATGTGGTAACGACTCTACCTCTAGTCCATGCAGGAATGCAACCTGCTCTAACTCCGACTGCTGTGATAAAATCACATCTGCGACAACCCGATCCGCTGCTGTGGCGCCCTCCAACCGGGCTGCACAGATTATCCGCTCAATGCAAGTGGTCGTCGCTCAGTCTGCCTGAAAATCAAGACTATCCATATAGGGAGCACGACCTCTGTCTCTGCTCACACAGGAGTGACAAATGCGGTCCTCCGCAGATCACCAATCCATGCTACCGTCACGCCACTCTGATGTAGATGCTGATGCTGCTATCGGAATCCGCCCGATCTCTGGCATCTCGTGAATTCGCTATCCAGGAAAAGAAATCAGAAATGCCTCTGCCGGCCGATCTGTCCTCCATCACCCGGCGCCAAGCGCCAATATCCAGAACTCGCCTCTGGCGGCAGATCCCTATCCAAAGGAACTGCAGCGCCACGCTCCATACACAATGCCTACTCCAACGAGGCGTCAAAAGCTGTAACGGAGGGACTGAATAAACTGAGAGGTATTCTGGCACAATCCACTCCCAGTCTCACATATCCTATGCGCCTCGTCCCTCGAAACCTGGAGCGCGCAGTTCAACAACTGCATAAACTCTCTAGCACAGGGAGGCTCTCAATTGATCACTCCATCACCACCAACCACGACTCTGCCTCCAAAGGCTCCAAACTCAATCTTACGAGTTGGGGTGGTTCATCTGCCAAATCTGGCTTAATAGATCGATCTTGTCCCACAGCTCCTTTGCTGTCAACTATCCACCCTGCCTCGGTGCCTCGGCACTAAACGTTGGCACGGAGGGGGTTTCTCAGTGCTCCGACAACTGTGTCACTAAAACCAGCTGCTCGCTCAGTCGCTGATAGGCCTATGACGATCCTGTCATCTGGGTCCGGAGCTCTCTGACCTCAATCCGGGTATCCAGCCCAAAACCAACCGCTCAAGCTCAACTGCTGTGACAGGATGCACAAGGGTCAAAACCCAGCATCGGGGAGACACAGCTTGCCACGACGAAACTGCAAATCAGCACACAAAAACCACTCGACCCAATCCAGCGAAAGTCTAGAGCATGTTACCCATTCCGCAGCATTATGTTGTATGCAGCCAACATAATCACTTAGGAAAATAAACATGCCGATCACTCGTCCCGTCCCATAGGAGAGGTATAAAACTCAATCAGGACTCTCGCTATAAATCACGACTCTCACGAAGTCATCTAAGGGCCAAACCATAAGCCTAGGGTTTCTAAGTCCACCATGACCTACAACCTAGGCTCTGATACCACTCTAATCTGTCACGCCTCGGGGTCGAAACTGCGACCCGGGCTCGCCAACAGATCCGCCACCTATGCCAAATCCCGCATATGCGAAGCGTCCAACCTGCAAGAAAAGGTGGTACAGCTAACAGATATCAGAGCTATAAATAAAAATCTGCTATAAAACTAAAACCAACCACTGTACAACTGGAAATAATACAATAATGTCCATCTCCCAAACAGATAATCATACAATATCCTCAGATACAAAATCCAGAACTCAACAGGGAGGTATCTCCAATAAATACATCAGTGTACAAGCTCTCAATACAAATCATATCCTCACTACAACAGTCTCTCAAAAGAGGAGATAAAATAACTAATCTAATGAAGATCTTCTCTGAATGGGGTACCGCTACTCTCCAACGACGGGTAGGGATCTAGCTCGCGACTCCCTCGCCTCGATCAACAACCGCAGAATCAGCAACACCCGCTAAGACTCTGCAAAACAAAGGAGAGAAATGAAAGGGAGGGGGAAAACCCCCAACGGGTGTGAGAACTACACCAAAAAGAAAGTTCTCAGTGGGTACCGCCACCAGGCCCGACGATCTGCCCACTAAGTCCACTAGAGGCATAAGATAACCAATGCAGTAAAAACCGAACAAGAAAGCTGGAGACCCCTCAACAGCTACCATGCCTCTATCTAAATGCTCAAAAGGGGAGAACCAAAGAATGGTATGCAACCACTAGCACATGAAGTGCACAATCGACCCAATCGAGCTGACTGCCACATCTGGTCCAGTCAAACCTGCACCCACCTACAACCACCTCCCACTGCCGGGCAGGAATTACGTAGGGTGTCCAAACGGACTAACTCGCTATCGAGTAGTGGCTCATGCAGGCTATAGTCGGAATCCACGCTCTCTCTCTCAGAACGGGTAGACTCAAGATGCTCAACCTCTCACACAACGATCAAAGTACTCACAACGACACGGGACCACCGTCAAACCAAACGGCACCCAACAACACTAGCACTGGTCTAAACACAGCTACTAGACTCCACTCAGTCCCCCTGACACGAGTGCAACAATAAAGTAAATGCCTGTAATAAACCCAATCTAGTGCCACCGGTAAAAATGGTCCTGCTTGCTGTGCCTGCCTGTATCGGGTATGCTGGCCGACGCATAGCACCGATGAAAAGGAGTCTCAAGGACTCAAGTATGTATATCGCACACTCCGGAGTGGCACTCGAGGGGAGCGACCCACACGAATAAAGTGCCTGAGTAATAAGTATAATAGTAGTATAAATCAGCAGGACTAGATCATGACTCTGATCAAAGTGGGAAAGCTCAACCACTAAAGAAAACCCCGGTCCTCAATCAGATGCAAAAGTACTCAAATAGTGGAAAACTCTGTCCACTAGAGAAATCTGATACCCAATCTGATGCACAAATAAATATCCGGTCAACCGCCCAATATCCGCGGTTGCCGCAATACCCTGCCGTCTATATTCAAGTCCTATAACCGACCTCCGGTCAACCGCCCAAAGTCTGCGGTCACCGCAAAACCCTGGCAACCGCAATCCAGCACAACCCGTCCCTGACACCAATATCCCGGCTACACTACCCCAGACCCCTGCTCGCACCCGAGCAACACAGACCGCCTGACTAACAAAGAAGGAGAAAAGGATAACATGGTTTCTCCTAAGTCAAGTTCCAATAAGTAGTGTAGCAGTAAAAGGTGGCCTAACTATATGTCCATACAAGCATGCATTTGTCCTCAAGAAAGATACAAAAAAGTAAACCACATGCCAAAATCACCAATGCCTACACCTGTCCATAATCCTCGATCCGTAATAACTCCTCAGAGTAAAATCCGCACATAGCTACATTATCCTGCCCCATCGCATAAACCAGCCACATAAAGGGCTATGTGCTAACATGGCATGCTACATAATCACTTAGGGTAACATTATCCTAGGTAAGCTTACACTAATCACCAACATAGATATCCAAATCATGCAAGTCCTCAGTATACATCATAAATACTATTCTTGCAATTATTTACACAATTATCATTACCAAGCTTACCTACCTCTCAATCACAAACCATGTACCCTAGTCATGCATGCATCCTAACATAAAGAATTAGAGAACCGTCCACCGGTTCTGGAAACAAAGCACCCACCTGAAACGCTTTCCGCAGGCAAAGCTGAAGTCGGTGAAGAGCATGGCCGCTTGCTAACAAAATCCACTGAACTTGCATCCTCAGTACATGCCGCGCAAGCCTCATCTCCAAACAACATCGCCCCAACATGCAACACCACAACAAACAACATTGCAACACAACTCAGACGTTAGCGGTTGCGGCGGAAGTGGGTAACACTACCATCACACTCGGGGCAATTCCGACGATTGGTGTCGTCACCGGCCCTGCCGCTGCCGTCGAAGGGGCCACCTCTGGCGCCGTCGGTTGGGTTAAGGGCACCTCAGGTGCCGAGGCCCGGGTAGGGGCAGCCCCTCCTTCGGTCTCCATCGTCGGCGGTCCCATTGCCGGTGTAGCTGGCCCTGGGAGAGGGCCCGGGGCAACCTCCGCCGTCGCAGCGGCCTGCTGTTGCTGCGTCAGTTGGCGCACGCGGTCGTTCAGGGCTGCCAACTGCCCCGCCATCTCCCGTAGCTGCTGCCTTAGGAGCTGATTCTCCGCGGTCGTCGCTACCGCTGCGTCCGCCCCTGTGTCATCGGCTGTGGATCTAGTCCTGGCCATGATCTGAACATTTGCACGAACCAGTTACTTCTAGTTTAAACAAAATGGAACACCGCTAATGCTGGCCCTAAAAGGGAGAAAAAGAAAAAGAACACTAATCCCCCCCCCCTTTCTCTCAACGAACACTCGCGTTTTACTTATTTATCCCGTGTTCACTTTATTACTCAGTAGCCAGAGTATTGCGCCCCGTGGATGTTAGGCCCCGACTGTTGTGGTTAAAGTTTACCTCTCTGATACCATCTTAATCTGTCACGCCCCGGGGCTCGAATCGCGCGGAAGAAGAGCCACCGATGCTCCTGATTCAGCCATATATTTTTTTTTGTAAACCAATGCTCCCCGGTGCGTGTCCAGACTCGCCACATACACAAATTCACTCTGCAAACGGGCAGAGTCTCCTTTGTATATGCACGGCGTCTCAAATACAAAATGTCTCACAAGGCGTAGCACATACAATCTCTAACCACATCAGTTGGGGTCTCGTTCACATACAACCAAACAACTCACATGATATTCTAGCATTCACTTAGAACATAGAGGCCAATGTTTTGAAAGGATAAATAATCACAAGGTTTTGAAAGCGGCATCCACACGATGCCATCGTTTTAGGAAAGACCGTTCGAAAGCCACATAAATCCACAAGGTTTGTAAATTCCGGTGCCCACACGACGCCCACGTTTGGAAAGTAGTTTTCGCAAACGGTTTTCTTTGCTTTTCATTATTTAAAATGGCCAAGTATGAGAGAATGTAACAATCATTCGTTTATTCGAAAAAGGGAAAAGGGCGACATCCACTTCGACCCCACGGGGGTGTCGCAATCCACAAACTAGCTAACATGAGTAATAAAAGGAAAAGGAGAGAAGAGTCACTGTATCTGAAGTCACTAAAAATCAGTACAGCATCCTCGCGGCCTCACCGGTGCCCTAGCACTCGCCCCTGGACGAACCTGTCACGGAGTGGGAAATCAGTGACTAGAAATAGCATGATAAGAATAAAAGAAACAATAATAGGGCAAACCACAAAACCGGAGCAACCATCCCTCTCATGCATCATCCACCTTAACCACACCCTGTATCAAAACAACATCGGGCACCTTTCCTGATGTCCACCGCCGAGCACCTGCCTCGGCCGCCGAGCACCTGCCTCGACGTCACCGCTCACACCCCCCACCCATGGGGGCCCACATTCCTAACGCCACCGTCGCGTGGGGTACACGGGTCAACGTACCACTTTTCCGGAAAAGCACACCCTTGCGGTGGCCAAACCGCTGGTGTGCGTGAGCAAAACTTGAGCCTCAGATTGATATTAAGTACAATAACATAACAGGGTTAGTGGATAAACAGAAGGAGACTAACAATTCCACCTTGCCCCAACATGCTATTTCTAACAGTAAATCCCTATTCCCGCAATCCCCGGGAATGTACCCACCTTGTGTGCGTCGTCCTGTGTTCGTCCAGTCCGCGTCTGTGCACCAGTCGCCAACAGCGTCCCGCACTCCTGAAGGAAACATGGGCAAGTCAAGACTTAGAGGTCCGAAACCCACATCGACTCCCAATAGCGTGCGGCGGAGTTCCCCGCACGGCACCGGCCCGTGCGGCGCACACTCCGCCTGGGCACAGCCCCGCGCGGCACCAGCCCGCGCGGGCGCCCCTCCTGCGGGCGGCCCCGCGCGGCCGAGCGCCGTGCGGGCGCGCTGCCCGCGGTGCGGGGCGACCCCGCGCGGCACCAGCCCGCGCGGGCGCCCCTCCTGCGGGCGGCCCCGCGCGGCCGAGCGCCGCGCGGGCGCGCTGCCCGCGGTGCGGGGAGACCCCGCGCGGCACCAGCCCGCGCGGGCGCCCCTCCTGCGGGCAGCCCCGCGCGGCCGAGCGCCGCGCGGGCGCGCTGCCCGCTGTGCGAGGCGACCCCGCGCGGCACCAGCCCGCGCGGACGCCCCTCCTGCGGGCGGTCCCGCGCGGCCGAGCGCCGCGCGGGCGCGCTGCCCGCGGTGCGGGGCGACCCCGCGCGGCACCAGCCCGCGCGGGCGCCCCTCCTGCGGGCGGCCCCGCGCGGCCGAGCGCCGCGCGGGCGCGCTGCCCGCGGTGCGGGGCGACCCCGCGCGGCACCAGCCCGCACGGGCGCCCCTCCTGCGGGCGGCCCCGCGCGGCCGAGCGCCGCGCGGGGCGCGCTGCCCGCGGTGCGAGGCGACCCCGCGCGGCACCAGCCCGCGTGGGCGCCCCTCCTGCGGGCGGCCCCGCGCGGCCGAGCGCCGTGCGGGCGCGCTGCCCGCGGTGCGGGGCGACCCCGCGCGGCACCAGCCCGCGCGGGCGCGCTGCCCGCGGTGCGGGGCGACCCCGCGCGGCTCCAGCCCGCGCGGGCGCCCCTCCTGCGGGCGGCCCCGCGCGGCCGAGCGCCGCGCGGGCGCGCTGCCCGCGGTGCGGGGCGACCCCGCGCGGCACCAGCCTGCGCGGGCGCCCCTCCTGCGGGCGGCCCCGCGCGGCCGAGCGCCGCGCGGGCGCGCTGCCCGCGGTGCGGGGCGACCCCGCGCGGCACCAGCCCGCGCGGGCGCCCCTCCTGCGGGCGGCCCCGCGCGGCCGAGCGCCGCGCGGGCGCGCTGCCCGAGGTGCGGGGCGACCCCGCCCGGCACCTGCGCGCGCGGGCGCCCCTCCCGCGGCCGGCCCCGCGCGCGGCGGTGCGCGACGGCACCGCCCCTCCTCCCTCCTCGTGACCAACAAAACGAAAGGAAAAAGATTACCCGAACGAAAACGCTGGCCGACTTCAAGAAGTACGACCCGCCAGTGTTTGAGGGGGACACGACAGACCCCTGGGTCGTGGAGAAGTGGGTGGACACGATGGAGAAATTATTCGAGGACCTGTTGATGGAAGACCACGAGCGGGTCCCCCTGGCTGCCCACTTACTCGAGGGGAATGCCCGCATTTGGTGGAAGACTGTACGCCCCGGATCTGCGACGGGCGCTACCCTTCCGTCATGGACTACCTTTAAACAGCAGCTGTTCGGGGCGTTCTTCACCAACAGCGTGAAGAAACAACTGGAGGACGACCTCAACCACATCAGGCAGGGAACCAAAACAGTAATGGAGTACCAGAGGGAGTTCGTGAGACTGGCGAACTGTGTCCCGTTCGTCATTCGGGATGAATCCCATAAGGCGCAACTGTTTGTGGATGGATTGAGGACTGACATTTTCCAAGTGGTGGACGCGGCGGATCTGCATACCTTTCAGAAGGTGGTCGACCGAGCCACCATTGTTGAACGAGGCTTTGCCGTCACGCGCGCCCGAAGGGAAGGCCCCCACCAGCAAGACGACAGGAAGCGGACCCAGACGACTTCAGGGGGAGGGGGCTCCTCCAGCGGGAGGGGGCTCCTCCAGCGGGAATCGGCCCCCTAAGCGGTGGAGGCCCCAGCAGAGGACCAGGGGAGCGCCAGGAGAGGGACAACGCTCAGAGGATCGCCCTTGCGTGATCTGCGGTGGGGCGCACCGAGTGATGGATTGCTCCAAGAGACAGGACCATTGTTTCCGATGTGGCAAGCAGGGGCACTTCCGTTTCAACTGCCCCCTGAACCAAGGCACCACATCTTCAGCAGCCTCCGTGCCTTCACCCCAGCACGCAGGGCGAGGGAAAGCTCCGATGACGTCAGCCCCCAGACCGCCAGCACCCCGATCTGCAGGGGAAAAGCCACCACCTTCGGGAGGCCGCGTCTATTCGATGGGTCAGCAGGAGACACGCCCGTCTGAGCACGTCGTCGCAGGTATCACTCTTGCTTCTGTTTATCGCGCTAGAACCCTTTTTGACACCGGGGCGACCCTCTCGTTTATGTCTCGTGACTTCGCACTGACCCATGATTTTGAGTTGAGACCCTTACCCAGTGTGATGACCGTTCACACCGCGGGGGGATCCTTGGAGGCACGCAACCTTGTACCTTCCTGCCCTATATGGATGGGAAGGCTCCCGTGCCCCTGGGATCTGGTAGTCATTCCATTGAAAGAGTATGATGTAGTGCTCGGAATGGATTGGCTCACGTGGTACCTTGCAGTCATCGACTGCGAGAAGCGCGAGGTGCGGCTAATGTACCCCGATTTTCCGGAGAACGTGTACTTGGCTTGCAAGAGCGTTTCCTTTTCTTCCATGATTCCTGCATCCCGAGCCAGGAAGTTGGTTGAGGGCGGGTGTATGGCCTACTTGGTGTCGGTGGCCCTGGCCGCCGGATCCTCTACGACACTCTCCGACATCCCTGTGGTGAGGGACTTCCCAGATGTCTTTCCGGCCGAACTACCTGGTTTACCCCCCGAGCGAGAAGTTGTTTTTCCTATTGAGCTTCCACCCGGCACACGACCAATCACGAAGGCCCCCTACAGGATGGCCTTCGCGGAGCTGAAGGAACTTAAGGCGTAGCTGGAGGACCTTCTGGACAGGGGGTTTATCAGACCGAGTGTGTCCCCTTGGGGCGCACCTGTACTCTTTGTACGAAAGAAAGACGGGAGCTTGCGGTTGTGCATCGACTACCGGGAAATCAACAAGGTCACAGTGAAAAACAAGTATCCCCTACCTAGGATTGATGACCTCTTTGACCAGCTGCGGGGTGCAACTGTCTTCTCGAAGATTGACCTGCAGTCGGGCTACCACCAGCTCAGAGTTCGAGACGACGATATTCCGAAGACGGCGTTCCGGACTCGGTATGGCCATTACGAGTTCACAGTAATGCCATTCGGGCTTACCAATGCCCCAGCAGTGTTCATGGACATGATGAACCGAGTTTTCAGACCCTTCCTGGATCAGTTCGTAGTGGTCTTCATCGACGGCATCATAATTTACTCCACCACCGATGAGAAGCACGAGGAGCACCTACGAATTGTTCTACAGACTCTTAGGGAGCAGGAGCTTTTCGCAAAACTTAAGAAATGCGAGTTCTGGCTTCGCGAGGTGGGATTTCTGGGGCATATCATTTCAGCAGCGGGAGTCGCAGTGGATCCCAAGAAGGTGGAGTCGGTGACCGACTGGCCCCAGCCGACCACGGTGACAGAGGTGCGCAGCTTCCTGGGCCTTGCAGGGTACTACAGGCGTTTCGTGGAGGGTTTCTCAAAGATTGCAACCCCTCTGAACCGCCTAACCCGGAAAGGAGTAAAGTTCATTTGGACGGCCCAATGCCAAGAGAATTTTGAAGAACTTAAGAAGCGGTTAACAAGAGCGCCTGTGCTTGCCTTACCAACCCCCGGGGAAGACTACGAAGTCTACTGCGATGCATCGCGAATAGGACTGGGAGGAGTACTAATGCAGCAAGGAAGAGTCATAGCCTATGCCTCAAGGCAACTCAAGGATTACGAACAGAACTACCCGATCCATGACCTGGAGCTTGCCGCAGTAGTCTTCGTTCTGAAGCTGTGGAGGCACTACCTCTACGGTGTGCATTGCAACGTGTTCTTGGACCACCAAAGCCTTAAGTACCTTTTCACCCAGAAGGAGCTTAACCTACGGCAGAGGAGGTGGTTGGAGCTACTGAAGGATTACGACTTAACCATCCAGTACCACCCGGGGAAAGCAAATGTGGTAGCCGATGCCCTAAGCAGGAAGAGACAAGCAGAAGGAACTTCGGCGGGCACGATCACGCAGCAGAATGACTTGATCGCGGAGTTCTCATGACTGAGATTGGAGGTGGTACCAGCAGGGACGGTCGAACGGCTTTTGTCCTTAACGGTCGCGCCGACCCTATTGGAGAGGATTCGAGAAGGCCAAGGTGCGGATCCACAGCTGCAGCTGGAACGAGATAAGATTTCACCGGAGCAGAAAGGAGACTTTGCAGTGGGAACAGACGGCACCCTTCGGTTCCGAGGACGGATTTGCGTGCCTGATCTGCCGGACCTAAAGAAGGAAATCCTGACTGAAGCACATTGCGCCCCCTACGTGGCGCACCCTGGAGGCACCAAGATGTACCGGGATATCCGACAGACCTTCTGGTGGCCAAGATTGAAGGGAGACGTGACGCTGTTTGTGGCACACTACTTGATTTGCCAACAGGTGAAAGCCGAGCATCAACGGCCGGCGGGGAAATTGCAACCTCTACCCGTGCCCGAATGGAAATGGGAGCAAATCACAATGGACTTTGTCACCGGATTCCCACGTTCGCAGCAGGGACACGACGCCATCTGGGTTGTCGTGGATCGGTTAACGAAGTCAGCTCATTTTCTACCCATCCACACGACCTGGACACGCGACCGGCTGGCTCAAGTCTACCTCAGCGAGATTGTGAGGCTACATGGGGTGCCGACAACGATTACTTCGGACAGAGACACAAGGTTCGTTTCGAACTTTTGGCAGAGTCTACAATGAGCCTTGGGGACCAAGTTACACTTCAGCTCAGCCTTTCACCCCCAGACGGATGGGCAATCCGAGCGGGTGATTCAGATACTCGAGGACATGCTTCGAGCGTGCGTACTGGATTTGGGAGACGGATGGTCGCGCTACCTACCCCTTGCAGAGTTCGGTTATAACAACAGCTACCAAGCGAGAGTCCAGATGGCGCCGTACGAAGCATTGTATGGCCGACGCTGTAGATCCCCGATCTGTTGGGACGATCTGGGGGAGAGAAAGTTTTTGGGGCCGGACCTGGTGGTTGAGACTGAGGAAAAGGTGCGCCTCATCAGGCGACGATTGGCGACCGCCCAGAGCCGGCAGAAGAGCTATGCAGACCAGAGACGTCGCGACTTGGAATTCCAGGTGGGGGAGCACGTGTTGTTGCGGGTGTCGCCGTCAAAAGGGGTGAAGCGGTTTGGGTTGAGAGGCAAGTTGAGCCCGCGGTACGTGGGGCCGTTTGAGATTCTGGAGCGCATCGGCCCGGTAGCCTACCGCCTCGCCCTACCACCGAACCTTGACCGAGTTCATGATGTGTTCCACGTATCCATGCTTCGGAAGTACCTCCCCGATCCATCGCGTGTGCTTGACGTCTCTGCGATTGAGCTCAAAGAGGATTTAAGTTTCGCGGAAGTACCGGTACGGATCCTAGCCCGGGAGGACAAAAAGCTGCGTAGTCGGACAATTCCCGACGTAAAGGTGCTTTGGAGCAATCAGGAAGAGCGTGAGGCAACTTGGGAACCCGAGTCAAAGATGAGGGAGTGCTACCCGGACCTGTTCGCCGCTGGGGAAGTTTAAGTTTCTGGGACGAAACTTGTTTTTAGCGGTAAGTGGTGTAAGACCCGGTCTTTCCTAAACCCTTCTTGTCACCGTCTTCTTGTATTGTCCGACCGAGGGCCTCATTTTGGTGTTTTTCCGGACAGACCGTCGGGGCCCGCAGATAATTTTAGGCGGTAGAGCTCGCGGAGCGGAGCGCGCGGGCGCGATCGGTTTCAATTTCCGACTTCCGGTCTGACCAGAATTAATTCCCGAAGTTGGGGTCCCCTTAGGCGTCTCGGGATCCGTGTTGGCAACCCGCACATCTTTTAAGGTAAACCCTAACTTTTTAGTATATATATAGCCGGATGGGAAAGGGAATTAGGGTTCCCTTTTGTTTTTGTGGCCGCCTTTTTTCTTTTACTTCTCCCCTCGTAGCCGCCGGCAAGGAGTAACCAAGGACTCGGGCGAGGGTGGACCGGTGGAGGGAAGCGGACGATCCCTCTCCTTCCTCCTCTTTCGCGCATCGAGGTGAGTCGAGGTGCGTTTTCGTTCGGGTAATCTTTTTCCTTTCGTTTTGTTGGTCACGAGGAGGGAGGAGGGGCGGTGCCGTCGCGCACCGCCGCGCGCGGGGCCGGCCGCGGGTGGGGCGCCCGCGCGGGCAGGTGCCGCGCGGGGTCGCCCCACACCGCGGGCAGCGCGCCCGCGCGGCACTCGGCCGCGCGGGGCCACCCACAGGAGGGGCGCCCGCGCGGGCTGGTGCCGCGCGGGGTCGCCCCGCACCGCGAGCAGCGCGCCCGCGCGGTGCTCGGCCGCGCGGGGCCGCCCGCAGGAGGGGCGCCCGCGCGGGCTGGTGCGCGCGGGGCTGTGCCCAGGCGGAGTGTGCGCCGCACGGGCCGGTGCCGTGCGGGGAACTCCGCCGCACGCTGTTGGGAGTCGATGTGAGTTTCGGACCTCTAAGTCTTGACTTGCCCATGTTTCCTTCAGGAGTGCGGGACGCTGTTGGCGACTGGTGCACAGACGCGGACTGGACGAACGCAGGACGACGCACACAAGGTGGGTACATTACCGGGGATTGCGGGAATAGGGATTTACTGTTAGAAATAGCATGTTGGGGCAAGGTGGAATTGTTAGTCTCCTTCTGTTTATGCACTAACCCTGTTATGTTATTGTACTTAATATCAATCTGAGGCTCAAGTTTTGCTACACGCACACCAGCGGTTTGGCCACCGCAAGGGTGTGCTTTTCCGGAAAAGTGGTACGTTGACCCGTGTACCCCACGCGACGGTGGCGTTAGGAATGGGGGCCCCCATGGGTGGGGGGTGTGAGCGGTGACGTCGAGGTAGGTGCTCGGCGGCCGAGGCAGGTGCTCGGCGGTGGACATCGGGAAAGGTGCCCGATGTTGTTTTGATACAGGGTGTGGTTAAGGTGGATGATGCATGAGAGGGATGGTTGCTCCGGTTTTGTGGTTTGCCCTATTATTGTTTCTTTTATGCTTATCATGCTATTTCTAGTCACTGATTTCCCACTCCGTGACAGGTTCATCCACGGGCGAGTGCTAGGGCACCGGTGAGGCCGCGAGGATGCTGTACTGATTTTTAGTGACTTCAGATACAGTGACTCTTCTCTCCTTTTCCTTTTATTACTCATGTTAGCTAGTTTGTGGATTGCGACACCCCCGTGGGGTCGAAGTGGATGTCGCCCTTTTCCCTTTTTCGAATAAACGAATGATTGTTACATTCTCTCATACTTGGCCATTTTAAATAATGAAAAGCAAAGAAAACCGTTTGCGAAAACTACTTCCAAACGTGGGCGTCGTGTGGGCGCCGGAATTTACAAACCTTGTGGATTTATGTGGCTTTCGAACGGTCTTTCCTAAAACGATGGCATCGTGTGGATGCCGCTTTCAAAACCTTGTGATTATTTATCCTTTCAAAACATCGGCCTCTATGTTCTAAGTGAATGCTAGAATATCATGTGAGTTGTATGGTTGTATGTGAACGAGACCCCAACTGATGTGGTTAGAGATTGTATGTGCTACACCTTGTGAGACATTTTGTATTTGAGACGCCGTGCATATACAAAGGAGACTCTGCCCGTTTGCAGAGTGAATTTGTGTATGCGGCGGGTCTGGACACGCACCGGGGAGCATTGGTTTACAAAAAAAAATATATGGCTGAATCAGGAGCATCGGTGGCTCTTCTTCCACGCGATTCGAGCCCCGGGGCGTGACAGTTAAACTGTCCATCTACTTTGTTAGATAAATTAAGAGCATTTTAATGACGATAGATGCACTTACTGCACTTGTTGCACTTATCGCAACCGTACCCACCTGGAATGAAGATATACGACCGCTCCCAAGACCCTCTTAAGCAATCGGAACTTCACGCGGCCTAACGGAACAACCAAAGGCACAAATTAACACCTCACCCTAATCAGGTAACATCAGTGGTCCCAACCACTGTAACAATGAACCTACCAAAACCGAAATCACTGCACCTAGAGGATCGCAACGTCAATCAAAAACCCAACAAATCAAAACCGTCAAGTAACACCGCACACTTAGCTCAAACCGGTAACATCGAAGACTAACAACAACAGGACCGCGACTATTTCGCCGCGAACTCCTTCGGAACCCAAAACCGCTAACGGAAATCCAACAAAACTCAATCCTCAACCGGTAGCCCACTCGGGACGTCAATGGTTAAAACCAAGAAGGCCCCGACGGCGGAAATGATGAGAAAAGAGACCCGACGGCGCGCCCCCGACGATTTTGTCGAGGCGCGGAGCGTCGGCGAAATTAGCACCCGACATAATAAAACAGTGACCAAAAAGATCCCAAGTGGCCATGCCAAGAAAACCGCGGAGATTGTGATCCCAACGGCGAAGACGGCGCTCAAAATGGTGGAAAAACGGACCCAAACGGAGCCACCGAACTTTGGGCTGTCGGGTGGTGCATAGGGGCAACCGTGGACCGGGTTTACGGCGACAGGCGACTGCGGCATGCGCCGGGTGCACGCAGGAAGCGTGCGCCGCGCGTTTCGGGCCGGGCCGGTGCACAACCCGAGCGTGCACCGGGCTCACAGCTTCGGGTCGCGACGCCAGCACCGGGCGCACGCCTGAACGTGGACCGCTCCTGCGGGCTGGGCCGGTGCACGGCGAAGCGTGCACCGGGTCCGCGGCTTCCGCACCGCGAGGTGTGCACCGGGTGCACGCCTCAGCCCATGGACCGCGGGCTGAGAAACCCGTACGGGGTGAACAGTAATGCCCCTTTTTCGGTTTTCTTCTCCGTTTTCGCTCCCGTGCGACTCCGGCGAAGACCCCGCGACCATGGTAATGACGGCGGCGGCCTCCCGTTTAACAACGGCGGCGGCGGCCTCCCGTTAACCCACTATGATCTAACGAAACACCCACAAAACCCCCGAATAAATCCGCGGTAAAACTAACGACTAACCAACGATCGACGAACAACCAAAACGTCAATCGGAAATTCGATTAGAAGACCGATTAGAAACCACCAATTTAATCCGATAAAAATCATCGATCACACCCGATCAAGAACGAGAACAAAACATTGATCAAAACCCTACAAAAATCCGTGAACGATGTACCGATTAAAACGACCTCACAAGAACACGGAAAACCCCCGATTAATTCTACAAAAGAATTAACGATTACTAACCTCAATCTATCGGAAATAAAGAACCGATCTTGGTTCTTGCGGCGTTGGAGATCCGGATCCGCTCCCCGTAGAGATCTCGTTCTCCGGTCTCCGGACGTCAATTGGGGCGATCGGGTTCCTCCGCTTTCTCCTTCTTTCCCTCTTTTCTCCTCCGGTTAGGGTTTCCTTTTCTTTTCTCTCTTTTCCTTTCTCTCTTTTCAACTAGGGTTTCGTTTGGTTTTCAGTACGCACAAAAGAGGAGGGTTTGAGAATGCGGTATTTTTAAATTAGGGTTTTCCTTCCGGTAACGGGATTTAATTATCCTCTTTTTAATTTAATTTTCTCTTTTATTTTATTCTTTTATTTTCCTTTTATTATACGTACGTAAAAAGGAAAAACCCACGAATATTCGGATATTTGTCTTCTAACAATAAATATCTAATCCCACGAGATAAACCCCACCTTTTTAAATCCTAGTCACCGATTAATTAATTTCCTAATTAATGAATATAGGGAATAAATTCCCAGATTTAATTTCACGTCATTGATTAATTAATTCCTTAATTAATTAATCATACGGAATATCCAAAATTCCTTAAAAAGCGTGCCGGATATTTTACACGAATTTCGATGCACGCTTTAAGTCACTGCGATCTTAGAAACCCCATTCCGGGAGATCCGTATATCGGATTTTGGATCCGATTGCACCGCCGTTCATCGGTTTTCGAGCTCTATCTCCGAGAAATATCCACACCGCGTGTTAGTCAACTCTAAAGAGCCCGATAATTTAATGTCCTCTAACTTACACTCTATCAGCAGGAGGGTAAAATATTACTAGAAAAGTCGTGTCATTACAAAACCGCAGCATTGGCTGCAGCGGCAGAAAAGGGGAAAGCCCCTACTTCTACAAAGGCGAAGACTCCGCAAACTGCTGCCGAAAAAGGGAAAGCTCCCATGCAACCAACACCCATGTCCATGAAAAGGAAGAGTGTTGCTCGAAAAAGGGGACGAGCGCGAGGAATTGAGATCGAAGAACCATTGGCAAGTGAACCACCTCCAGAGGAACACGTGCATATTAACACAGATCGGATGAAGGCATTTGAGAACCGAGAGTGCATTGGAGAACGACACGTCAATATCACAGCTCTTCGAGATCGTTCTTAAGCATTCAGAAAACTGATTGATCAAGCCAATTTATCTCAAGTTTGCCACTTTCTAGAATCTTCTGGATATTGTCTGCATTTGGCACGGACATTTTACACTTGTGCGCAACAGCTTCAAGAGAATGAAGGTGGACCTATGAAGTTTGACACTTCGGTCCGGAACAAGAAACTTGTCATTACTCCTCAATTGATTTGAGAGGTGTTAGGCATGTCTTCAAGTATGGTCGGGACCAACTATTTGAAGAGTTGTCCTATGACCAGTTTAGATTTGCAACGAGTTGTGGATGGCATCTGTATGCCGGAAACTCGATCAGCAGGGAACTCGGTATTATCAAAAGTGCTTCGTCCAGAATACCGATTCCTCAATTTCATCGTCTGCTACAATATTTTGCCAAATATGCAAACGAAAGTGTTGCGATGGGATATGATGTTATTTTTATATCTTCTAGGACATCCAACAGCTTCTCGAGGATTGAATATCAATATTCCATACGTCATCTGGACAAGGATGGCTAGATATGTGGAGCATCCTCATCAGACTGAGCGACTTCCGTTCCCTATGATTATAATGCGGATTTTGAAGAAATTTGACGTCGACGTTCGATCGTCAAGTTATATGCATAGCTTGGGGACAATCAATGACTCAACGGTTGTGAAGTCTCTCTCCACGAAGCCAGATGATACACCTACTCCTCCTCGAAGCAAAAGGCCATCAGCTTCAGCAGCAACTACAGCAGCAGCAGCAACAACTACAGCAGCAGTAGCAAGAGCAACTACAGCAGCAGCAGCAGCAGCGAAAACTGTAGGTTATTAATCCCAAAGGATCTAAATAGGTACTATCAAACAACTAGAGGGGGGGGGTGAATAGGTGTAATACTTAAAAACTCAATCTCAGTGCAAAATAAAAACAATGCGGAAAATAAAAATAGCACACCGAGATATACGTGGAAACTCCAATCCAGGAGAAAAACCACGGGACCAACACGCAATAACAATCCACTAAGAATAGAAGAATAACAAGGTGATTACCGACTCCACGGACTCAACCCCTCCTTCAACTTCTTCGGACCTTGCGCTGAACGGTTGGATGTCCACGCAATAACAATCCTCTAAGAAAAGAAGAATAACAAGGTGTCAACCCCTCCTTCAATTTCTTCGGACCTCGCGCTCCACCGATTGCACGTCCACTGCACACGTTCGAATCCACGAACGCCACTCGAATCCACGAGCACACGTTTCGAATCCACGAAACGCCTTCAACACATCGAATCCACGATGTCACGTCGAATCCACGACGCAAATAGCCGATATAGAATATAGGCTTCGATGGTGATCCTTTGCTTAGATTATCATGAAGGAACCGTAGAAGAAATCTCTAAGCAAAGACTAGATCAATTCGACGAAAGATAGATCATTGAAGAACCGTCGAATTGACCTAATAGAGGCGAAAGAGAAGAACGGTAAAAACCAGCCTCTAGGGTTGCTCTACGAGTGTTTCTGAATTGATTCGTATTGGTCACCCTCGTTTAGAAACCCTAAGTATCTATTTATAACCCTTGGAAAAAGATAAAAGTCGGTTTAGGAAATTTATCCCGATGGGGCATTGTGTACCGGCACCAAATATCACGTTCCGGTACGCAATGGTGCAAACCACAGATTTTTCTATTGTGTTCCGGTACGCGAGTCCGTGTTCCGGTACGCAGTGCAATTTACAGAAAATTCTGTGTCGGGTTAGAGGAACTTCAAGTGTGGTTCCGGTACGTAATGTAAAAACTGATTTTTCCAAGATAAGCTTTATCCAAATCAAACCAAGTACCGGAAACCAAACTTAAAATAGATTGTAAGTTAAATCCAAGTTCCTAAAACCAAGTCTAAACCGGTTTTCACTAAGTTCCTGATTCCAATGGTTATAAATGAACTTAAATCACCATGGTTTAATTAACCATACCTGAGTGTTATCTTGAGCTCATGTTGAATCTTCAATGAGTCTTCGAAAGCCGATTTGACAATTTGTTCCCTTTAAGACTCCGACTCAAACTCACGAAATGTGCCAACACAAAATGCCGTAACAATCTCCCCCTTTGGCAATTTCGTGACAAAACCCAAAAATACATAAAGTCGCTCAAGTCACTCATCTTAAACCAAAAAGACGAAACTCAATGTTATCACCAAAACATTGATTTTCTTTGCGTGAAAGATCCAATAAATACAAAATACATTTGAACCAAACAGTCCTAGAACATACTCTATGACTTAGGACTTGGAGTCTTAAAGTGATGTAATTCCTGCAAAACAAAACTCCAAACAAAATCAAACGTTAGTCGTTAGAAGTTAAAATCCTACATTTGATTCGTCTTCCATTTGGTTCTTTTGTTTTTCCAGCTTTTGTTTTGTGGCTCTTTCAATCTGTTCTTTATCTCCCCCTTATCTTGAGCATCCAAGAGCATCCATGTTCTCCATGTTCTCCCTCTGTCTTGAGCATCTATATTCTCCCCCTTTGTGATGCAATCATTATTTTCTGTCTCCCCCTTTTTATGATATGTCCATCATTTCCGTTATTTCCGTTCTCCCCCTTTTTGTCACAAATTGTCAAACAGTTAATATAAACAAATAGTGAAAATACTAGGAGGATAAGTTCTTAGTTACAAGACGATTAGAGTTCTTGTTCATCACAACGTGAAAGGAAACTGAAAACCAAAAACAAGAAGGAAAAGAGATCACTCATCCTCATTTGAATCATCATCATCATCATCATGTGATGTTGGTCCATGCGATGTACTCGGTGCAGTTGCTCCAGTGACCACATCATCATGTTTGCACCCAAGGATATCGAAGATTTTCTTTAAACCATCCTCAAGTTTCTTGAAGCCTTGCTCCATCCTTTGCTCCATCCTTTGCTTTAATGAACGAACATCCCGATGCAAGGTTTGAAGAGTTATGACCTCATCTGGTTCAGGAGATTCTTGACGAGGTGGTGCACTCACTGTCGCTTCACTTGCATAGGCTTTTGTATGCCCAAAAGTCTTCAAAGTGCTGATTGACTTGGCTAAAGTGATTCCATCAATTGCCCCCAAGCCATAATCATATTTGGCACAAGAAATGTCAACTCCGTGATCTTCCAGAATACTAGTAATCAAGATTGGATACGGTAGAAGGTCACGTTGCCTTGATCCTTCAATAACATGTACCATTTGCTGCCAAATGAGAAATGGAATGTTTGTGTTAATTCCATTTGCACTTTCCGGGTGACCGAGGACAAAGAGAAGTAACAATCGATCCCATCGAATCCTTTTGGTCCCCAGTGTGGGCAATAGGTTGTAGCATACAATTAAGGACAAAATATGATACTCTGGTTTTAGGTCCTTTGATTCAACATATGATCTGTTCGTGCGCGTCCCTGTCTTGCAAATAGAGTCCACAACCATATCCCAATGGGTATCATGTTGGAAATTACCCTCAGTGTAATAAAGACCAGAAGTGTCAACAGCTAATCCAAGGTTTGCACCAATTACTGCTGGAGTAATGTCAAACTTGACGTCTCTAACTGTTGTTTCAAAGACGAAAGCTCCGGTTTCATGGTCTTTTTGAAGTATGTTACCTCGCATGTAGAACTCCCTGATAATCTCCACACAAAAGCCCATCTTAGGTTGAACTCTGCCAAGTGGCCGAATATGGCTTCGTTCCAAAAGCCTTGCAAAGTCTGGCACCTCACGACATAGCTCGTTAAAGTTCACGTGTCGCTCTCCAATGCATGTGCGGTTCGCAAATCTGGCACAGCGTTTTGCACTCACATGCGGTTCACTTTCATCAACATTTGATCTCCGTTGAGAGCGCTCGCGTATTACCGGTCCACCGGTACTTCTACGCGGAGGAGAATCCGCACCCTTCTTTTTCCTTGAAGCCAAAGGTGCTTTCCCCTTTCCTTGAACTGATTCCTCTTCATATTCTGAGGAATGTTCAGAATCTGAGCTAGTCGAATCCTCGTTGCGTGATCGCTTGGTAGCCTTTTTCTTTCCAGAACCGCGACCACGTCCACTTCCAGTGGCCATCAAAACCACTAGTGCAAGAAGCCATGAAAATGCCATTTCCTACAAAGAACACAATGCAGTATGATTTGATCGTATAGGAAGGCTTAAACATGTCTAAGAAACATTCTAAACATGTCACAATTGATGATTCATCATCTAAAAATCATTTACATTAAAAGCCCTAATTCTCAATTTCTTTTATGCTAAGAACATATGAAAATGTTAGATTCAATCAAATAAGCATGGAAACATGAATCTAATTAGATAGAAAGCAACCATATATGTTCTAAACATGAATTAAGAGTGATTTAAGCAAGAGATTTCATTTGGAGTAAGGATCAACTCAAAAATCCCAAAATAAAACATCAAAACCTAAAAACTAGGGTTTTGAAACAAAAGTAAGCAAGATTAATGAAGAAACTTACAACTCAAAGCAACAAATCACTTGATCTTGATGAAAAACCCCTTAGAGATGTTTTAGAGAGAGAAAGGGAGGGTTTTGAAGTGGGAGAGATGAAATAAAAACAATGTAGTCTCGGAATATAAGGAATCCCAGATCGCGTACCGGTACCAGAAGCCGCGTACCGGTACGTAGTGTAAAAGCCGAAAAGCTATCGTTCGGGATCCGGATTGACAGGCAGGGGGATCCGGATCCGCAATGTAGTTCCGGTACTAAAAGTGTAGTACCGGTACGCAAGTGAAAAACCAGAAAACTTCACATTCGGGATCCGGATTGGATTTTCTAATCCGGATTGGATTTTCAGGTACTAAAAAGCAGGTACCGGAACAACAGAGCCAAAAAGCAAAAATTTCTTGAGACAAATCCAAATTTTAGAAACTTTTCAAATACCGATTTGTATTTCATCAAGAAATCAATTTAAGTGCTTTAAACAGTGAATTCACATAGATGTCATTCAATCCAATTAATTTCACAAAATTAAAAAGATTTGCTCCAAAATCATGAAAATTAAAGGTAAAACATTATAAACCGTTTTTCATGTTATATTCATCAAACACAAGTCATCAAAAATAATCTTGAGATCCAAAGTCTATCAAGATGTAACGGATTTACAAAGATGACATACAGAGATTTCCAAACGACATCAATCTTGAATTCTACCCTTTCAAATTGAGATAATCACTAACATATCTAAGGGTGGCTCTTTGAGCATCTTTCAACTATCCCACCTTATACCAACCAGGAGATTGTTCAAAATATAAGAGTTTTGCACATAAATCTCCAAATGCTTCAACTAAAGATTTTCTCATAAAATACTATCAAGCATCCATAACATGTGGTAGCTTCACACACAAACCGGACGACCGGGGTGGCAGCTCTTTCCAGCATGTGGTGGTAGTTTTCACACTCCTTTCGGATGTAACTCTTTCCACATCTTTTAAAAATTCATTTATTTACCCTTGTAAGAATACAATCTCTTACGTGAAAGAATTAAATCCCAAATTTCAATCAATCGGTTGTCTCACGTTTATCACAATGAATTCACACAACCGAGATAGATTAAGCATCTAAAGATCACACATGATTTCTAAAATTTGATGCTTATAATATCAAAAACTCCTATAATGAAGTATCTTCAAGATCATGATTAAGGAGTAAAGTTGATAATCCAAATAAAATTAATTTGGAGTGAATAAAAGTGAAGCCCCTTTTATTCAATGCACTTGTTCAGTAAAAACCCTTTTGTTCAAAAACAAAGTATAAAAACAAAGAGCATTGAAAAACATGTAATGCAAAGATTAAGAAAGATATGAAGGGAAAACCAATCAAAGCATTACATTCAGTCATAAGCTAATTAGAACTTAAGACAAGGAAAGATATCACCTTTCCGAATCCAAAATCGCTGGATTTTGGGTTGTCTTGATTCGTTGTGGCCGGGGGTTGTCCGCTTTGACTGTTGGTCCACCTTAGGTCTTTGCCTCGTAGTGATCCACTTGTATGATTGATATTGTGGCTCGGACCTTTGGTGGGTTGAGTGAACTCCTTTGACTTGATGTGTCTTTTGATTCCGTTGAGTTCGCTCTGTAGATGAAGTTGCCGAAGGACTCTTCTTTCTCTTTTTCGGGCAATTCTTCACCAAATGTCCTTCAAGTCCACATAGGTGACAAGTTCTTCCTTTCAATTTAGTTGTGGAACTTGAAGCCTTCACAGTTTGGTTCTTTTTAAATCCCAAACCAACCTTGCTGGTTTGACCTAATCCGGACATACAATCATGTTTCTTGGAACCGGTTGAAATCCTTTGTATGTCGGATTTAAGTTGATGAACTCGCTTGGTCAATGCTTGGTTGGTGACATGAATTTCCTCAAACTGCTTTTCTAGAAAACCAATCTTGTCCATATATGATTTAGCATTTGTCTCCGATTGGTTTAGCTTTTCTTGGAGGATTTTATTATTATCCAATAAACATCCTTGTTCCTCCTCGAGATCATGAAGTTTTATCTTTAAAGCATGATTCTCGTCTTGATCTTCAAGTCGTTGCTTCCTCAACTTCTTGATAAGCTTGGCCATCTTCTTAGATTCCATAAGAAGTTGTTCATATGCCTCAACGAGTTCTTCTTCGTCCGACTCCCCCTCACATGATGACTCTCCGCCGGATGTTGATGTTTCATGCAAAATCAAAGGAGTAGAGTTAGTGACTAAAGATGATAAACACAAATTAGAAGAGGGGATTTTAGAGGCATGAAAAGCAACGACGTTTTCCTCTTTACTTGAGGTCGATTCATTAGAGGTAGAATCGTCCCAAGTTTTCGCTTGCAAAGCCTTCTTTTTATATAATTTCGGAGTAGGACAATCCGTTGAAATATGGCCGTAGCCTTTGCATCTATAACATCGGATTTCCCCTTCCAATTCATCTTTTTCCTTAGAAGGTTTTGCAAGGCTTTTGAGGTTAGAGGATTTAGAACCCGATGATCCTTTAGATGGTTTCGTGGATGAAGATCCATCGGTTCGATTCTTCCAAAATTTCCGACGAAATTTCTTTGTGATCCGCGCCAATTGTTCTTCAAAATCGGCAAAAGAGATTTCATCGTCGGAACTCGATTCGCTATCTTCTTCCTTTGTTGATTTGAATGCAATACCTGTAAGCTTAGAAGAAGACTTGGAAGACACTTGATTAGTAGGAAAAGTCATTTCATAAGTTTGCAAAGCACCTACTAATTCCTCTACACTCATCTCATCCGGATGACTAACGGTTTCAATGGCGGTAACCTTTGCCCTAAACCGTTCCGGAAGAGTCCGAAGAATCTTTCTTACAATTTTCGACTCCGGGATCTTTTCTCCTAAATTAGCACATGTATTTATTACATCTTGAAGTCTAGTGTAATAATCTGTAAACAATTCATGCTCATCCATATGAATGGAGTCAAATTGACTTGTAAGCATCTGGAGCTTTTGAATTTTTACAAGATTAGTACCCTCATGTGTAATTTTGAGAATATCCCAAATTTCCTTCGCGGATTCACACGCGGAAATTCGTGTGAACTCAGTCGAGGAAAGAGAATTAAATAAAGCGTTCATACCTTTCCCATTGTAAGAAGATCTTTCAAATTCCTCTTTGGACCATCTAGAGCGAGGTTTTGGGGTAGTAGAATTTCCTACTTCCTCAACAGGATGCACCCAACCGCATTCCACGGATTGCCAAACACGCTCATCAATTGAGATGAGAAAAGCTCTCATCCGCACTTTCCAATAAGCATAATTAGTCCCATCAAAAAGAGGAGGTCTATAAATATTACCACTTTCACCCATCATGATAGATAAACCTAAAACCCTGCTCTGATACCAATTGTAGGTTATTAATCCCAAAGGATCTAAATAGGTACTATCAAACAACTAGAGGGGGGGGGTGAATAGGTGTAATACTTAAAAACTCAATCTCAGTGCAAAATAAAAACAATGCGGAAAATAAAAATAGCACACCGAGATATACGTGGAAACTCCAATCCAGGAGAAAAACCACGGGACCAACACGCAATAACAATCCACTAAGAATAGAAGAATAACAAGGTGATTACCGACTCCACGGACTCAACCCCTCCTTCAACTTCTTCGGACCTTGCGCTGAACGGTTGGATGTCCACGCAATAACAATCCTCTAAGAAAAGAAGAATAACAAGGTGTCAACCCCTCCTTCAATTTCTTCGGACCTCGCGCTCCACCGATTGCACGTCCACTGCACACGTTCGAATCCACGAACGCCACTCGAATCCACGAGCACACGTTTCGAATCCACGAAACGCCTTCAACACATCGAATCCACGATGTCACGTCGAATCCACGACGCAAATAGCCGATATAGAATATAGGCTTCGATGGTGATCCTTTGCTTAGATTATCATGAAGGAACCGTAGAAGAAATCTCTAAGCAAAGACTAGATCAATTCGACGAAAGATAGATCATTGAAGAACCGTCGAATTGACCTAATAGAGGCGAAAGAGAAGAACGGTAAAAACCAGCCTCTAGGGTTGCTCTACGAGTGTTTCTGAATTGATTCGTATTGGTCACCCTCGTTTAGAAACCCTAAGTATCTATTTATAACCCTTGGAAAAAGATAAAAGTCGGTTTAGGAAATTTATCCCGATGGGGCATTGTGTACCGGTACCAAATATCACGTTCCGGTACGCAATGGTGCAAACCACAGATTTTTCTATTGTGTTCCGGTACGCGAGTCCGTGTTCCGGTACGCAGTGCAATTTACAGAAAATTCTGTGTCGGGTTAGAGGAACTTCAAGTGTGGTTCCGGTACGTAATGTAAAAACTGATTTTTCCAAGATAAGCTTTATCCAAATCAAACCAAGTACCGGAAACCAAACTTAAAATAGATTGTAAGTTAAATCCAAGTTCCTAAAACCAAGTCTAAACCGGTTTTCACTAAGTTCCTGATTCCAATGGTTATAAATGAACTTAAATCACCATGGTTTAATTAACCATACCTGAGTGTTATCTTGAGCTCATGTTGAATCTTCAATGAGTCTTCGAAAGCCGATTTGACAATTTGTTCCCTTTAAGACTCCGACTCAAACTCACGAAATGTGCCAACACAAAATGCCGTAACAAAAACAACAGCTTCTACGTCAGAGGATGATGCCTCTATAACGTCAATTTTTCGTGAACAACAACGTCTTTCGTCAGAACAACAACGTCTTTCGTCAGAACAAGAACCCATGTCAAGCGAAATCACTAAGATCTCTACAGACATGGAGAATATTTCCGCAGCCCAAAGAGATTTGAAAAGGAAATACAAATCTCTTGCCAAATTGGTGAAGAAAATTTTCAACAAACTGGGTTGTAGCAGCTCTGACGACAACGACTCTGATTGACTTCATTTTTGTTGTTGTTCTAATACGTTTTCTTTTGCAGGTTTCTATCTTCCTTTAAGAGCTTTTGTTTTTAACCTTTTTGAACATTACACTTTTCTTTCCCTCATATTCCTTTTGGCGTGTTTGTTGACAAAAAGGGGGAGAAGAGAAAGAACTATGGAAGGTAAGGTAGAAAGTAATATGCATGTCCCTAACAACGACTAACTATTTTGGCATGTAATATTTGCTAACAAGTGATGACTTTTGACACTTGTTTGAACATGATATGACATGACATGGAACTTGAATGATTTTCGAAGGTATGTTTCTCTTTGAGTGTTTATCTTCTTACATATCTGATAATTGATGTCATGGTAAGTATAACTCTATCTCTCTGATTGATTATTGAATATTTAAATTCTTGAGGTATCTAACGATTTCTTTTGTCAAGAATTATTTCTTTTGCAGAGAGTACAAACGTCCAAGTCTAGAGTCTGTTTTAGGAGTTTATCTCTTGTATTCATGTTTATTTGGATTATACTTGTAAATTTTTGTTGTATGGTGATAGCAATAAAAATATCTTTTTGAATTTTTTTTTAAGTGGATTTTGATTTGTCACGAAACCGCCAAAGGGGGAGATTGTTAAGGATTTTGTTTTGGCGTATTTCGTGAAGTGGTATAAGTCTTGAAGATTGAAGATGGAGAATTGTGGATCAATTACACCAATCTCAAGAAGAATGGATTCAGAATGATCAGGTACGTTTAACTAAATAATTTTGGTGATCCGAATACATTTGTGTAGTTTAGAAACACTTGGATAAGTTTTCGGTGCATAAAAATAAAAACTGGACAAGTTCGGTGTTCAGGATCCGGATCAGACCATTCCAGTCCGGACCCCCAACATAGTTTAGTTCATGCGGAATTCCAGTTCGGACCTCCCCTGTTTCAGTCCGGACCCCGAACTATGTGTTTGCTGAAATCGCATAAACAGTCCGGATTAGGAAATTCCAGTCCGGACCCCGAACTGGTTTTTCAGAAAAATTGCTGAGAAAAGACGACAGTCCGGATCAGCCAAATCCAGTCCGGACCGCCGTGCGGGAAAAATTCTATTAAGTCAGTTTTTGATGCTTATCTCTTTCCAAAGGTTTCTAACCTATAAATAAACCCTAATTTCATCTTTTAGGGTAACCGAGAATTAATCAAAAAATTGATTAAGAAAAATAATAGAAAAATCCATAAATATAGAGAAGAAAGGAAAACATGATCAATCGTATGTTTCTTCGTCTATATTGATCAATTTGATTCTAGGTTTCCAAACTCCTATTTCTTGTAGAATCAAATTGATGAATACTTAGATGGTATTTCCTTGTCTATCTTTTGATCCAAGTATTCGGCGGATTATCATCACCAACAAAAACAATGATTTTACCAAAATTGGAGCGAGGATCGCGTGGCCTGTGGATTCAAGGTGCTACCGCTCTCGTGGATTCGGAACGAGGCGCATTCGTGTGATCGAGACGATGCCGCATTGGTGAAGACCGTGGATTCGGTTGGACGTCGTGGATTCGACGTTGACGTCGTGGATTCGGCGTTGGGACGCAAATCGTGGATTCGAGGAGTGTTCGGAGCGAGCGGAGAAGATCAACTAGGAGCGTATGGAAAAGGTTGAGTCGTAGAGTTACGGTAAATCACCTTGTACGTGTGTTAATCTTAGTGGATTTCGCCGTGTTATCGGTCCCGTGGTTTTTTTACTTCCTGTGAACAGAGTTTCCACGTAAATCTTGCGTACTTTATTAGTTTCCGCATTGGGTTATAGTTTAAACCGCAACGAGTGTTGGTGGTGGTTATTGTGGTTTCACCTATTCACACGCCGCTTCTAAGGTGGTTTGTTCCCCTAGTTCAGATCCATATTATTCATAACCCACAGTTCCATGCATGGAGACATAACATACAACTCACACAAACTTAATTGTCGCCGTAGTTCTAACTCCTTCTTGAGGATCTCCAATGATGTTCGATTCCGGGTGGTCCTTGGAGATTCGAAGCGTTTGAGGTAACGGAGTACTCGGGGGTAATTGCGCTGATCCTGCACATTGGATGAACTAGAAGAACCATGAGATGCATCAACATTTTCAGAAGAGTTATCATGCAAACATGCTGATCATTAGCAAGCTGATTCATTCATCATCAATAGACATATCGGGAGTAGATTTATCAGAAGAAAAATGAAAAGCTTCATCTACTTTAACATTGAAAGATTCTATCCATCGTTTTAGATTCAAGTTAAATAGCCGATATGCTTTACTGTTTGTAGAATAACCCATAAAAATTTCTTCGTCACTTCGAGAGTCGAATTTTCTCAGATTTTCTCGATCGCGTAAAATGTAACAACGACTCCCAAATATACGAAAAATATTTTTATTTCGGTTTTCTACTGAACCAACTTCATAAGGGGTATTCAAATACCTGGGGCGCAAATAGATGCGATTGATCATATAGACCGC
>CM055074.1:22778244-22792170 GCA_029204045.2 Tillandsia leiboldiana
GCGCGATTGCCACCAAAAACAATATTTTATTTCAAAACAAACCCATAGTTTTCAATAAATCCATAATTTTCAAAATAAACCAAAATAAACCCATATTTTCAATATTCAAAAATCAATTTTTTTTTTTTCAAACATATTTTTCTACGAACGGAATTCTAACTCACTTAGGGGTCGGTTTATACGCAACAATTTCGATTGCTTCCCGAGACAAAATAACTCACTATATTTCAATACCAAAAAAAGGGAAAAAAAAAGAAAAAAACCCTCAAAAAAAAAAATTCAAAAAAAAAGAAAAAGAAACAAAAATCCTGGCTGTGGTATAACCCCACAGCAAAAATGGGATCCCCGCTGTGAGAATACACATTCGAAAAGGCTCAGGTGAAAACCCATGTGGGGCGTCCGATTGCCACCAAACCATATTTTACTAATGACGGAATGCTAACTCACCTTAGGGTCGATTATGCGCAAAAATTTCGATTGCTTCTCGAGGCAAAATAAACTAATATTTTTTCAATACCCAAAATATATTTTCTCAGTTATGCACGATAATTTTGATTATTCAAAAAAAAAAAAGAATCTCGGTTATGGTATAACCCCACAGGCCAAAACTGGGATTCCGCTGTGAAGAAAAAAAAAACAAATTCCGTCACTCTGGCAAAAGTAGAGAAAACTAACTAGGAAACCTATATTCATATAGACCGCCATGTCACTAAACTGAGCAACCTATATTCATATCGACCGCCATGTCAATAAACTGAGCGACCCATATTCATATCGACCGCCATGCCACTAACTAAGCAAAACATATCAAATAGACCGCCATGTCACTAAACTGAGCAACCCATATTCATATGTAGCGCCATGTCACTAAACTGAGCAACCCATATTCATATAGACCGCCATGTCACTAAACTGAGCAACACATATCAAATAGACCGCCATGTCATTAAACTGAGCAACCCATATTCATATCGACCGCCATGTCAATAAACTGAGCAAACCCATACTCATATCGACCGCCATGTCACTAAACTGAGCGACCCATATTCATATCGACCGCCATGTCACTAAACTGAGCAACACATATCAAATAGACCGCCATGTCACTAAACTGAGCAACCCATATTCATATCGACCGCCATGTCAATAAACTGAGGCAACGCATATCATATCGACCGCCATGTCACTAAACTGAGTAACCCATACTCATATTGACCGTCATGTCACTAAACTGAGCAACGCATATCATATGGGCCGTCATGTCACTAAACTGAGCAACCCATATTCATATCGACCGTCATGTCAATAAACTGAGCAACCCATACTCATATCGACCGCCATGTCACTAAACTGAGCGACCCATATTCATATCGACCGCCATGTCACTAAACTGAGCAAACACATATCAAATAGACCGCTATGTCACTAAACTGACCAACCCATATTCATATCGACCGCCATGTCAATAAACTGAGCAACACATATCATATTGACCGCCATGTCACTAAACTGAGTAACCTATACTCATATGGATCGTCATGTCACTAAACTGAGCAACACATATCATATGGACCGTCATGTCACTAAACTGATCAACCCATACTCATATCGACCGCCATGTCACTAAACTGAGTAACCCATACTCATATCGACCGCCATGTCACTAAACTGAGCAACCCATACTCATATCGACCGCTATGTCACTAAACTGAGTGACCAATACCCATTCGACCATCATGTCAATGAACTAAACAAGCCATATTCAATTGACCGCCATGTCATTAAACTGATAAATTAAATTGGATGCGTAAAAAAAAAAATGGAAACAAATATTTGGGAAAAAAAAATGAATAGAAAAAATAATTGAACGTGCATCTTTTCACCGTACTCATGCCTCAAACAATGAAAAGATGGGGGGCATTTTGTTGGCGTAAAAAAAAAAAAATTTATAATAAAAAAATAGGGGGAAAGATTATGGTTGGTCCGTAATATTGATTTGTCTATATATTTCTAATAAGCTCCGTATAAGCCCAAAATTTTTAACATATTAATAATTTGGGTCTAACAAATTTTACTGCAAATTCAAACACTTAATAGGCCATTTGTGAACACAAGCTTATGAGTCTCATCAAAGCTCCGTCAATTTTTTTTAGTCTACCAAATCAGTCGGATCCTATTTTTTTTCTGCCCAGCGGGCCTTACATTATAGTCAACTTCTTGTTTAAAGATTCAATTTCAAAAATTATATTCAAATTAAATTTTGAATTTTGAATTTCAAATTTCCAACCAAATTTCAAAATATCTCTCAAATGCCACATATACTCAGTTTTGAAATTTGAATTTTGAAATTTAAATACAACCATACTTTCTCAAATTTGAACATAACCGTTCAATTTTGAAATTTGAACACATATTGAAATTTGAACATAATCGGTTAATTTTAAATTCGAACATATTCAATTTTGAATTTTAAAATCACCAATGCCTACACCTGTCCATAATCCTCGATCCGTAATAACTCCTCAGAGTAAAATCCGCACATAGCTACATAATCCTGCCCCATCGCATAAACCAGCCACATAAAGGGCTATGTGCTAACATGGCATGCTACATAATCACATAGGGTAACATTATCCTAGGTAAGCTTACACTAATCACCAACATAGATATCCAAATCATGCAAGTCCTCAGTATACATCATAAATACTATTCTTGTAATTATTTACACAATTATCATTACCAAGCTTACCTACCTCTCAATCACAAACCATGTACCCTAGACATGCATGCATCCTAACATAAAGAATTAGAGAACCGTCCACCGGTTCTGGAAACAAAGCACCCACCTGAAACGCTTTCCGCAGGCAAAGCTGAAGTCGGTGAAGAGCGTGGTCGCTTGCTAACAAAATCCACTGAACCTGCATTCTCAGTACATGCCGCGCAAGCCTCGGCTCCAAACAACATCGCCCCAACATGCAACACCACAACAAACAACATTGCAACACAACTCACTAAACATACCCCAAAAACTCCCACAAATACCCCTGGATACAAAAATATAATCCAAAATTACAATTTATACAATATTCCAAGAGTGTTGTCCAAGTTGAAACTTCAGTCCCAAAGAAGCTATATTTTCACCTGCAGAGAGGACTCCGAAAAATCCGATAAAAATACTACTGCGATCGTCGCATCGAGACCTTCGAAACAAGTACCTGCACATCCCGATCCGAGCCCCGTAGGGCGAGTTACAAATTCCACAACACAGGGTGCACAAAACCTCACAACAACACAACTGCAATCCCATGCACAGATAAAGGGAGAAAATATACCTCCGGGAAAGCCACAGAAAAATCCCAGAAAAATACGGCGATAATCCTCGCGACGAGTAGATGCAAAAAGTGTATAGGCACGCCTAAATCCGACGCTCGAGCGCGGAGAAATACGCAAAACCACCTGCTGTCCACGAAATCCTCACAGCAAACAATGGGTCCCAGTAAGCATGGAAAACCTCCAAGAAAAACCCGAAACTAGGGAATGCTAAAAGCACCAATATCGTACCCCTACCAGTCGCGGATCCAACGGCGCAAGAATAGCTCGAAAAGGTGGCCGAAGTAGGCCGAGGGAGTCCTTGCACCGAAACGCGACGAAGGAGATCACAAATGAACGAGCGTCGCGCCGCGCCGTAAAAATGGAAACCTCAAAGTGCGTGCCACCAAAAATCCCAAGAATTCACAGATGGAAGCAGCTCTGGAAGAGGAAGAACTTTGCCGTGGAGCTCTTTTCTTCATCACTTGAAGACGACTCATTTGACGTTGAGTTGTCATCCCAAGTGACGACTTGCATCGCATTCTTCTTTGCCGGATACTTGTTGGGACACTCCGTTGCAATGTGGCCGTAGCCTCGACATTTGAAGCATTGTAGTTGTCCCTCTGAACTTTTCTTATCTTTTGAGAAGTTCTCTTGCTTTCTTGACTTGTAACTTGAAGTACCCTTGCCTTTGTTCGACTTTCCGAAGGATGGAGATTTACTTGAATTACCCCTTCGAAAGTTGCGGCGAAACTTCCTTGTCAAGAGAGCGAGCTGCTTCTCAAATTCCTCCATAGAAAGGTTCTCGTCATCGTCTGAGGAGGATGTATCCGCGTCTTCTTCCTTAGTTGTTTTCAACGCATAACCTGAAGACTTAGAAGTGGATGCCTTTCCAGAAGAATTGTTAGTAGTAAACGTCATTTCATATGTTTGTAATGAACCAACTAATTCTTCTACATGTATTTCGTCTGGGTGTTTAATAGTTTCAATGGCTGTAACCTTTGGGCGAAATCGTTCAGGAAGAGTTCTTAAGATCTTTCTTACAATCTTAAATTCTGGAATCTTCTCTCCCAGGTTAGCACATGAGTTTACGATGTCTTGCAATCGTGTATAGTAGTCCGTGAAAGATTCATTTTCTGCCATCAAGATAGAGTCAAACTTGCTCGTAAGCATTTGCAGTTTCTGAATCTTCACGAGGTTAGTTCCCTCATGTGTAACCTGAAGAACATCCCAGATTTCTTTCGCAGTCTCACATGCTGAGACGCGAGAGAACTCAGTTTGAGATAAGGCATTAAAAATAGCATTAATTCCCTTGCCATTGTAAGAAGAAGAATCTAACTCTTCCTTGGTCCATTTCGACCTAGGTTTTAAGGTGCGAACATCTGAGATAATTTCAGTTGGATTAGACCATCCTAATTCAATTGATTGCCACACCCTTTCGTCGATGGAAATTAAAAAGGCTTTCATCCGTACTTTCCAGTACGCATAATTTGTTCCATCAAAGAAGGGGGGTCGATTGATGTTTCCACCTTCAACCATTGTTTACAACCCTATTCCCGCTCTGATACCACTTGTTGGGTTATATGTAATAAGGATCTAAATAGGGGAAAAAACACCTAGAGGGGGGTGAATAGGTGTAAACGTATAAACACTCAAAAATCGTTGCGATAAAAACCCAATGCGGAAATAAAAATAACTCGCAAGATTTTTTACGTGGAAAACTCCATCACCGGAGTAAAAAACCACGGGACCGATAACACGGCAGAAATCCACTAGAATTAAAACACGTACAAGGTGATTTACCGTACACACTTACGACTCAACCTTTTCCATACGCTCCTAGAGGATCTTCTCCGCTCGCTCCGCGACGCTTCTCGAATCCACGATCTGCGCCCAATGCCGAATCCACGGCGTCCAACGTCGAATCCACGACGTCCGACCGAGTCCACGGTCTTCACCCAATAGCACCCTTCGAATCCACGAACGTGCCTCGCTCCGAATCCACGAGAGCGGTTGAACCTTGAATCCACAAGGACACGCGATCCACGCGCCGATTTTTGGGGTAAATCGTTGTTTTTGGTGGTGATGATCCGCCGAATACTTAGATCAAAGATAGATCGGAAATACCATCTAAGTATTCATTAGTTTGATTCAACTCAAGATGTGAGTATGAAAACCTAGAATCAAGCTAATCAATATAGATGAAGAAACATAGAGTATTCTCTAATGATTTCCTTTCTTCTCTATATGTGGATCTAGAGCCGTATAAGATGATATATGAAAATGACGGCTATGTGGATTAACCCTAGCAAAAGAGTCATAGGGTCTATTTATAGGTTAGAAACCCTAGGAAGGAGATAAGAATCAAAAACCTAACATTTCTGGAAATTTTACGGACGGCGATCCGGATCGGATTAGCTGTGATCCGGATCGTCGTAACAAGTCAGGTAGTTCCAGAAAAACGAAGGTTCGGGATCCGGATCGAAGTGCTTGATCCGGATCGTTCATACAGTTCACCAAACATCAACGTTCGGGATCCGGATTGCGAAGCCTGATCCGGATCGTTCAAGAAAGATGGTAAACTCAGTGTTCGGGATCCGGATTGTTACGGAATTTGAGTTGGCGTAGTTTCATGAAAGTCTCAAGTCTTGAAGATTGAAGGTGAAGAAAGTTGGATCATTTAACTCAATCTCAAGAAAGAAGAATTCTAAAGGATCAGGTATGTTTTACTAAAGATTTTGTGTGATCCGAATACTTCTTGTAGTGTAAAAACACTTGGAAGAATCTTTCATTGCATAAAAATCAAAAACTGGACTTGGGACATGTTCAGGATCCGGATCAGGTTGTTCGATCCGGATCCCGAAGGTGGTTCGTTCATACACCAGTTCAATCCGGATCGTAGCCTCTCTTGATCCGGATCCCGAACACTGAGTTTACCATCTTCCTTGAACGATCCGGATCAGGCTTCGCAATCCGGATCCCGAACGTTGATGTTTGGTGAACTGTATGAACGATCCGGATCAAGCACTTCGATCCGGATCCCGAACCTTCGTTTTTCTGGAATTGCCTGACTCGTTACGACGATCCGGATCACAGCTAATCCGATCCGGATCGCCGTCCGTAAAATCTCCAGAAATGTTAGGTTTTTGATTCTTATCTCCTTCCTAGGGTTTTCTAACCTATAAATAGACCCTATGACTCTTTTTCATTGTGGTCGAAAATCCACATAGCCGTCATTTTCCTGTATCATCTTATACGGCTCTAGATCCACATATAGAGAAGAAAGGAAATCATTAGAGAATACTCTATGTTTCTTCATCTATATTGATTAGTTTGATTCTTGGTTTTCATACTCACATCTTGAGTTGAATCAAACTAATGAATACTTAGATGGTATTTCCGATCTATCTTTGATCTAAGTATTCGGCGGATCATCACCACCCAAAAACAACGATTTACCCCAAAATCGGCGCGTGGATTCGCGTGTCGTTGTGGATTCAAGGTTCAACCGCTCTCGTGGATTCGGAGCGAGGCACGTTCGTGGATTCGAAGGGTGCTATTGGGTTTAAGACCGTGGATTCGGTCGGACGTCGTGGATTCGACGTTGGACGCCGTGGATTCGGCGTTGGGCGCAGATCGTGGATTCGAGAAGCGTCGCGGAGCGAGCGGAGAAGATCCTCTAGGAGCGTATGGAAAAGGTTGAGTCGTAATTGTGTATGGTAAATCACCTTGTACGTGTTTTAATTCTAGTGGATTTCTGCCGTGTTATTGGTCCCGTGGTTTTTTACTCCGGTGATGGAGTTTTCCACGTAAAAATCTTGCGTATTATTTTTTATTTCCGCATTGGGTTTTTATCGCAACGATTTTTGAGTGTTTATACGTTTACACCTATTCACCCCCCTCTAGGTGTTTTTTCCCCTATTTAGATCCTTATTACATATAACCCAACAAGTGGTATCAGAGCGGGAATAGGGTTGTAAACAATGGTTGAAGGTGGAAACATCAACCGACCCCCGTTCTTCGATGGAACAAATTATGCGTACTGGAAAGTACGGATGAAAGCCTTTTTAATTTCCATCGACGAACGGGTGTGGCAATCAATTGAATTAGGATGGTCTAATCCAACTGAATTTATTGGTGATGTTCGCACCTTAAAACCTAGGTCGAAATGGACCAAGGAAGAGTTAGATTCATCTTCTTACAATGGCAAGGGAATTAATGCTATCTTTAATGCCTTATCTCAAACTGAATTCTCTCGCGTCTCGGCATGTGAGACTGCGAAAGAAATCTGGGATGTTCTTCAGGTTACACATGAGGGAACTAACCTCGTGAAGATTCAGAAACTGCAAATGCTTACGAGCAAGTTTGACTCTATCTTAATGGCAGAAAATGAATCTTTCACGGACTACTATACACGATTGCAAGACATCGTAAACTCATGTGCTAATCTGGGAGAGAAGATTCCAGAATTTAAGATTGTAAGAAAGATCTTAAGAACTCTTCCCGAACGATTTCGCCCAAAGGTTACTGCCATTGAAACTATTAAACACCCGGACGAAATACGTGTAGAAGAATTAGTTGGTTCATTACAAACTTATGAAATGACATTTACTACTAACAATTCTTCTGGAAAGGCATCCACTTCTAAGTCTTCAGGTTATGCGTTGAAAACAACTAAGGAAGAAGACGCGGATACATCCTCCTCAGACTATGACGAGAACCTTTTCTATGGAGGAATTTGAGAAGCAGCTCGCTCTCTTGACAAGGAAGTTTCGCCGCAACTTTCGAAGGGGTAATTCAAGCAAATCTCCATCCTTCGGAAAGTCGAACAAAGGCAAGGGTACTTCAAGTTACAAGTCAAGAAAGCAAGAGAACTTCTCAAAGGATAAGAAAAGTTCAGAAGGACAACTACAATGCTTCAAATGTCGAGGCTACGGCCACATTGCAACGGAGTGTCCTAACAAGTATCCGGCAAAGAAGAAGGCGATGCAAGTCGTCACTTGGGATGACAACTCAACGTCAAATGAGTCGTCTTCGAGTGATGAAGAAGAAAGAGCTCCACCGCATTCCACGCGTCCGTATCTTCACCCTTCATGTGCTTTATGGCAAGTACATCCGAGTCGTTGTCCAACTCCACTGTTGAAAAGAATGCAACGGACAACGAATCGGATGATTCGGAAGGTGAAGATTTGCTCTAGCCTACCACAGACTTTTGAGGGACTCAAAGAAAGTGGCTAAGCAAAACAAGAGTTTGAGAGGGAGAGTGCATGATCTCGAAGAAGAAGCAAAAAAGAGCGACTTCTCTCTCAAACGCTCTTGAAGTGGAAAGGGAAAACCTGATAAAGGCAAATGTTTCCCTTCAAGAGTCCAATGAGCAACTTGAGAAGGAACAATACAAATCTGGTGGATAACGCGAATCACTTCTCAAAGCTCTACAACGAGGCTCGACAGGAATAACCTGGAAATGACAAAGACCATTTTCCAACTCAAGAATGACTTACAGCGATTCTCTTCAGGAAGGAGTAAGTTGGATAGACTTCTTGGTCGTGGTCAATCAAATCGGTTCGGCCTCGGATACACTCAACTGGAAACAGTCCAAGTTCGAGTGAGACAGTTTTTGTGCCTCAGTCGGTATCTCCTCCTCCGACACCGGAATTCAAGGACAAACAACGACAACAAACTACTTCAATCCTCTTTGGGATCGTCAAGATCTACAGGTATGTTTTCGTTGTGGTGTTTCAGGGCAATAAGAATATTGCAAGACGGGAGTCGAACGCTCATCTCAAGGACCTCTTGCAACAACTACCAAAAAGGCTCCTCCCCGAAAATCAAAGCAAAACTTTTCAAATGAAAAGAGACTGGTAGTTCATCGCGCAAGACGATTTCATCAAGGACAACAATCGCTATAACAAGACGCCTTCACCTAGGCATATACTTCACGACCATTACCGACGCACTCCAAAAGGGTTTGGGTGCGCAAAGGTGAAATTTTCCCTTGTCTTGTTTCCAATGTTTCCTTGCATGCATATGATAGTTCGTCTTGGTATCTGGATAGCGGGTGTTCCCGTCACATGACCCGGTGACCAAAAATAGTTTTCAAAAATCTTGAGAAAATCTCCGGAGGACACGTAGTTTCGGAGACGGTCGATCTTCCAAAATTGTTGGAAAAGGGACGGTAGCTAATCCAGATTGGCCCGATTTTGAAAAAACGTCTTATTTGTTGATGGCCTTAAGACTAACCTCATAAGCATAAGTCAACTTTTGCGACAATGGTTTTCAGTTCAACTTTCCATCTGTTGAATGCGTTGTAACGATAAGGACCATGTCTTCTTTTTAAAGGGGTTAGATCTTGAAAACAATTGTTATGTTGTTCCTAATAAATTTTCTGAAAATTGTAACTTAGCCGCTTTGATAATGAAACTCTTTGCATGAAAGGCTAGGTCACTTAAATTTTAAGGAACTTACTAGAATTTTAAACAAGGACGTGGTCAAGGGGGTTCCCAAAGCTTTTATTTAAACAAACGTTGTGTGTGGTGGTTGCCAAAAGGGAAAACAGTCTAGGACTGCACACAAGAACTTGAACCACGTTGGTACAAAACGGCCCTTGGAACTTTTGCACATGGACTTAATGGGGCCGACCCGTCAACCATCTTTGGGAGGTAAATGGTACATTTTTTTATTGGTTGATGATTTCTCTCGGTTTTCTTGGGTAGCATTTTTTAAAAGAAAAAGCTGATACGTTTGACTCTTTTCATGAGATTTGCATCGTATTACGATTTGAAAAGAATGAAAAAGATCATTCGTGTTAGAAGTGATAGAGGTGGAGAATTCATAAATTCAAAATTCATTGATTTTTGCACTTCAAATGGCATTAGACATGAATTCTCGGCACCCTATACACCTCAGTAGAATGGTGTTGTTGAGCGCAAGAACAGGGTTGTTCAAGAGATGGCGCGTGTGATGCTTCTAGCCGGAATTTACCGCTACATTTTTGGGCTGAAGCTGTGAACACCGCTGTCTATGTCATTAATAGAGTTTACTTGCGCCCAGGAACTTTAATACACCATATGAGCTGTGGTTTAGTAGAAAACCCAACATCAAACTTTCGTATCTTCGGGAGTCGATGTTACATTTACGTGACCGTGAAAATCTTGGAAAGTTCGACTCTCGAAGTGATGAAGGGATCTTTTTGGGTTATTCTACGAATAGCAGAGCATATCGAGTATTTAACATTGAATCTAAGACGATCGTAGAATCTATAAATGTTAAAGTAGATGAAGCTTTTCACTTTGAATCTGGAAAATCTACCCTCGATATCTCTCTAGATGATGATTCTCCTGCTAGTGCATCTTCTCATAATAATACTTCCAATATTAATGATGCATCTAATGGTTCTTCTAGTTTATCTGATGTGCAGGAATCATCTCATGTACCTCCGAGTACTCCGTTTCAACAAACGTTACGAATCTCCAAGGATCATCCGGAATCGAATATATTGGAGATCCACAAGAAGGAGTAGAACTCGGAGGCAGTTGGTTTGTGGATTCGCTTGCTACGTATCTTTAATCGAACCAAAGAACATAGATGAAGCTCTTCAGGATGACTACTGGATTAAAGCAATGCAGGAAGAGCTCCATCAATTTGAGCGAAACAAAGTCTGGGAATTAACGAAGCCTCCAAAGCAACACAATGTGATAGGTACCAAATGGATCTTCAAGAACAAGAAAAATGAGGATGGTACTATCATCAGGAACAAGGCACGATTAGTTGCTCAAGGCTACTCTCAAGTAGAAGGTATAGACTTTGACGAAACATTCGCCCCTGTAGCTAGACTCGAGTCCATTCGTATATTTTGCTATTGCTTGTCATTTTAAAATCAAATTATTTCAAATGGACGTAAGAGCGCATTTCTAAATGGGTTTTTAAATGAGGAAGTTTATGTGGCTCAACCGAAAGGTTTTGTAGATCATAAACAACCTAACCATGTTTTTCGTTTGAAAAAGGCTCTTTACGGTCTGAAACAAGCACCGCGAGCATGGTACGAAAGGTTAACAAAGCACCTTTTGGAGAAGGGCTATACTCGAGGGGGAGCTGATAGGACTCTCTTTGTGAAGCATTATCAAAGCAATTTCATTGTAGCACAAATCTATGTCGATGACATTGTATTTGGCGCAACAAGAGATAATGATGCTTCTAAATTCGCGGAGACCATGGAAAGCGAATTTGAGATGTCCATGATGGGCGAATTGACTTATTTCTTGGATTGCAAATTAAACAAAATGATGAAGGTATTCACTTGAGTCAATCCAAGTATGCAATGGAGTTGGTCAAAAAGTTTGATCTAGAAAATTGTAAAGATTTTCCGACTCCAATGGGAACTAGCCACAAGGGACTTGGAAGTGAATCACATAGTGAGAATGTAGACGAGAAACTGTATCGAAGTATGATTGGAAGTCTACTTTACCTCACGGCTAGTCGCCGGATATATCTTTGGTGTTGGGATTTGCGCGAGATATCAATCAGCACCAAAGGAGGTTCACCTGAAAGCGGTGGTGAAAAGGATCATCCGGTACAAAGGATCAATTAATTTCGGAATTTGGTATCCTATGGGAACAAGTTTGGATATTGTTGGATACTCAGATGCCGATTGGGCAGGATCAGTGGATGATCGGAAAAGCACGAGTGGTGCATGCTTCTATCTTGGCCATTGCCTTGTTGCATGGCACAGTAAAAAGCAGAATTGCATAGCACTCTCGACTGCCGAAGCGGAATACATTTCAGCTGGAAGTTGCTCAACTCAACTCATTTGGATGAAAAGCGTATTGAGCGACTTCCGCATTTCAGCATCTTCGGTAACAATTCTTTGTGACAACACAAGTGCAATTAACATTTCTAAAAACCCTGTGTTGCACTCTAGAACAAAACATATTGAACTTAGATATCATTTTCTTAGAGAGCTAGTTGAATCAAATACTCTTCAACTTTCATATATTTCAACTGAGGATCAATTAGCTGACATTCTAACAAAACCTTTGGATCAAAAACGTTTTATTCATTTACGAAAAGCAATTGGAATGCTTTCTTGAAATAAACTTCTTTTTGAAACCTTTGCTTAGGATAGGTTTTGTATTTGTTTTTGTTTTGTTCATTATCTATGTTTGTACATAGGACATTAATTGAGCATAGATCATAATTGACTTTAATTGCATCTTTTCGCACATTTAGAAATTATTATGCTTTTGCCATCATAATATTTCACTGTTGCAATGATCATTTATGTTAATTAAATCATCTTCTAAGTGATCAAAGTCAATTTCTCTCTCTCTATGATCTCTTGGTATAGTCATTATCTTATTTGACTGCTTAGTCGAGTATGAAATCGAGATCAATTTTTGGTTGAATACTTTATATCTTAAATAATTGATAGCCAATTGAGGGGGAGTCATAGAAAAAGTAAAATGCTCAAAAGATGTGGAAAGAGTTACATCCCAATGAGGAGTGTGAAAACTACCACCACATGGAGGAAAGAGCTACCACCTCGGTCGTCCGAGTATTGTGTGCAGCTACCACATGTATACCAAGCATGGTTGTTCAAATTTTGATTAAGTAAAATGCATGTTGAAATACTTGACTCTGTCAAATTTCAAGGTTGGTATAAGGTGGGTTTTTAAAGAAAGATGCTCAAAGAGCCACTCTCTTCAACAGATTGTCTAGAAAATTATCTATATTTGGGATTTCAAACATCTATTGATCTTTGTATTTCATTTCTTTACTGAATTGATGATTTGATAAAGGCATTACTCATAAGATCAAGTTAGATGTATTGAAGGTGTTCAACTTTAAGGGATTTAATTTTTGTAAATTTTCGTTTCATTTTTGGATATTATTGATAGATTTGGCATAATCTAATTCTTGTTGTATGAAACGATGATTTTTGTTTAAAGTTGATACACATTTGTGCTTACAATTTTTTCTGGTTTTCTTGAATTTCTCTGAAATTTTCTAAAGAAAAAGTTGGAGCCGATCCGGATCGGGCAAGATGATCCGGATCCCGAACGCAGGAATTCTTCTGCGGGCTGACGATCCGGATTGATCTGCCGATCCGGATCCCGAACGCAGTTTTCACCGGTAGCTCCGGATCAGTTAACTGATCCGGATCCGGCTGGTATTTATAAACCAAAGGGTTTTGATTTTCTTTACAGATTTGTTCGGGTGTTTCCGGAGCTCTCAGAGTCTTTTTGAAGGAAAGTGAGTTGGCGTCGGCTTTACGCTTGCGGGTCGAGTGGGGATCTTGGATGGTTGATGTGAGAGTTGAAACCATTGGGAACATGTGGAAATATGTTTGGACAGGGTGTTTCGGTTGGTTGCGGGGTGATGCGGAAGTCCCGAGGGAGAGAAAGTGAGTGAAGGGGCGATTCTGGAGATTTCGAGATGTTTCTGGGAGTTTTGGTGGCTGGTTCCGGAACCAGGTGCTTGGTTCGGAACAGGGGCTGTGTACCGGTACCAAGTGGGTGGTACGGTACACAGGCACCAGGGGTGAGCACGATATGGCCCGTGATGCACAGTAAACCGAGGTATGGGCTCTTCTGTTCCAACTACTCCCGCGTTGATTTTATA
>CM055074.1:22792270-22835218 GCA_029204045.2 Tillandsia leiboldiana
CTAGTGTTATCTTGAGCTCATGTTGAATCTGCATGAGTCTTCGCGAACCGATTTGACATTTGTTCCCTTTAAATCCTCCGACTCAAACTCACAAATGTGCCAACACAAAATGCGCCGTAACAATCTCCCCCTTTGGCAATTTCGTGACAAAACCCAAAAATACCATAAAGTCGCTCAAGTCACTCACTTAAACCAAAAGACAAACTCAATGTTATCACCAAACATGTTTTCTTTGCCGTGAAAATCCAATAAATACAAAATACCTTTTGAGACCCAACAGTCCTAGAACATACTCTATGACTTAGGACTTGGAGTCTTAAGTGATGTAATCCTGCAAAACCACACCTCCAAACAAATCAAAACGTTAGTCTTAGAATGTAAATCCTACATTGATTCGTCTTCCATTTGGTTCTTTGTTTTTCCAGCTTTTGTTTTGTGGCTCTTTCAATCTGTTCTTTATCTCCCCCTATCTTGAGCAATCCAAGCATCCATGTTCTCATGTTCTCCCCCTCTGTTCTTGAGCATCTATAGTCCTCCCCCTTTGTGATGCAATCATTATTTTCTGTCTCCCCCTTTTTATGATATGTCCATCATTTCCGTTATTTCCGTTCTCCCCCTTTTTGTCACAAATTGTCAAACATTAATATAACAAAAGTAAAAATCTAGGAGGATAAGTTCTTAGTTACAAGACGATTAGAGTTCTTGTTCATCACAACGTGAAGGAAACTGAAACCAAAAACAAGAAGGAAAAGAGATCACTCATCCTCATTTGAATCATCATCATCATCATCATGTGTGTTGTCCATGCGATGTACTCGGTTCAGTTGCTCCAGTGACCACAATCACTGTTTGCACCCAGGATATCGAAGATTTTCTTTAAACCATCCTCAAGTTTCTTGAAGCCTTGCTCCATCCTTTGCTCCATCCTTTGCTTTAATGACCGAACATCCCGATGCAAGGTTTGAAGAGTTATGACCTCATCTGGTTCAGGAGATCTTGACGAGGTGGTGCACTCACTGTCGCTTCACTTGCATAGGCTTTGTATGCCCAAAAGTCTTCAAAGTGCTAATTGACTTGGCTAAAGTGATTCCATCAATTGCCCCCAAGCCATAATCATATTTGGCACAAGAAATGTCAACTCCGTGATCTTCCAATACTAGTAATCAAGATTGGATACGGTAGAAGGTCACGTTGCCTTGATCCTTCATGACATGTACCATTTGCTGCCAAATGAGAAATGGAATGTTTGTGTTAATTCCATTTGCACTTTCCTCCGGGTGACCGAGGAAAAAGAGAAGTAACAATCGATCCCATCGAATCCTTTTGGTCCCCAGTGTGGGCAATAGGTTGTAGCATACAATTAAGGACAAAATATGATACTCTGGTTTTAGGTCCTTTGATTCAACATATGATCTGTTCGTGCGCGTCCCCTGTCTTGCAAATAGAGTCCACAACCATATCCCAATGGGTATCATGTTGGAAATTACCCTCTGTAATAAAGACCAGAAGTGTCAACAGCTAATCCAAGGTTTGCACCAATTACTGCTGGAGTAATGTCAAACTTGACGCTCTAACTGTTGTTTCAAAGACGAAAGCTCCGGTTTCATGGTCTTTTTTGAAGTATGTTACCTCGCATGTAGAACTCCCTGATAATCTCCACACAAAAGCCCATCTTAGGTTGAACTCTGCCAAGTGGCCGAATATGGCTTCGTTCCAAAAGCCTTGCAAAGTCTGGCACCTCACGACATAGCTCGTTAAAGTTCACGTGTCGCTCTCCAATGCATGTGCGGTTTCGCAAATCTGGCACGGCGTTTTGCACTCACATGCGGTTCACTTTCATCAACATTTGATCTCCGTTGAGACGCTCGCGTATTACCGGTCCACCGGTACTTCTACGCGGAGGAGAATCCGCACCCTTCTTTTTCCTTGAAGCCAAAGGTGCTTTCCCCTTTCCTTGAACTGATTCCTCTTTCATATTCTGAGGAATGTTCAATCTGAGCTAGTCGAATCCTCGTTGCGTGATCGCTTGGTAGCCTTTTTCTTTCCAGAACCGCGACCACGTCCACTTCCAGTGGCCATCAAAACCACTAGTGCAAGAAGCCATGAAAATGCCATTTCCTACAAAGAACACAATGCAGTATGATTTGATCGTATAGGAAGGCTTAAACATGTCTAAGAAACATTCTAAACATGTCACAATTGATGATTCATCATCTAAAAATCATTTACATTAAAAGCCCTAATTCTCAATTTCTTTATGCTAAGAACATATGAAAATGTTAGATTCAATCAATAAGCATGGAACATGAATCTAATTAGATAGAAAGCAACCATATATGTTCTAAACATGAATAAGAGTGATTTAAGCAAGAGATTTCATTTGGAGTAAGGATCAACTCAAAAATCCCAAATAAACATCAAAACCTAAAAACTAGGGTTTTGAAACAAAAGTAAGCAAGATTAATGAAGAAACTTACAACTCAAAGCAACAATCACTTGATCTTGATGAAAAACCCCTTAGAGATGTTTTTAGAGAGAGAAAGGAGGGGTTTTGAAGTGGGAGAGATGAAATAAAAACAATGTAGTCTCGAATATAAGGAATCCCAGATCGCGTACCGGTACCAGAAGCCGCGTACCGGTACGTAGGTAAAAGCCGAAAAGCTATCGTTCGGGATCCGGATTGACAGGCAGGGGGATCCGGATCCGCAATGTAGTTCCGGTACTAAAGTGTAGTACCGGTACGCAAGTGAAAAACCAGAAAACTTCACATTCGGGATCCGGATTGGATTTTCTAATCCGGATTGGATTTTCAGGTACTAAAAAGCAGTACCGGAACAACAGAGCCAAAAGCAAAAATTTCTTGAAACAAATCCAAATTTAGAAAACTTTTCAAATACCGATTTGTATTCCATCAAGAAATCAATTTAAGTGCTTTAAACAGTGAATTCACATAGATGTCATTCAATCCAATTAATTTCACAAAATTAAAAAGATTTACTCCAAATCATGAAAAATAAAGGTAAAACATTATAAACCGTTTTTCATGTTATATTCATCAAACACAAGTCATCAAAAATAATCTTGAGATCCAAAGTCTATCAAGATGTAACGGATTTACAAAGATGACATACAGAGATTTCCAAACGACATCAATCTTGAATTCTACCCTTTCAAATGAGATAAGCACTAAAATACCTAAGGGTGGCTCTTTGAGCATCTTTCAACTATCCCACCTTATACCAACCAGGAGATTGTTCAAAATATAAGAGTTTTGCATATAAATCTCCAAATGCTTCAACTAAATTTCTCATAAAATACTATCAAGCATCCATAACATGTGGTAGCTTCACACACAACCGACGACCGGGTGGGCAGCTCTTTCCAGCATGTGGTGGAGTTTTTCACACTCCTTTCGGATGTAACTCTTTCACATCTTTTAAAAATTCATTTATTTACCCTTGTAAGAATGCAATCTCTTACGTGAAAGAATTAAATCCCAAATTTTATCATCGGTTGTCTCACGTTTATCACAATGAATTCACACAACCGAGATAGATTAAGCATCTAAAGATCACACATGATTTCTAAAATTTGATGCTTATAATATCAAAACTCCTATAATGAAGTATCTTCAAGATTATGATTAGGAGTAAAGTTGATAATCCAATAAAATTAATTTGGAGTGAATAAAAGTGAAGCCCTTTTATTCAATGCACTTGTTCAGTAAAAAACCCTTTTGTTCAAAAACAAAGTATAAAAACAAGAGCATTGAAAAACATGTAATGCAAAGATAAGAAAGATATGAAGGGAAACCAATCAAAGCATTACATACAGTCATAAGCTAATTAGAACTTAAGACAAGGAAGATATCACCTTTCCGAATCCAAAATCGCTGGATTTTGGGTTGTCTTGATTCGTTGTGGCCGGGGTTGTCCGCTTTGACTGTTGGTCCACCTTAGGTCTTTGCCTCGTAGTGATCCACTTGATGATTGATGTTGTGGCTCGGACCTTTGGTGGGTTGAGTGAACTCCTTTGACTTGATGTGTCTTTTGATTCCGTTGAGTTCGCTCCGTAGATGAAGTTGCCGAAGACTCTTCTTTCTCTTTTTCGGGCAATTCTTCACCAAATGTCCTTCAAGTCCACATAGGTGACAAGTTCTTCCTTTCATTTAGTGTGGAACTTGAAGCCTTCACAGTTTGGTTCTTTTTAATCCCAAACCAACCTTGCTTGTTTGACCTAATCCGGACATACAATCAAGTTTCTTGGAACCGGTTGAAATCCTTTGTATGTCGGATTTAGTTGATGAACTGCTTGGTCAATGCTTGGTTGGTGACATGAATTTCCTCAAACTGCTTTTCTAGAAACCAATCTTGTCCATATATGATTTAGCATTTGTCTCCGATTGTTTAGCTTTTCTTGGAGGATTTTATTATTATCCAATAAACGTCCTTGTTCCTCCTCGAGATCATGAAGTTTTATCTTTAAAGCATGATTCTCGTCTTGATCTTCAAGTCGTTGCTTCCTCAACTTCTTGATATGTTGGCCATCTTCTTAGATTCCGCAAGAAGTTGTTGATATGCCTCAACGAGTTCTTCTTCGTCCGACTCCCCCTCACTTGATGACTCTCCGCCGGATGTTGATGTTTCATGCAAATCAAAGGAGTAGAGTCAGTGACTAAAGATGATAAACACAAATTAGAAGAGGGGATTTGAGAGGCATGAAAAGCAACGACGTTTTCCTCTTTACTTGAGGTCGATTCATTAGAGGTAGAATCGTCCCAAGTTTTCGCTTGCAAAGCCTTCTTTTTATATAATTTCGGAGTAGGACAATCCGTTGAAATATGGCCGTAGCCTTTGCATCTATAACATCGGATTTCCCCTTCCAATTCATCTTTTTCCTTAGAAGGTTTTGCAAGGCTTTTGAGTTAGAGAGTTTAGAACCCTATGATCCTTTAGATGGTTTCGTGGATGAAGATCCATCGGTTCGATTCTTCCAAATATTCCGACGAAATTTCTTTGTGATCCGCGCCAATTGTTCTTCAAAATCGGCAAAAGAGATTTCATCGTCGGAACTCGATTCGCTATCTTCTTCCTTTGTTGATTTGAATGCAATACCTGTAAGCTTAGAAGAAGACTTGGAAGGACACTTGATTAGTAGGAAAGTCATTTCATAAGTTTGCAAAGCACCTACTAATTCCTCTACACTCATCCTCATCCGGATGACTAACGGTTTCAATGGCGGTAACCTTTGCCCTAAACCGTTCCGGAAGAGTCCGAAGAATCTTTCTTACAATTTTTCGACTCCGGGATCTTTTCTCCTAAATTAGCACATGTATTTATTACATCTTGAAGTCTAGTGTAATAATCTGTAAACAATTCATGCTCATCCATATGAATGGAGTCAAATTGACTTGTAAGCATCTGGAGCTTTTGAATTTTTACAAGATTAGTACCCTCATGTGTAATTTGAGAATATTCCCAAATTTCCTTCGCGGATTCACACGCGGAAATTCGTGTGAACCTCAGTCGAGGAAAGAGATTAATAAAGCGTTCATACCTTTCCCATTGTAAGAAGATCTTTCAAAGTCCTCTTTGGACCATCTAGAGCGAGGTTTTGGGGTAGTAGAATTTCCTACTTCCTCAACAGGATGCACCCAACCGCATTCCACGGATTGCCAAACACGCTCATCAATTGAGATGAGAAAAGCTCTCATCCGCACTTTCCAATAAGCATAATTAGTCCCATCAAAAAGAGGAGGTCTATAAATATTACCACTTTCACCCATCATGATAGATAAACCTAAACCCTGCTCTGATACCAATTGTAGGTTATTAATCCCAAAGGATCTAAATAGGTACTATCAAACAACTAGAGGGGGGGGGTGAATAGGTGTAATACTTAAAAACTCAATCTCAGTGCAAAATAAAAACAATGCGGAAAATAAAAATAGCACACCGAGATATACGTGGAAACTCCAATCCAGGAGAAAAACCACGGGACCAACACGCAATAACAATCCACTAAGAATAGAAGAATAACAAGGTGATTACCGACTCCACGGACTCAACCCCTCCTTCAACTTCTTCGGACCTTGCGCTGAACGGTTGGATGTCCACGCAATAACAATCCTCTAAGAAAAGAAGAATAACAAGGTGTCAACCCCTCCTTCAATTTCTTCGGACCTCGCGCTCCACCGATTGCACGTCCACTGCACACGTTCGAATCCACGAACGCCACTCGAATCCACGAGCACACGTTTCGAATCCACGAAACGCCTTCAACACATCGAATCCACGATGTCACGTCGAATCCACGACGCAAATAGCCGATATAGAATATAGGCTTCGATGGTGATCCTTTGCTTAGATTATCATGAAGGAACCGTAGAAGAAATCTCTAAGCAAAGACTAGATCAATTCGACGAAAGATAGATCATTGAAGAACCGTCGAATTGACCTAATAGAGGCGAAAGAGAAGAACGGTAAAAACCAGCCTCTAGGGTTGCTCTACGAGTGTTTCTGAATTGATTCGTATTGGTCACCCTCGTTTAGAAACCCTAAGTATCTATTTATAACCCTTGGAAAAAGATAAAAGTCGGTTTAGGAAATTTATCCCGATGGGGCATTGTGTACCGGTACCAAATATCACGTTCCGGTACGCAATGGTGCAAACCACAGATTTTTCTATTGTGTTCCGGTACGCGAGTCCGTGTTCCGGTACGCAGTGCAATTTACAGAAAATTCTGTGTCGGGTTAGAGGAACTTCAAGTGTGGTTCCGGTACGTAATGTAAAAACTGATTTTTCCAAGATAAGCTTTATCCAAATCAAACCAAGTACCGGAAACCAAACTTAAAATAGATTGTAAGTTAAATCCAAGTTCCTAAAACCAAGTCTAAACCGGTTTTCACTAAGTTCCTGATTCCAATGGTTATAAATGAACTTAAATCACCATGGTTTAATTAACCATACCTGAGTGTTATCTTGAGCTCATGTTGAATCTTCAATGAGTCTTCGAAAGCCGATTTGACAATTTGTTCCCTTTAAGACTCCGACTCAAACTCACGAAATGTGCCAACACAAAATGCCGTAACAAAAACAACAGCTTCTACGTCAGAGGATGATGCCTCTATAACGTCAATTTTTCGTGAACAACAACGTCTTTCGTCAGAACAACAACGTCTTTCGTCAGAACAAGAACCCATGTCAAGCGAAATCACTAAGATCTCTACAGACATGGAGAATATTTCCGCAGCCCAAAGAGATTTGAAAAGGAAATACAAATCTCTTGCCAAATTGGTGAAGAAAATTTTCAACAAACTGGGTTGTAGCAGCTCTGACGACAACGACTCTGATTGACTTCATTTTTGTTGTTGTTCTAATACGTTTTCTTTTGCAGGTTTCTATCTTCCTTTAAGAGCTTTTGTTTTTAACCTTTTGAACATTACACTTTTCTTTCCCTCATATTCCTTTTGGCGTGTTTGTTGACAAAAAGGGGGAGAAGAGAAAGAACTATGGAAGGTAAGGTAGAAAGTAATATGCATGTCCCTAACAACGACTAACTATTTTGGCATGTAATATTTGCTAACAAGTGATGACTTTTGACACTTGTTTGAACATGATATGACATGACATGGAACTTGAATGATTTTCGAAGGTATGTTTCTCTTTGAGTGTTTATCTTCTTACATATCTGATAATTGATGTCATGGTAAGTATAACTCTATCTCTCTGATTGATTATTGAATATTTAAATTCTTGAGGTATCTAACGATTTCTTTTGTCAAGAATTATTTCTTTTGCAGAGAGTACAAACGTCCAAGTCTAGAGTCTGTTTTAGGAGTTTATCTCTTGTATTCATGTTTATTTGGATTATACTTGTAAATTTTTGTTGTATGGTGATAGCAATAAAAATATCTTTTTGAATTTTTTTTTAAGTGGATTTTGATTTGTCACGAAACCGCCAAAGGGGGAGATTGTTAAGGATTTTGTTTTGGCGTATTTCGTGAAGTGGTATAAGTCTTGAAGATTGAAGATGGAGAATTGTGGATCAATTACACCAATCTCAAGAAGAATGGATTCAGAATGATCAGGTACGTTTAACTAAATAATTTTGGTGATCCGAATACATTTGTGTAGTTTAGAAACACTTGGATAAGTTTTCGGTGCATAAAAATAAAAAACTGGACAAGTTCGGTGTTCAGGATCCGGATCAGACCATTCCAGTCCGGACCCCCAACATAGTTTAGTTCATGCGGAATTCCAGTTCGGACCTCCCCTGTTTCAGTCCGGACCCCGAACTATGTGTTTGCTGAAATCGCATAAACAGTCCGGATTAGGAAATTCCAGTCCGGACCCCGAACTGGTTTTTCAGAAAAATTGCTGAGAAAAGACGACAGTCCGGATCAGCCAAATCCAGTCCGGACCGCCGTGCGGGAAAAATTCTATTAAGTCAGTTTTTGATGCTTATCTCTTTCCAAAGGTTTCTAACCTATAAATAAACCCTAATTTCATCTTTTAGGGTAACCGAGAATTAATCAAAAAATTGATTAAGAAAAATAATAGAAAAATCCATAAATATAGAGAAGAAAGGAAAACATGATCAATCGTATGTTTCTTCGTCTATATTGATCAATTTGATTCTAGGGTTTCCAAACTCCTATTTCTTGTAGAATCAAATTGATGAATACTTAGATGGTATTTCCTTGTCTATCTTTGATCCAAGTATTCGGCGGATTATCATCACCAACAAAAACAATGATTTTACCAAAAATTGGCGCGAGGATTCGCGTGGCCTTGTGGATTCAAGGTGCTACCGCTCTCGTGGATTCGGAACGAGGCGCATTCGTGTGATCGAGACGTGCCGCATTGGTGAAGACCGTGGATTCGGTTGGACGTCGTGGATTCGACGTTGAACGTCGTGGATTCGGCGTTGGGACGCAAATCGTGGATTCGAGGAGTGTTCGGAGCGAGCGGAGAAGATCAACTAGGAGCGTATGGAAAAGGTTGAGTCGTAGAGTTACGGTAAATCACCTTGTACGTGTTTAATCTTAGTGGATTTCGCCGTGTTATCGGTCCCGTGGTTTTTTACTCCTGTGACAGAGTTTTCCACGTAAATCTTGCGTACTTTATTTATTTTCCGCATTGGGTTATTTTTTACGCAACGATTTGGTGTGGTTATTGTTTTCACCTATTCACCCCGCTTCTAGGTGGTTTTTCCCCTATTCAGATCCATATTATTCATAACCCACAGTTCCATCATGGAGACATAACATACAACTCCACAAACTAATTGTCTCCGAGTTCTAACTCCTTCTTGAGGATCTCCAATGATGTTCGATTCCGGGTGGTCCTTGGAGATTCGAAGCGTTTGAGGTAACGGAGTACTCGGGGGTAATTGCGATGATTCCTGCACATTGGATGAACTAGAAGAACCATGAGATGCATCAACATTTTCAGAAGAGTTATCATGCAAACATGCAATATCATTAGCAAGAGATTCATCATCAATAGACATATCGGGAGTAGATTTATCAGAAGAAAAATGAAAAGCTTCATCTACTTTAACATTGAAAGATTCTATCATCGTTTTAGATTCAAGGTTAAATAGCCGATATGCTTTACTGTTTGTAGAATAACCCATAAAAATTTCTTCGTCACTTCGAGAGTCGAATTTTCCAAGATTTTCTCGATCGCGTAAAATGTAACAACGACTCCCAAATATACGAAAATATTTTATGTTCGGTTTTCTACTGAACCAAACTTCATAAGGGGTATTCAAAATACCTGGGCGCAAATAGATGCGATTGATCATATAGACCGCGGTGTTAACTGCTTCAGCCCAAAAATGTAACGGGAGTTCCCGGCTATGAAACATAACACACACCATCTCTTGAACAACTCTATTTTTGCGCTCTACTACACCGTTCTGTTGCCATTTGAAGTGCAAAAATCAATGAATTTGGAATTGATTAATTCTCCACCTCTATCACTCCGAACACGAACGATCTTTTCATTCTTCTCAATCATAATACGATGACAAATCTCATGAAAAGAATCGAAAGTATCCACTTTCTCTTTTAAAAATGGTACCCATGAGTATCTAGAGAAATCATCGACCAAAAGAAAAATATACCATTTTCCACCCAAACTAGGTTGACGAGTTGGCCCAATTAAATCCATATGCAATAATTCTAATGACCATTTTGTTCCTACATGTTCAAATTCTTGTGAATGGATCTAGTTTGTTTTCCCTTTTGATAACCACCACACACAAGGTTTTCTTTGAAGTTCAATTTAGGAACACCTCTAACTATGTCTTTGTTTGATATTCTAGATATAGGTCCTTAAAATTTATGTGACCTAGTCTTTCATGCCAAAGTGTTTCATTATTAAGTGACACTAGGTTACAATTTTCAGAAAATTTATTAGGAACTACATAGCAGCTATTTTGTGACCTAACCCCTTTAAAAAAGAATGAATGGTTTTTGTCAGTTACAATACATTCAACAGAAGAGAAATTAACTGAAAAACCATTATCACACAATTGACTAATGCTTATGAGGTTAGTCTTAAGGCCTTCAACAAATAAAATATTGTTCAAAACCGGGCCTTCTGGAATAGTGATTGTTCCTTTTTCAGAAATTTTGTGTGTCTGAAAACAGTCTGGGTTCTAGGTCCTGCTATCACTAGTATACCACTATCACTAACATAGTGATGACAAATAAAACAGCAAAATACGACAACCTGGGAACACCGTTTACCCAAATGGCTCCCGCCACCGATACCAAACTAGCTACATCTACCAGACTCCACTCAGCCCCCAAGCACGAGTGTAACATGCATCCCACACAAAAATAAATCCCGACCACTCGGCCCTCTACCCGGGCGAGGAAAAACACTATGTCCACGTATAAAATACGAAGTGTGGATGTCTAGAGCAAAATGAACCTAGCCCAAGTAAGGGTTTTCAACTGATCTGGTTATACACGCAACATATGACAGGGTGCTAGGTCAAGTCCAAAACTTACATTTAATCAACACATATAGGAAGTAATAATCAACATGATCAGAATCACCACACTAGAAAATCCTATCTGATACAACATGCTTTCTAATACTAATCACATAATGCATGCCCACTAACAATATAGAGTTAGAGAACCGTCCACCGGTTTTGGAGACGAAGCAACCCACCTGAAGCGCGCATCAATCCAAGATCCAAATAGGCTCAAACTGAACGGGGATAATCCTCGGATTCCCACGATTCCAACGAGTCCAAAAACTCCAGAAAACTCCTCCTGGGTACAAAGATATGGTCCAAACATTGCAATAAGCAATAATTCCCACAAACACACACTGCTGAAAATCTGTCCCAAAGAAGCTTAATTCCAACCTGCGAGATAATCTCCAAAAATTCCAATAAAAATACGACGGTGATCCTCACGAAGAGTAAATGTCAATCGACTCCTCACATGTTGAAATCCGATACCCGAGCGCAGAGATAAAAATCTGACAAGCCTCCGTTGTCCACAAAAACCACCAACAGGAAAGGGGTTTAAAGAAACCATGCCAAGAACTCAGAATGAAGCAAGGTGATCAACACAGAAATCGAAGGCCTATATCTCACAAAACCGATGCCACAAAAATTGTCCAAAAATTTCTTCGGGGTAGCTCTGGGGACCTCGTGGACCGAAATACAACGAAAAAGGCCTTCGAAGAAAGAACGTCGCAGTGCGCCGAGTCGCAGAAATCGTCGATGTCGAGATCTCCAAAAATCATCAAATCTCTGTGGGAGATGGAGAACAAGAGAGAGAAACCACGACCAAAAGGGCTTAGCTCGGGTTGCTCCAAAAAAAGTTAAAAGGAGAGAGAGAGGGAAGTATTTATAGAGGATAAAGGGGGGGGGGGGGGGGGGGGGGGGAATCACCCCTTTGGGGTGCGTTTTTGGGCGCCCGAAACATTCGGGCCCCGAAAAACGCACCCAGAACCCCTCTCCGCACAGCACCCGGATCAACCCGGGTGCGACGCGTGTCCCGAACACGGGACAGCGGCGCCAGGCCAACCGGGCGCTGCCGCATGGCCCGACAGCGAGGCGGGGTGGTTCAGCGCCAGCCAATGGCGGGCCGCCACGTGGCACCCCCCGCGTGGGCGCCATACCTCCCGCACCTGCCCGTAACTGCTCTGCCAATCAGTGCGCGCCACGTGGCCCATCTCGGCGATCGCTGCGCCCGGCGCACGCGCCAGGTCCATGGACCATGCAGCCACAGCGCCGCATGGACCGAGCCGCGTGAGCCGACCAATCCGGCGCTGCCGCAGCGCCGCATTTCCTAAATATCGTCTTTCGGATTTAAGTTTGTTTTTGGTGGATTTTAGTTGGCTTTGGTTTGCTTGGTTTTTGGGTGGCTGTTGCCGTATTGCGGTAGAGCTCGTTAAACGGAGAACGACGATGCGATCGGATCAGAAATCCGACTTACAGATCTTTCGGAATGAGGTTTTCGGTATTAACGGGTCCGAAAAGGTAAGTTCTGACATCCTCGGAACCCCTTAAGTGTCATTGGTGCATCAGGATCCGTGCTAGCGGGTATGGGATGTTCCGAAGGATCGATACGCTTATCGAGGAATCCCTTATGTTTTTAAAGATTGGATTTTAGGTGTTTAATACGTAAGAAGAGAAAAATTAAATTAAATTAAATTAAATAAAGAAATCAGAATTTCAAGATAACCCTAGTTCTAAAGGATCGTTTTTCATCTTCCCTTATTGTGCATGCCGAAGACCGAGACCGGAAGCGTCGCCGATACCGGGGAGCGGATCCGGAAACACCACCGTCTGCGGAGGTCGGGATCGCGTTGTCTTCTCCATCAGAGCTAGGTTAGTTTGCACCCTTTTTGTCTTCATTACGTGAATCTCGACTCTCGGTTGTCGTTACTTTAGTTTTTGCGTTTTGGGTCACGTTCTTGAATGTCGTTCGATCGTTACGTTCGTCGGTTTTGATCGTGGTTTTGTCGATGAGGATTTTTGTTGTTTTTGTTCGTGGTGCTGAGTTTGGGGTTTTATTTGACAGGGTTACTTTTGGCACCGTCGACGGTGGCTCCGCCGCCGCTTGATGCCCTAGCCGAGCCGCCACTGCTCGATGCCCTAGCCGAGCCGCCGCCGCCTCCGCCACTCGATGCCCTAGCCGGGCCACGACCACCGCCGCGCGCTGCCACCGCAGGCCGCGCGCCGCCGAGGAGCTGCCGCCGCGCGCAGCCTTGCGTGCTGCCGCCCGCGCGCAGCCAGGCTCATTGCCACCCGCGCGCAGCCTTGCACGCTGCTGCCGCGCGCCGCCATGCGGGCTGCCGCCCGCGGGCAGCTAGGCGATGCTGCCGCTCGCACGCCGCTGCTTGCGCGCCGCACAGGGCCGCGCCCTGCCAGGCCGCCGCTGCGTGGTGCTGCCGCACGCGCGTGCCGCGCCTTGCCAGGCCGCCGCCGCTGGATGCTCTAGCCGCCGCTGTTGCTGAATGCCTTAGCCGCCGCCGCCACTGGATGCTCTGGCCACCACTATCGCGCACTGCTTGCGCGCCGCACAGGGCCGCGCCATGCCAGGCCACCGCTTCGTGGTGCTGCCGCACGCGCGCGCCGCGCCCTGCCAGGCCACCGCCGCTGGATGCCCTAGCCGCCGCTGCTGCTTGCGCGTGCCCGCGCGGGGCTGTGCCCGCGCGGGACTGCCGCGCTGCACGCTGCTTGCGCTTGGCCGCGCGGGGCTGCCGCATTGCGCGCTGCTTGCGCGTGCCTGCGTGGGGCTGCCGCGCTGCCGCTAAGCCCGCACGGGTCAAGTCGCTGCCGCCAACAGTTCGCCTTGACGGTTTTTGGTTCGACGGTTTTTGCCTTGACGGTTTTTGGTTCGACGGTTTTCGCCTTGACGGTTTTCGGTTTGACGGTTTTTACTTGGCGTATTCGTCGACGGTTTTTGGCTTGTCGGTGCAGTCCGCTGGACGGTGCTGTCTGCTTGACGGTGCTATCCGCGTTACGGTGCAGTCCGCTTGACAGTGCAGTCTGCTTAACGATGTAGTCCGCTTAACTGTGCAGTACGCTTGACGGTGCAGTCAGCGTGACGGTGCAGTCCGCCTGACGGTGCTGTCCGCTTGACGGTGCTGTTCGCTTGACGGTGCAGTCCACGTGACGGTGTAGTTCGCTCGACACAGTTGTTTTCGTTTTTCGTCAGATGAGTCTCCGCTTGGTTGTTTTTCGTAGTGGACTTCGTCAAGGCAACGGTTGGAGCCGGGTCTCCATCAATTGCCTCGACGACAGTCAGATCACGTCGGAGGTACGATTTTCAACAGAAGGGATTTTTGGACACTGAGTTTTTCGTCGATTTATTGTTCTAGGTTTTGCCGGATGCCGTTTTTATGTCTAGTCTTTTGTTTCACCACTGGGATTTTATCTGTTATTTTTGGTACACTGGTAGAATCCTTTTTTTCGATAAATTCGGTTTTTTGCATGATTTTCCTATCTTTTGACGTTAAGGGTGTTGCTAGAATGTTTGTACCTTCCGGGTGACCGGTTGTCGCGGTATGAGGTCCGGTGGACTGCTTGTCCTTATCTGAACAATGGTAAAAATTGTTCTGGGATTTGCTTTGATCAGGTTTTGATCGGTGCGACAATCGGGACACCGGAGGCAGCTTCTGTTTTGGGATCAAAGGGATTTCTAGTACAGTAGTCGGGACCACTGATTTTGCCAGTTTTGGGTAATGTGTTGTTTTGTGTTTTTGGATATTTTTTAGGCCCGCGGGGGGTGTTGAATGCTTAGGAGGGTCGCGGGCGCGATTGTTTACCTCCGTTTCAGGTGGGTACACCCTTAGAACCTCTTTGTTACATAATTCATTATTGTTATGTTTCATCATTTTAAGGGATTTTGGGGGTGATGTGGACCTTCGGATGAACGAATGTCGCAGTTAGAGACTGGATGGGCAGTTTGCCCTCTCCGACAATGGTATGGTTGTTCGGAGCATACTTGCGATCGGGACAGTGATCGGTGCGACTATTCAGAAGTCGAAATGAGGGTTCGGTAAAGTAGGTTTTGTGCTATTAGTGGACCCTGGGTAGGTCCGGGGATTTACAGGAGTTCGTAGGGGAATCTCGTACCCAGGATGACTTACGGGTAGAGATTGGTACACCGACTTGGAGTCGGAAACTCTGGTGAACTGGTAATATCTGACCTTGCACTTTATTGTTTTCCCTTATGACATCTTATGAGTTGATGACTAACCCCATGTTCTACACGTGTATCGGCACTTATACCTTTTGGAGCAACGAGTGTCGCAGGTGGACACTCATTTTATTATGGTTACTATGCTCATGGCGCTTGCACGCACACCAGCGGTTTGGCCACCGCATCGGTGTACTTTTCCGGAAGGGTGGTATGTTGACCCGTGTACCCCACAAGGTGACGTAGTGGGGACCCCTCGCGGTGATTTATGGGGGGTTTGCATGCACCAAAGGTGAGAACGGTGTGGTTTTCTTTTGCCTGAGATCTCCGGACCCACATGGCAAGGTGCTCAGCAGTAGTCCCTCGGGGATGATGTGATTGATTGCAGGATGGGGTTACGGATGTTCTGGTTTTACGGTTTGAATTATCATTCGCTCCTTTTGGCATCGTATTTGTAGTTGTGCTTTATCTCTACTCTTCATGTCACTGACGCCCACTGTGTTACAGGTTTGGTCGGGTCTGGGGATCAGGACGATGGTGAGGACGCTACTTGGTGAGGTGTGAGATTACCTCGGTCAGGTTCCTTTTCCTCTTTCGTTTATAGTTGGTTATTTTTCCTTTATGGTCTAATACGGTGCATGTGAATGTGTATTACTATGGATGGTGTGGATGTTGGGTCATGCCTTATGTTTGTCATATGAACTTATTTTATAGAACTATGCTTTCAATATAGGGTCTTAGGACGCGTCGTGTGGACGCGGGTTTTCACATTCAAAAAGGGGATTGCGAAAATGGCTTTAGAAAATTAAGTGTCGTGTGGGCACCGTTTTAAAAACTTGTGGATTTATTCTTTCAAACCTATTGAAGCACCGGGCGTGCGCCGTTTAATGAAATAAGATGATAGCGTTTTCAAATTCATACTCTGGTAATTTATAACTGTTAATTCTTGGTGGTTGATATTTTTATTCGGGCTTTGGTACGCCGTGCATATGCATGGGAGATCTTGTATATGTGGCGGGTCTGTGCACATGCTGCGTGGGAGCCCGTTTCAAGCAAAAAAAAAAAAAAAAAAAGGGCTGCTTTCCGCTTTAAAATTGCTCCCGGGGCGTGACAGATTAAGATGGTATCAGAGAAAAACGACATCAACCACAGTTTTTATTGGAATAAGTGTCCAACATCCACTAAATACAAACTCACATGCGGTCGACCTATGGAGTAACCTAAGTCTTAGATACGCGAGAGTGCGATTGTTAAGAATTATTCCTCGGTTTAGCTCAGGTATCGTGCTAGTGTAGTCGTGTTGTTTTGTGGTACTTGTGTGTGCAGGTCTGCCTTGTGCCAAGTTTTCGAAAGGCGGAAAGGACGAGGGGGTTGGGGCCGACTACCACCGGGTTCTTGAAGGTTGCTGGAGATCAACTGATTAAGCAACCGGCTCAAGGTATGGTGGGTAAGTTGGTGGGGTTTTTGCACGTAGTGCAGGTGTTAGCGCTACTGAGGGTTGCGCTGGTTCATTAGTGGATGGATTTTTCCTACTTTTATCATAGTCGTGATCCAGTCCTGCTATAGTGAGATATTGAGACATGGTTACTATACTTGTGAGACATGATTACTTTACTCTTGTGGGTCGCTCCCCTTGAGTGCCACTCCGGAGTGTGCGACCGTGCCGGACAGAAGCCGACCTGTTACTTTTTTTGGGATGCGACCGTACCGGTCAGAAGTCGGTCTGTATCCAGCGGATGAGTTCTTAAGTTCGACAGCAGAGCAGGCAGTGCCAGTTTTTACTGGTCGTTAGATTGGTTTTATTCAGTCAGGCACATTCACTAATGCATTCTTATAGTTACACCTTTCTGGCTCTACATTTTAGAGGCATAGTAGTGGTAGCTTCATTTTCTTATCAGCAGTACCGTTTATAGCTTACCACCTCTCCTTTCCTTTTTGCCTCTGGTAGACCTAGTGGGCACGTCAGAGTTTGAGGCTTAACCCACTAGGGGAGGCTATTGTTTTTATAGTAGTTCTCACCCCCATCGTCTTTTTCTTTGTTTCTCCCTTTGTTTTGCAGAGTCCTCTGCGGGAGTTGCTGGGCCGTCAGCATCCGATCGAGGTAAGAGGATAGCGGACTAGATAGAGTGTCCACCCGATAGTATGCCAGCTGTTTGTATATTTGTGGTGAGCTGGGAGAGATACTTGTATTTATTTACAGTTGTACTTCTTTTATTTCCAGCTTCAGTCTGAGATGTAGTATTTTAGTTCAGCTCTAAATTTATGCTCTTTTATTATATCTTTTAATATCTGAGCAGGTTTCTGGCGCTTTGTGTACGCGGGAAATACCGTGTGCACGGCGGATCTGTAGACGGGCCCGGGTTTTGGTTTACATCCGGGGCGTGACACATGCAACATATGACAGGGTGCTAGGTCAAGTCCAAAAATAACATTTAATCAACACAGATATGAAGTAATAATCAACATGATCAGAATCACCACACTAGAAAATCCTATCTGATACAACATGCTTTCTAATACTGCTCACATATTGCATGCCAACTAACAATATAGAGTTAGAGAACCGTCCACCGGTTTTGGAGACGAAGCAACCCACTTGAAGCGCGCATCAATCCAAGATCCAAATAGGCTGAAACTAAATGGGGATAATCCTCGGATTCCCACGATTCCAACGAGTCCAAAAACTCATGAAAACTCCTCCTGTGTACAAATATATGGTCCAAACATTGCAATAAGAAAAAATTCCCACAAACACACACTGCTGAAAAATATGTCCCAAAGAAGCTTAATTCCCACCTGCGAGATAATCTCCAAAAACTCCAATAAAAATACGCCGGTGATCCTTGCGAAGAGTAGATGTCAATCGAGTCCTCACATGTTGAAATCCGATACCCGAGCACAGAGATAAAAATCTGACAAGCCTCCGCTATCCAGAAAAACCACCAGCAGGAAAGGGGTTCAAAGATGCCTCGTAAACCATGCCAAGAACTCAGATTGAAGCATGCTAATCAGCACGGAAATTGAAGGCCTACCTCTTGTGAAACCGATGCCGGAAAAAGTGTCCAAAAATTCCTTCGGGGTAGCTCTGGGGACCTCGTGGACCGAAATGCGACGAAAAGGGCCTCCGAAGAAAGAACGTCGCAGTGCGTCGAGTCGCAGAAATCGCCGATGTCGAGATCTCCAAAAATCATCAAATCTCTGTGGGAGATGGAGAACAAGAGAGAGAGAAACCATGGCCAAAAGGGCTCAGCTCGGGTTGCTCCAAAAAAAGTGAAAAGGAGAGAGAGAATGAGGTATTTATAGAGGATAAAAGGGGGGGAATCACCCCTTTGGGGTGCGTTTTCGGGCGCCCGAAACATTCGGGCCCGAAAAACGCACCCAGAACCCCTCTCCGTGCAGCGCCCGGATCACCCCGGGTGCGACGCGTGTCCCGAACACGGGACTGCGGCGCCCAGCCAACCGGGCGCTTCCGCGTGGCCCGGTAGCGAGGCGAGGTGGTTCGGCGCCCGCTAATGGCGGGCCGCCACGTGGCGCCCCCCGCGTGGGCGCCATTGTAGTACCCTGGCGTTCCGATGCCTTTGTATACCTTTGTTTTGTGACGGGATTGTTGGGGAAACTTTTCACTGTATTTTCTGCAATGGACCGGCCTGGACCACGAGTTTTTTTTTTGCGTTTGAGCTCGGAAAATGGAGAACGGCAAAATGATCGGATTCGGATTCCGATTTGCGGATCTCCCGGAACGGGGGTCAAAGCGGTTGCCTTTGAGTTGTGCACCAGAATCCGTGCTAAGTAGCCGGCACGCTTTTCGTGGCGATCGGACAGGACCCTTCTACGATCGGACTTTTTCACGTTATTTATGTTATTGGTTTATTTTAATTTGTAATTGTCACGCCCGGGGGTCGAAACTGCGACCCGGGCTCGCTAACAGATCCGCCGCCCATACGGTAAACCCCGTATAGACGAAGCGTCTAACCTGCAAAAGAAAGATGCTAAACTAAACAGATATCAGAGCTGGAAGTAAACTACTATAAATAAAATAAATACAACTCCAAGTCCTCACCACAAGTACAAAAGTTGCTCAACTCTGAAATAAAAGTACAACTCTATACCTCACTACAAGGTCTCTCAAACAAGTAACTCTCCAAAATATAAAAGGGTACCTCTACTCAAGGGACGACGACTGGTAGGGATCTAGCTCGCGACTCCCTTACCTCGCTCTGAAGAAGCAACCGCTGGAGCAGCAGGAACAGGAGTAGAAGTCCCTGGGGAAAAGACACCACGACGGGTGAGAGAACTACCTCCCACAGTAGTTCTCAGTGGGTGCCGCCAACAAGCCCGACGGTCTGCCCACTAAGTCTACTAGAGGCATAAAGTAACCAATGCAGTACTGAAAGGAAAGAGCTGGAAAAGAATAACTCTACAGCTACTATGCCTCTATCTAGATGCTCAAAAAGTGGAACAGATGGAAAACATGATGTATCTACTCAAACACAGTATACTCAATCAACCCAATCACAGTGACTGCCACATAGGGTCCAGTCAAACCTGCGCCCACCTACTGCCGCACATCCACATGAGGACGGGTCTACCGTAGGGTGTCCGTGACTGCCAAAACTGGCTCAGCCAGAGGGCACCTACTGCCGCACATCCACAAGTGGACGGCTCTACCGTAGGGTGTCCGTGGCTGCCAAAACTGGCTCAGCCAGAGGGCACCTACTGCCGCACATCCACAAGAGGACGGGTCTACCGTAGGGTGTCCGTGGCTGCCAAAACTGGCTCAGCCAGAGGGACTGCGTCGACAAGTCGCGATAGCAAGTATCAGGCCCAACTCCGGAGTGGCACTCGAGGGGCGCGACCCCACCGAGTAAAGTATCCGCGCATCTCTGTCGAGCTCAATATGGCTCATGCAGGCTATAGTCCAAAACCACGATCAACAAGATCGACAATAACTGTTATCACATCTCTAACTCACTGGCTAAAATACTCACGCCGGGACTACTGTCTACCCGACGGCTCCCAGCACAGAACACCAAACTCAGGAAGAACCGACACCATAAGGGTTCGAAAATCTCGATAAGTCGGTGCCTAGAACCCTATCAAACAAGAACAGACTCCAGGCTCCGCCTATCGAAGTTCCCGACCCCCTTACAGTTCGGGAACACAACAATCTCTGTACAACAAGCGAAAGACACCAACCAGGGCCCGAAAGTCCCGGAAGACCAACACCTACAACCCTATCAAACAAGAACAGGTTCCAGGCTCGGCCCCCGTGGCTTTCGTCCCGACAAAGGAACGACCCCTAGAACCCAGATCACCCAAACTCTCTCGGGTGAGGAAGTTGTAATAAAAAGATGACAGTTATTACTGAAAATTATTTTAATCTGAGAAACCCAATTTGATATATTTTAGTTCTTTTAAGAAAATTCGTTTAAATTAGTTTTATTTTCCAAACCCTGAAGGGCTATTGCCATCACCCAAATCAATCAAGAACAGGCTCTGGCGACCACTCGAGATTTGGAAGAAAACCTTAGTTTACAGAAATCGTATGTGTCTAAAAACAGCCTGGGTCCTAGGTCCTGCTGACACTGGTAAACAATTGCCACTAACACAGTGGCGACAAATAAAACATCTAGGGACCACCGTTTACCCAAACGGCTCCCGCCACAGATGAATGATCAACTACATCTACCAGACTCCACTCTGCTCCCAAGCACGAGTGTAAATGCATCCCACACTAAAAGAAACCCGACCACTCGGCCCACTACCCGGGCGAGTATAACACTATGTCCAGGAAGAAAAGAAGTGTGGATGTCTAAAGCAGAATAAACCTAGCACAAGTTGGAGTTTTCTACAGTCTGGCTGAACATGCTGCATATGACGGGGGTCCTAGGTCAAGTTCCAAGATAACAATAATTTTACAGATAATAGACAGCAAGGAGATGACAAGATCGTCCGATAGTACAAGGAATATTAACACACAATTTCTAGCATGCTACCCAGTCCAAACACTATCATGCATGATTCTATATAAATAGAATTTGTACGCAGTCCATAGATTTTGAAAGCAAAGCCACCCACCTGAGAACGCTAACTGTCCAAGGTCCAAAAAAACTGAAACTGTACCGGGGCAATCCACAGATTTCCACAAATCCGTCGGGCTCAAAACCTCCAAAAATACCTCCTGGATACAAAAATATGGCCCAAAAATACAATTACTACAAAATCCTAAGTGTGCTGTCCAAGCTGTGATTTCAGTCCCAAAGATGCAATATTTTCACCAGAAAAAAATGCTCCAAAAATTCCAATAAAAATACTTCGGAGATCCTCGCGAATTGTAGATGTTGATAGAGACTTGAAACGTCGAATTCCGATGTCCGGATGTGGAGATAAAAATCCACGAAGACCTTGCTGTCCAGGAACCTCACCAGCAAAACAGGGGCTCAGTAAAGCCTCGAAAACCGTGCCAAAAACCCAAATCTAGACGAAACGCTCAACACGAAAGTCGAAGACTTACCTCTCTTGAACCCAACGCCACAAAAATCACCCAAAAAGACTATCGGAGTAGCTCAGAAGACCTCTCAGACCAAACAGCGACGATAAGGGGCCTCCAACAGAAAATCTTCGCTCCGCGCTACGATGCCGAAAACGTCGACGCTGCGGCTTCCAAAAATTCCCGGCCTCTGCCAGAAGATGCGCAACACGAAGATCTCCAACTTTTCTAAAGGGTCCAAGGGCAGAGGAGCTAGGGAAAGGGGGAAAAAAGCCCCAGCAAGCAGCCTATTTATAGGCCCAGCCCGAAAAAACAAGCTTTTGGACTTTTGGCCCAAAATTCGGGCGCCCGGGCATTCTGGGCTCCTACAGTAACGGGCCCGGCCCGTTACTGTTCACGCCCGGAAGTCTCCCAGGCCGCCACGCATCCACCCAAACAGCAAACAGCTGTTTGGGCCAACGGCGCTGCGCCACGTGGCCGACGCTGGTGCCGACACGTGGCGCCCACGCCGGGAGCCGCGGGTCAGCGCGCGCACGTCGCTCCCACGCGCGCCCACGAGCGCCTGTCGGGCACGCAGCCCGAGGTACCTGCTCCCCGCACCGTGGACCGCGTGCACAACACCACCCAACCACGTGCTGCCACGTGTCCACCCTCGGTCCACCGTGCACCCGCGCCTTTCCCGTGGACCGCGCCCACTGCGCCCGCCAACCAGGTGCCGCCACGTGGCCAGCGCCCGGGTGCACGCTTCCGCGGTGGACCGGGCGCCAACGCTGCCGCCAACCGCCGCGCTACGCCGTCTGCCGCCACCGCCGGCGCTTCTCCGGCTGCCGGAACAGTACCAAATCACCTCGATATCCGTGTTTTCGCGTTCGGGCTCCGAAAAACACAAGTAAATAGTCCATCTTGACCTTTTTCGCGCGCTGAATCCAAATCCGATGTCCGATTTGCCAAATTCCACTTCTAAAATTTCCCAATATTCCCGAAAAAGTAAACTTGATCCGTTTTTCGTGCCGGGTCACTTCCTTGGTTCCAATAAGCGCGCAAATATCTCAATCACTCAAAATGGCCTCCTGTTAAGCAATCTTGCTCCCATTAACACCAGAAATCCATTTTCGGGCCCCGACACGCACACAAACACTCCCAGAAACCACTAATCCATCAATGAGCCCTTAAGTGGGGATTCGGGTCCTCACATCCTCCCCCACTAAAAGAAAGTTTCGTCCTCGAAACAGACACGGCTCAAAAGGGAGTTCAAAGCTAAGGGAAAGCATCCAACAACACAGTCTCCAACTCCCTAGTCGCTACACACTCTCCACAAAGCGAGTCCAACAGCTGGATAAACCTCAAAAATTCCAAAAACTGAGGACAAGAAAAACAGCCAACTCTACGTGTCCAAACTACACGAATTACGCCACACAATTAACAAGAAAGGGTAAGGGCCCCACCAGCAGGAGAGTCATCAACCCCCAACTCCCTAATTTAGAAATCAACTGAAATTAGCGAAAAGTTCGAAAGTTCCGTAAGACCAGTGCCCTCGCCCCAATCAAACAAGAACAGGTTCGGGCACCGTCTCCATTTCTGGAGTAGTCTTTCGAATCTTTCGTCCTGTTCGCAAATTTTAGCACAAGGGCGAGAAAAAGGGAGAGAAGTGTTGATGCCGTTCCTGCTGTGGCAACAAAAACGGAAGCTATGATCTATCCGTGCCCCTAAAAGAAAAACACAACTCTATCCGAGACCCCTATAGACATAACCTCAAGTCCTAGGCGTCACCTACGCTCAACAAGTAGCACCTAACCCAGAGTCGCTGAAGCCACTGCTGCAGGAAGGATGCCTCGGTGACCTGTGGAAATGATCTCCTGTTGTCCAACTCGCGGAAAGGTCACTGTTCTCAATCCACAATCAATCGTTGCACGATACCGCACCAACTGGTCCATCCCGTATGCTCGATCTGAGTCGTGGAGCTGTAACTGAACCACCACACCTGCCGGTGTACTTCCTCAAGTCTCAGCTGTCCCGATCACGCCCTAAAATTCACCTCTGCTCGCAGGATACTTGTGAGGACCCGAATCCCCACTTAAGATATTTCTGTCAGTTTAGTGGCCTTTGGGAGTGTTTGTGCGCGTGTCGGGCCCAAGAAATAGATTTGTGGTACAAATTGGGATTTAGTTTGCATCACTGGAGGCCTGCGTGGTGTGTCGGTGGTGTTTGTGCGCAATTTGGACACAAGTGTTGGACCTTGGGCTTAAAAGGAGATCCCGTAGGAAATTGGAGGACCCGTCGAGTGTTTAGAGGTGGTTTCGCGCGGCGTAGATGTCGAATTTGGACTTCGGGCGAAGTTTGGATAAAAGATTACCTCTCCGGTCACCTTCGGGAATTTTTAGAGTTGGAATTTGGCAAATCGGGATTTTGGAATGGATCCGGCGCGAAAACCGGATCAAGTGGGCTATCCGGGGGCATTCGGCAAATTTTCGGTTGGGAATTTGGAGAAACGGACATCGTTTTTGGATTCAGCGTGCGAAATCGTTGAGAATGGACTATTTACTTGTTTGTTTTGGAGCCCGGTTGACGCGCGCATTTTTCGAGGCTTGTGCGCGAGTTTCGAGGCCGGCACGAATCCTGAGGATGGCGCGCGGATCGAGGCTGGCTTGCTGCGCACGGCGCGCAGTTGGCGGCTGGGGAAGCGCGCCTCGTTCACGGGTCAACGCGGGGCCGCCACGTGGCGGGCCCCCGTTGGCGCCCGTGCGGGCGAGGGGGCACGCGCCCGTGTGGCGCGCGGGTGTCCCGCGCCAGGGGTGGCGCGGGTGTAACGCGCCCGTGTGGCGGGCGCGTTGCCGCGTGCCGCGTGGCGCTGTGGGCGCGCGCGTGGACCGGGCGCGCGCGCCCATGTGCCGTGGACCGCGAGCGGTGGCCCCCCATTGGCCGGACCACCGTGGACCCCGGTTTCGTAGACCACTCCTTTCTCCTCCTTTTTCTTCTTCTTCTTCTTTCTTCCCCGCACACATTTTCTTCTCCATTTTCTTTCCTTTCTTCTCCAACCGAGAGCGAGAGGGTGTGAGGGAGAGGATTATGGGTGGTGCGGCGGTGCGTCGTGGGCCTCGTGGAGCGCGCGAGGTTTTCCAACGGAGCAGTTGGGCGGCGTGGCGCAGTCGAGGTAGGTCCCGCACTTGTTTTTACGGTGTTTTTGGCACAGTTTTGGAGCGTTCTTTTGAACAGTGAATTGACCCTCTTGCTCTTATCTGTGTTAGGGACCGTGTTTTACTGCACCGTTTTGCGTGCGGACCCCGACGACGTGCCCCGTTTTGCGTGCGGACTCCGTTTTGCGTGCGAATTTCGGCATCGTGCTCTATTTTGCGTGCGGACTCCAGCACCGTGCACCGTTTTGCGTGCGTGCTCCGATTTGCGTGCAGACTCCGGCACCGTGCACCGTTTTGCATGCGTGCTCCGTTTTGCGTGCGGACTCCGGTACCGTGCACCGTTTTGCGTGCGTGCTCCGTTTTGCATGCGGACTCCGGCACCGTGCACTGTTTTGCGTGCGTGTTCCATTTTGCGTGCAGACTCCGGCACCGTGCACCGTTTTGCGTGCGGACTCCGTTTTGCGTGCGGACTCCGGCACCGTGCTCCGTTTTGCGTGCGAACTGAGTTTTGCGTGTGGACTCCGGCACCGTGCTCCGTTTTGCGTGCGGACTCTGTTTTGCGCGCGGGTTTCGGCATCGTGCTCCTTTTTGCGTGCGGACTCCGGCAGTGAGCATCGTTTTACGTGCGGATCGCGTGGAGGCCAATTGCAAGTGTCTACGAGCAATTGGTGGCAATCGAGGTGGGTTGCCTTATCTCCAAGTTTTATGGACTGTACAGTAATTCTACTGATGTAGGACTATGCATGATAGTTTATTTCCTTGTGTAGCATGCTAGATTGTAGGGATTGTTATTCCTTTTATCATCCGTTAATATAGTTATCTTGGAACTTGACCTAGCACCCCCGTCATATGTTGCATGTGTAACCAGACCAGTAGAAAACCCTCACTTGGGCTAGGGTTATTTATGTTTAGACACCCACACTGTTTTCTATTCCTGGACATAGTGTTATCCTCGCCCGGTTAGTGGGCCGAGAGGTCGGGACTTTCTTTTAGTGTGGGATGCATTTGCACTCGTGCTTGGGAGCAGAGTGGAGTCTGGTAGTTGTAGTGGGTCGCTTATCTGTGTCGGGAGCCGTTTGGGTAAACGGTAGTCCCGGGAGGTCTTGTTTCCCTGTTGTGCTGTCGTGGGAGGGAGCCGTTGTGCAGACGGTAGTCCCGGGCCGTCGAGTATCCTCCGGTCAGTGTTGTTGGGAACCGTTGGGGTTGACGGTGGTCCCAGGTCTTTGAGTGTTGTCCGACCAGTATTGTTAGCCTGAGTTGTGGGTCGTTCCTGGCTGTGGAGTACCTCCAGCCAGTGTGTTTTGTGCTGCGAGCTGTTGGAGAGGCTAGTGTCTCGTGTTTCGTGTGAGCTGATCAGCTGAGTCGTCGAGAGTGCTCCGACTGTTGTGCGAGATATTTGGGGATCTTGAGTCCTTCCGTTCTGAGAGTGAGCGTGGATTTTGACTATAGCCTGCATATGCCAATGTTTGATACTCTATGCCGCGCCGTTTTCCTTAGTTGGGGTCGCGCCCCCTGAGATGCCGCAGTGGATGCGATGGTTGGCCTATTGAGGCAGTTTTCCGCAATGGATGCGATGATGGGCCTGTTGAGGCAGTTTTGCGCGAGGGGTGAGTTAGTCGGACAGGACGCCCCACGTAAATCCCGTCCTCATGTGGATGTGTGGTAGTGGGCAGGTGCGTTCCTAGTCGACAAGCGCAGGCTTGACTGGACCCTATGAGGCAGTCAGTTCGATTGGGTCGATTGAGCACCTTGGGTGCGAGTGGTCACATTTACATTCATCTGTTCCACTTTTTGAGCATCTAGATAGAGGCATGCTAGCTGTAGAGTAGCTCCAGCTTTTCTTGTTCAGATTTCATTGCACGGTTATCTTATGCCTCTAGTAGACTGAGTGGGCAGACCGTTGGGCTTGTTGACGGCACCCATTGAGAACTACTGTGGGAAGTAGTTCTCACACCCGTCGTGGTGTCTTTTTCCCCAGGAACTTCTTCTCCTGTTCCTGTTGCTCCAGCTGCTGATCCTTCTGACCGAGGCGAGGGAGTCGCGAGCTAGTTCCCTACCCGTCGTTGGAGTGTAGCGGTACCCCATCAGAGGAGAGCTTCAGTAGATTAGTTTACTTCTTTTTCCTCTGTTGAGAGACCTTTGTTGTGAGGTATAGAGTTGTACTTTATTTTACATTTTGAGAGACTGATGTAGTGAGGATATTTGTATTGAGAGCTTGTACACTGATGTTTTTATTGGAGATATCTCCCTTTTTGGGTTTTTGTATCAGAGGACTTTGTATATGATCGAATTTGGGAGGTGGATATTGTATTTATTTTAAGTTGTACAGTGTTTGGATTTCAGTTTTTAGTAGTTACTTTCAGCTCTGATATCTGTATACTGTAGTTGATTCTTTTTGCAGGTTAGACGCTTCGTCTGTACGGCAGTTTCCGTACAGATGGCGGATCTGTTAGCGAGCCCGGGTCGCAGTTTCGACCCCGGGGCGTGACAATACTGGGAAGAATCCAATCGCTCATGCATGTAACAAAATTCCTATCCCTTATTCATGCAGAGATGCAAATGCCCTAATATCATGCAAAAGGATGCCGTGGTACCAAAAAGCTCAACTCAGCTGACAGAAAATAAAGTCATACCTGCGGCGATAGGATCTGCTGCTGGGGTGCCCTCCGCCAAGGCTGCATAAACCCGTCCACTGGGTGCTGAAGATCGTCGTCCCGTCTGTCCCGACGTCGTACCCCACTCAGTCTGACGGTGTACCGGAGGGGCTTCCGCTTCCTGAACGGGCAAGGGGGGTGCTATAGCAAGGGGTCGTACTGACAGAATAGCTCGGGGACAAGCTGCTCGAAAATGTCCAAACTCTCCACAAAGGAAACACCGTCCCTGCCTCTGATCACACTGCGACGGTGGATGAGGGCCGCCACAGATGACACACCGCTCACGTCGCTGCTGCCGGAGCTGCTGTCTAGGCTGATACCGCGGCTGCTGCGGGGGCCCACCAGATCTCTGTCGCCCCTGAAACCCACGACCCTCAGAGTGAGATCGTGGAGACCTCGGAGGAGCCTGCCGACTCGTCTATCCCTCATCAACTGGTGCTGGGCGCTTCGCCCCTGGAATCACTGCGGAAGCTGGAGCCACCTCATCCATCACCGCCTCTCCGCACTCAACGTAAAGCGCCTGCTCCATAGACGCATCCAACGTCTGCAATCTACGCGAACGGACGAACTGATAAATCTCACGGCGCAAACCCCGCTCAAACATATAAATCCGATGCGCCTCGTCCCTGGCCGCGTGCGGTACACAGGCCAACAACTGGTTGAAGTCTGCGATATACTCATGCACGGGACGATCTCCCTGACGGAGATTCTTCAGCTGCTCCTCTAACCTCTGCCTGACGCTCTCCGGGAAAAAGGCTCCAAGAAATAGACTGCGGAACTCCGCCCAAGAGAGAAGCTGCGTCCCAGGCGGACCAGCAGGTCGCACACGCCGCCACCAAGCCTCGGCATTGCTCTCCAAGAAGTGTGTAGCCAAGAGGACTCAAAATCGCTCATCAATGAGCAGACTCTCAAAATGGCGTTCAATGGCCGTGATCCAAGACTCGGCCTCCCACGGCTCTGCACTCAATCCAGAAAAACGGGGTGGATTAAACTGGCGGAACCTCATCAATAGATCCACCACCTCACGCTGCTCTGCAGGGGTCAACTGTCCTGCCGTCCCGGACGGCCGACCACTGGTAACCGGTGCAGTAGGAGCTGCCTGTGCTGCTGGTACAATTGGGGGCGTCACAGCTGACTGTGCTCTCTGCTCTATCATACGCACCATCCGATCCACGGTCTCCTCCTGACGCCGGAAAGTCTCTGACAACTGAGCCATCTGAGCTCGAAGCTCCTGCACCTCACTCTGCTGACCCTGTGCTAACTCCTCCTGCTCAGACCCTTGGGAGGAGGAAGGCTGAGAACGCGTCCGCATCCTGCGTCGGGGAGGCATCGTGCCCACCTGCAATCCACATACAAACATCAGGACAGCACCAAACAACACTCGACCCAATCCAGCGAAAGTCTAAGACATGTCATTCATTCCATAGAATTATGTTGTCTACAGCCAACATAATCGCTTAGGAGAATAAACATGCCAATCACTCATCCCATCCCTTGGGAGAGGTAATAAAACTCAATCAGGACTTTCGCTAAAAGTCACGACTCTCACGTGGTCATCCTAATGTCCAACCATAAGCCTAGGGTTTCTGGGTCCTCAATGACCTAAAACCTAGGCTCTGATACCACTCTAATTTGTCACGCCCCGGGGACGAAACTGCGACCCGGGCTCGCTAACAGATCCGCCGCCCATACGGTAAACCCCGTATAGACGAAGCGTCTAACCTGCAAAAGAAAGATGCCAAACTAAACAGATATCAGAGCTGGAAGTAAACTGCTATAAATAAAATAAATACAACTCCAAGTCCTCACCACAAGTACAAAAGTCGCTCAACTCTGAAATAAAAGTACAACTCTATACCTCACCACAAGGTCTCTCAAACAAGTAACTCTCCACAATATAAAAAGGGTACCTCTACTCAAGGGACGACGACTGGTAGGGATCTAGCTCGCGACTCCCTTACCTCGCTCTGAAGAAGCAACCGCTGGAGCAGCAGGAACAGGAGTAGAAGTCCCGGGGGAAAAGACACCACAACGGATGTGAGAACTACCTCCCACAGTAGTTCTCAGTGGGTGCCGCCAACAAGCCCGACGGTCTGCCCACTAAGTCTACTAGAGGCATAAAGTAACCAATGCAATACTGAAAGGAAAGAGCTGGAAAAGAATAACTCTACAGCTACTATGCCTCTATCTAGATGCTCAAAAAGTGGAACAGATGGAAAACATGATGCATCTACTCAAACACAGTATACTCAATCAACCCAATCACAGTGACTGCCACATAGGGTCCAGTCAAACCTGCGCCCACCTACTGCCGCACATCCACATGAGGACGGGTCTACCGTAGGGTGTCCGTGACTGCCAAAACTGGCTCAGCCAGAGGGCACCTACTGCCGCACATCCACAAGAGGACGGGTCTACCGTAGGCTGTCCGTGGCTGCCAAAACTTGCTCAGCCAAAGGGACTGCGTCGACAAGTCGCGATAGCAAGTATCAGGCCCAACTCCAAAGTGGCACTCGAGGGGCACGACCCCACCGAGTAAAGTATCCGCGCATCTCTGTCGAGCTCAATATGGCTCATGCAGGCTATAGTCCAAAACCACGATCAACAAGATCGACAATAACTGTTATCACATCTCTAACTCACTGGCTAAAATACTCACAGCCGGGACTACCGTCTACCCGATGGCTCCCAGCACAGAACACCAAACTCAGGAAGAACCGACACAATAAGGGTTCGAAAATCCCGATAAGTCGGTGCCTAGAACCCTATCAAACAAGAACAGACTCCAGGCTCCGCCTATCGAAGTTCCCGACCCCCTTACAGTTCGGGAACACGACTGTCACGCCCCGGGGTCGAAACTGCGACCCGGGCTCGCCAACAGATCCGCCACCTATGCCAACCTGCATAAGCGAAGCGTCCTACCTGCAAGAAAAGTACTACAGCTAAACAGATATAAGAGCTATATAAGTAAAAATCTGCTGTATAACTAAAATCAATCACTGTACAACTGGAAATAATACAACAATGTCTACCTCCCAAAAATAATAATCGTACAATATCCTCAGATACAAGACTCATAGCTCAACAGGGAGGTATCTCCAATAAATACATCGGTGTACAGTCTCTCGATACATGATATATCCTCACTACAACAGTCTCTCAAAAGAGGAAAATAAAACAACTAATCTAATGAAGATCTCCTCTGAAGGGGTACCGCTACTCTCCAACGATGGGTAGGGATCTAGCTCGCGACTCCCTCGCCTCGATCAACAACCGCAGAATCAGCAACACCCGCTAAGACTCTGCAAAACAAAGGAGAGGAAGGAAAAAGAAGGGGAAAAACCCCAAAGGGTGTGAGAACTACACCAAAAGGGAGTTCTCAGTGGGTACCACCGCCAGACCCGACGGTCTGCCCACTAAGTCCTCAAGAGACATAATATAACCAAAGAAGTGGGAACTGAACAAGAATGCTGATGTCACCTAACAGCTACCAAGCCTCCATCTAAATGCTCAAGAGGGGAGAAACAAAGTATGGTATGCAACCACTAGCACATAAAGTGCACAATCGATCTAATCGAGCTGACTGCCACATCTGGTCCAGTCAAACCTGCGCCCCACCTACGACCACCTCCCGCTAACGGGCAGGAATTACGTAGGGCGTCCAAACGGACTAACTCGCTATCGAGTAGTGGCTCATGCAGGCTATAGTCAAAATCCACTCTCTCTCTCAGAACGGATAGCCTCAAGATCACCAAACCTCTCGCACAACGGTCGACTAACTCACAACGACCCCGGGACCACCGTCAATCCCCAAATGGTTCCCGACAACACTAGCACTGGTCTAAACAAAGCTACTAGACTCCACTCGGTCCCCCTGACACGAGTGCAACAATAAAGTAAAAGCCTGAATAAACTCAATCTAGTGTCACCAGTGAAACTGGTACTGCCTGCTGCCGCCGTCATCATCGGGCAATAACCGCGCCGATGTGATAGCAAAAACTGTCAATAACTGTCTGGCCCCAGCATCCGGAGGGGATCTCGAGGGGAGCGACCCACACGAGGAAAGCATCACCGGGCAATAACTGCGCCGGTGTGGTAAAAGCATTACCGGGCAATAACCGCGCCGGTGTGGTAAAAGCATCACCGGGCAATAACCGCGCCGGTGTGATAAGTAACCAAAGCAGGACTGGATCATGACTCTGATCAAAGTGGGAAAGCCCAACCACTAAAGAAAGCCTCGGTCCTCAATCAAATGCAAAAGTACTCAAATCGTGGGAAACTCTGTCCACTAGAGAATTCAGATGCCCAATCTGGTGCATAAATATATATCCGGTCAACCGCCCAATATCCGCGGTTGCCGCAAAGCCCCACAACTAATCCAACCTGTCCCAGACACCAAGTCCCGACTACACTACCCAGACCCCTGCTCGAACCCGAGCAACACTGACCACTTGACTAACAAAGAAGGAGAAAGGAAAAGCATGGTTTCTCCTAAGTCAAGTTCCAATAAGTAGTGCAGCAGTAAAAGATGGCCTAACTACATGACCATACAAGCATGCTTTTGTCCTCAGAAATGATAGAAGTGGGTGAAACATATATTAGCAAAGCACGCTAAAATATTCCTACTATGGTATGCCACACTCCCCCAAGTGGGCTATTCCTTGCTTACCTCTCGCTCATATCGGTTGTACATCCATTTTGCCTGATGTCAGTCATAGAGGGGTGACATCCCCACAAATGCATTTACATTCACCAGAATATAAAACCTTATCAATATTAAGCTTACCCACCTGAAGCGCTTAAACCAAGGCAAACCTGAAGTCGGTGAAGAGTGTAGACGCTCACAGCCCAAAATCTGCCAAAATTGCACCCTCGGTACAAGTCGCGCAAGCCGTGGCTCCAAACAACTAAAAGTACCCCGAAATCAAAGTCTACATATCCATCGGGTCCAGCAACACTTGAAAACACCCCTGGGTACAACAATAAGGTCCAACATTACACTTTCATTCCCGAAATTAACCACGCACAAACACACAGAAAATCAGTCCCAAAGATAAGCTTATTTCACCTGCCGAAAGTGCCCAGAAAAATCCAATAAAAATATCACAGCAATCCTCGCGTCGATACCTTCGAAACGAGGAGCTGCATGCCAAATTCCGAGCCCCGTAGGCCGAGTTACAAATTCCACAACGCGGTGAGCGCGAAAGTCTACAACATACACAACTGTATCACATTGCACAGGAGAACGGGAAAAGTATACCTTCGGGCAATTCCCGGAAAAATCCCAGAAAAATACGGTGATAATACTCACGTCGAGTGGATGAAAAAAGTGTATAGGCTCACCTCGATCCGATGTTCGTACCACACGTTGCATGCAAAACGGTGCACACTAACGAGTCCACGCGCAAAACGAGGCGCGTCCAAAATGCCAGCTGCAGTTCGCGCAGTAAAACGGCACAGTAAAACACGGTCCCTAACACACACAAGAGTAAGGGGTCAAATCCAATGTCCAAAAGGATGCTCCAAAACTGTGCCAAAAATACCGTAAAATTAACACACGGGACCTACCCGACTGCGCCGCCGTCGCCGAAACGCTCCCCACGGAAAACCTCGCGCGCTCCACGAGGCCCACGACGCATCGCCGCAACACCTCCCAACCTCCTCCCTCACTCTCCCTCACTCTCGGTTGGAGAAGAAAGGAAAGAGGAGAAAAAATGGAGGTGCGGGGGAGAAAGAAGAAGAAGAAAATGAGGGAGAGAGAAAACGTGGTCCACGGCACCCAGTCCCCGGTGCACCCGCCGGTCCACGGCACTCATGCGGGTGCACCCGGTCCAGGCGGGCCACGTGGCCTCCCCCCTGCGCGCCACGCGGCCGCGCAGCCCGGGCGCCGCATGCGAGGCGTGACACTGCGCCCCCCCCCCCCCAGGCGCGGGACACGCGCCCGTGACACGGGCGCGCGGCCCCGCGCCCGCGCGGGCGCCAACGGGGGCCCGCCACGTGGAGGCCCCCGCGCGGCCCATGACGAAGGCGCGCCTCCCCGCGCGCCTAACGCGCCTGCCGCGCGTGCCTCGAGCCCCGTGCCGCCACCTCGGGATCCGCGCCGCGCCAACACCTCGGTTTGCGTGCCGCGTTGTCTAAAAAAACGCGCACGCCTACCGGACTCCAAAACCAACAAATAAATAGTCCATTCTTAGCAATTTCGCGCGTTGAATCCAAAAACGATATCCGTTTCTCCAAATTCTCATCCGAAAATTGCGGAGCGCCCCCGGATAGCCCACTTGATCCGATTTTCCGCTCCGGGTCCAATTCTGAAGTCCATTTTCCCAAATTCCAACTCTAAAAAATTGCCGAAGGCATCCGTAAAGGTGTTCCTTGGTCCAAACTTCGCACTGAGTCCAATTTTAATATCCATTGCGCGCAAAACCACTTCTAGGCATTCGACGGGGCCATCTGATCACCCACGTGATCCATTTAAGCCCGAAGTCCCCCAATTGTGTCCGAATTGTGCACAAACCCTGTCGACGCACCACATAGGCCTCCAGAAGCTGCAGAGGCAACAGTGATCCATAAGTGGGAATTCCGGGTCTTCACATCCTCCCCCACTAAGGAAAGTTTCGTCCTCGAAACTAGCTCAAATCCACCAGGAGTCACAAATACCACGGGTGGGTATCCATCAATAACGCCTCCAGCTCCCCAAACACCACTCACTCCCCGTGATCACTTCCCAATAAAAACAATACCCAGTACGACATGGCCCGATTGCGCAATTCCCTCATCTCTCGAGCCAGAATTCGCAACGGGCGTCCCTCGTACTCCAACAATCACAGATCTCAAATGGGCAAGTCAATCACGGGCGAGAGATCCAAAAGCAAAACACTCCTGAGCTGAGACGTGAAACAACACTGAGGCACCATCAAAAGCTGGGGGAAAGAGAATAACCATCAGTGCAACACGCACCAAACCACATCCTGGTGTCAATCTCAACAAGGCGACCCGAAGCATACCCACACATTCATCCAATAAGCTGGGGTCTTCACTCGGTTACTTCCCGATCCAAAATCACCCGAGTGGGCTACTCAACCGCGGGCTACACTCAAAAGGGATCCTCAAGAGACAATCTCATGCCACAGTTGGTCACTCAATGTGCCAACATAACTCCAACGGACCCACGGGTCAAAGTCGATCTCTTAACTAATAAAGGACACCCTGACGGGGACCAAACCATCAGTGAACGGGACTGAAAACTGGCTCAAAAGGCGATCATAATGCTGATGCCCAAACTCGCGATCAAAAATCCGAACCAGCAACGACAATCCGCGTAAATCCCACTCAAGATGCTGAGTAATCAGAACTGATGGCCAAGCATGCATGGTCTACGGCTAGGTATATCAATCAAAGCTGGAAATAAAAGGCGTACTGAAAGGCTCAACTGTGGAATCCAAGCTGCCTACAAAACAGCGGTTCATCCTGCCACAATGGGAGGTATCCCTAAAACACACCAATCCATATCCCAACACTGGAAACACTAGCATTGGCGCTGGTATCAGTCTCATTATCCATTGGCCATGCTCTCCCGGCACTGCCATGTTTAAGAAACTCCTCACCTCAAGAATAAATGTTGGTCTCAGCCAAACTTGAATAACATCCATTTGGTCGGATTCCACCGCCACTCCAATGGCCAGAATAAGGTGACTCAAGAAGGCATGCACTTAGAGCTAAAACTTGTACCTCAATAACTTGGCATACAGCTTCATCCACACAGGAATGGTAGCACCTCCACAAGTGCTCCTCGTGCTCCAAATCGCTCTGGGAGTAAATCAAAATATCCTCGGGAAACCCCACTCCCAATCCGCCCAAGTACAACTGTGACATACAATTCCTCAGACATTGAAGTCAACAGGGCATTCGTCATTCCATTGGGCCTCGCTATAACTCATAATGCCCCCTACCGTGTCCTGAACGCCATCTAGGCGAAGTCCTCGGCTGTCTAATTCCAAGTAGGTACTCGCATCATACACTAACTGCCGGAGTATAACTCCATCAAAAGGTCCTAGATACCACCCGGACTTGTCTACACTCGAACCACACAAGGACCCTCACAGTCGTGTATCAACGACGTGGCATCACCACCGTATACCAACGGCGTGGCATCACCGCCGTATACCAACGGCGTGGCATCACCGCCGTATACCAACGGCGTGGCACCAGGTCAAACAGACCCCTCTATCCATCAGATCCTGCAACTGCGCCATCAGCTCTCTCAGCTCTACAGGCGATATCCAATGAGGTGTCGTCGAGGGTGGCGCGGTTCCCCGAACCACGTCCAACGCAATCTCTATCTCCCTAACCGGCGGCATTATCAACAGCTCAGGTGAAATCACACCCGGGATCTCATGAGCAATAATGATATCCCTGAGTCCCGGTGCCGCCGTAAGCACCTCTCACACTGTCGCCTAAAACCTGTGTGCTCTAACAATCTCAACAAGCAAGCCTCCTCTAGTCCGCCTTGCCGAAGATCAAAGTCCTCTCTCGCCGCAGTCAAACATTCTGTGGCGTTGTGCCAATCAATCTCAAGCACAGGGTCGAAACACCGAATTGCTACAATTCACAATAATTCTGCCGGTAACTCGCGGTCTCGGCCGCACTGGACCTGATCCAAAAGCCTCCACCACATGCACAACCACAACAGGAACCTGTACCTCTAGTGCACGTGGTAACAAATCTGCCTCTAGCCCATGCAAGAGTGGAACATGCTCTAACTCCGACTACTGCGGTGAAATCCCACCTGCGACACTCGATCCACTACCGTGGCGCCCTCCAACCGGGTGGCACAGATTCATCCGCTCAAAGCAAGTGGTTGTCGCTCAATCTGCCTGAAAATTGGGACTATCTACAAAGGAGCACGACCTCTGTCTCTGATCAGATTGAAGCGACGAATAAGGTCCTCCGCAGATAACAAATCCACGCTACCGCTGCGCCTCTCTGATATAAATGCTGATGCTACCTTCGGGGTCCACCCGATCTCCGGCATCTCGAAAACTCGTCATCCTAGAGAAAGAAATCAGAAATGCCTCTGCCGGCCGATCTGTCCTCCATCACCCGGCGCCAAGCGCCAAAATCCAGAACTCGCCTCTGCGGCAAATCCCTAACCAAAGGAACTGCAGCGCCACGCTCCATACACAACGGCTACTCTATCGAGGCATCCAAGATCCAAAATCTATAACGGAGGGACTGAATGAACTGAAAGGTATCCTGGCGCAAGCCACTCCCAGTCACATATCCTATGTGCCACGTCCCTCGAACCTGGAGCGCACAGTTCAACAACTGCCAAAAACTCCCCAGCACAGGAGGCTCTCAATTGATCACTCCATCACCACCAACCACGACTCTGCCTCCAAAGGCTCCAAACTCAATCTTACGAGTCGGGGTGGTTCATCTGCCAAATCTGGCTCAATAGATCGATCATGTCCCACAGCTCCTCTGCTGTCAGCTATCCACCCTGCCTCGGTGCCTCGGCACTAAACATTGGCACAGAGGGGGTTACCCAATGCTCCGACAACTGTGTCACCAAGACCAGCTGCTCACTCCGCCGTTGATAACCCTCTGACAATCCTGTCATCTGAGTCCGGAGTTCTCTGACCTCAATCCGGGTATCCGGCCCAAAACCAACTGCTTAAGCTCAACTGCTATGACAGGATGCACACGGGTCAAAACCCAGCGTCGGGGGAGACACCGCTCGCCACGACGAAACCACAAAACAACACAACACAGCGCTCGACCCGATCCAGCGAAAGTCTAAAGCATGCACCCGTTCCACAGGCATTATGTTGTCTGCAGCCAACATAATCACTTAGGAGAATAAACATGCCAATCACTCCTCCCGTCCTTGGGAGAGGTATAAACTCAATCAGGACTCTCGCTAAAAGTCACGACTCTCACGAAGTCAACCAAGGGTCAAGCCATAAGCCTAGGGCGCTTATGCAGGTTGGCATAGGTGGCGGATCTGTTGGCGAGCCCGGGTCGCAGTTTCGACCCTGGGGCGTGACAGATTAGAGTGGTATGAGAGCTATATAAGTAAAATTTGCTGTATAACTAAAATCAATCACTGTACAACTGGAAATAATACAACAATGTCTACCTCCCAAAAATAATAATCGTACAATATCCTCAGATACAAGACTCATAGCTCAACAGGGAGGTATCTCCAATAAATACATCGGTGTACAGTCTCTCGATACATGATATATCCTCACTACAACAGTCTCTCAAAAGAGGAAAATAAAACAACTAATCTAATGAAGATCTCCTCTGAAGGGGTACCGCTACTCTCCAACGATGGGTAGGGATCTAGCTCGCGACTCCCTCGCCTCAATCAACAACCGCAGAATCAGCAACACCGCTAAGACTCTGCAAAACAAAGGAGAGGAAGGAAAAAAGGAGGGGAAAAACCCCAAAGGGTGTGAGCAACTACACCAAAAGGGAGTTCTCAGTGGGTACCACCGCCAGACCCGACGGTCTGCCCACTAAGTCCTCAAGAGACATAATTATAACCAAAGAAGTGGGAACTGAACAAGAATGCTGATGTCACCTAACAGCTACCAAGCCTCCATCTAAATGCTCAAGAGGGGAGAAACAAAGTATGGTATGCAACCACTAGCACATAAAGTGCCAATCTACCCAATCGAGCTGACTGCCACATCTGGTCCAGTCAAAACCTGCGCCCCAACCTACGACCACCTCCCGCTAACGGGCAGGAAATTTACGTAGGGCGTCCAAACGGACTAACTCGCTATCGAGTAGCGGCTCATGCAGGCATAGTCAAAATCCACTCTCTCTCTCAGAACGGATAGCCTCAAGATCACCAAACCTCTCGCACAACGGTCAACTAACTCACAACGACCCCGGGGACCACGTCAATCCCCAAATGGTTTCCCGACAAACACTAGCACTGGTCTAAACAAAGCTACTAGACTCCACTCGGTCCCCCTGACCCGAGTGCAACAATAAAGTAAAAGCCTGAAATAAAAACTCAATCTATTGTCCACCAGTGAAACTGGTACTGCCTGCTGCCGCCGTCATCATCGGGCAATAACCGCGCCGATGTGATAGCAAAAAACTGTCAATAACTGTCTGGCCCCAGCCTCCGGAGGGGATCTCGATGGGAGCGACCCACACGAGGAAAGCATCACCGGGCAATAACCGCGCCGGTGTGGTAAAAGCATCACCGGGCAATAACCGCGCCGGTGTGGTAAAAAGCATCACCGGGGCAATAACCGGGCAGTTGTGATAAGTAACCAAAGCAGGACTGGATCATGACTCTAATCAAAGTGGGAAAGCCCAACCACTAAGAAAGCCTCGGTCCTCAATCAAATGCAAAAGTACTCAAATCGTGGGAAAACTCTGTCCACTAGAGAATTCAGATGCCTTATCTGGTGCATAAATAATATCCGGCTCAAACGCCCAATATCCGCGGTTGCCGCAAAATCCCACAACTAATCCAACCTATCCCAGACACCAAGTCCCGACTACACTACCCAGACCCCTGCTCGAACCCGAGCAACACTGACCACTTGACTAACAAAGAAGGAGCAATGAAACGCCTGGTTTCTCCTAAGTCAAGTTCCAATAAGTAGTTGCAGCAGTAAAAGATGGACTAATTACCTGGACCATACAAGCATGCTTTTTGTCCTCAAAAACGATAGAAGTGGGTGAAACATATATTAGCAAAGCACGCTTAAAATATTCCTACTATGGTATGCCACAACTCCCCCAAGTGGGCTATTCCTTGCTTTACCTCTCGCTAATAAGGTTGTACATCCATTTTGCCTGATGTCAGTCATAGAGGGGGTGACATCCCCACAAATGCATTTACATTCACCAGAATATAAAACTTATCCAATATTAAGCTTACCCACCTGAAGCGCTGTAAACCAAGGCAAACCTGAAGTCAGTGAAGAGTGTAGATGCTCACAGCCAAAATCTGCCAAAATTGCACCCTCGGTACAAGTCGCGCACAGCCGCGGCTCCCAAACAACTAAAGTACCCCAAATCAAAGTCTATAGATCCATCGGGGTCCAGCAACACTTGAAAACACCCCTGGGTACAACAATAAGGTCCAACATACACTTTCATTCCCAAAATTAAACACGCAAAACACACAGAAAATCAGTCCCAAAGATAAGCTTATTTCACCTGCCGAAAGTGCCCAGAAAAATCCCAATAAAAATATCACAGCAATCCTCACGTCGATACCTTCGAAACGAGTACCTGCACGCCAAATTCCGAGCCCCGTAGGCCGAGTTACAAATTCCACAATGCGGTGAGCGCGAAAGACTACAACATACACAACTGTATCACATTGCACAGGAGAACGGGAAAAGTATACCTTCGGGCAATTCCCGGAAAAATCCCAGGAAAAATACGGTGATAATACTCACGTCGAGTGGATGAAAAAAGTGTATAGGCTCGCCTCGATCCGACGCTCGTACCACACGTTGCACGCAAAACGGTGCACACTAACGAGTCACGCGCAAAACGAGGCGCGTCCAAAATGCCAGCAGCAGTCCGCGCAGTAAAACCGGCACAGTAAAAACACGGTCCCTAACACACACGAGAGTAAGGGGGTCAAATCCAATGTCCCAAAAAGGACGTCCAACAACTGTGCCAAAAAATACCGTAAAATTAACACCGGGACCTACCCGACTGCGCCGCCGTCGCCGAAACGCTCCCCACGGAAAACCTCGCCGCGCTCCACGAGGCCCCACGACGCACCGCCGCAACACTCCCAACCTCCTCCCTCACTCTCCCTCACTCTCGGTTGGAGAAGAAAGGAAAGAGGAGAAAAAATGGAGGTGCGGGGGAGAAAGAAGAAGAAGAAAAGGGAAGGGAGAGAGAAAACGTGGTCCACGGCAACACCAGTCCCCGGTGCACCCGCGGTCCACGGCACTCATGCGGGTGCACCCGGTCCAGGCAGGCAAAAGGCGGGCCACGTGGCCGCCCCCCTGCGCGCCACGCGGCCGCGCAGGCCTGGGCCGGGCGCATCCTCATGCGCGGCGTGACTACCGCGGCCCCCCCCCCCCCAGGCGCGGGACACGCGCCCGTGACACGGCGCGCGCGCCCCGCGCCCGGCGGGCGCCAACGGGGGCCCGCCACGTGGCGGCCCCGCGTGGCCGTGCCGAAGGCGCGCCTCCCCGCGCGCCTAACGCGCCTGCCGCGCGTGCCTCGAGCCCCGTGCCGCCACCTCGGGATCCGCGCCGCGCCACACCTCGGTTTGCGTGCCGCGTTGTCTAAAAAACGCGCACGCCTACCGGACTCCAAAACCACAAATAAATAGTCAATTCTTAGCAATTTCGCGCGCTGGATCCAAAAACGATATCCGTTTCTCCAAATTTCATCCGAAAATTGCGGAGCGCCCCCGGATAGCCCACTTGATCTGATTTTCCGCGGGGTCCAATTCTGAAGTCCATTTTGCCAAATCCAACTCTAAAAATTGCGAAGGCATCCGGAAAGGTGTTCCTTGGTCCAAACTTTGCACTGAGTCCAATTTTAATATCCATTGCGCGCAAAACCACTTCTAGACATTCGACGGGGCCATCTGATCACCACGTGATCCATTTAGCCCGAAGTCCCCCACTTGTGTCCGAATTGTGCACAAAACCCCGTCGACGCACCACATAGGCCTCCAGAAGTGCAGAGGCAACAGTGATCCATAAGTGGGAATTCCGGGTCTTCACAACGGCAAATCTGTGTACAAACAAGGAAAGAAACCAAACAGGGCCCGAAAGTCCGGAAGACCAACACCTAAACCCTATCAAACAAGAACAGGTTCCGGCTCGGCCCCGTGGGCTTTCGTCCCGACAAAGGAACGGCCCCTAGAACCAGATCACCCAAAACTCTCTCGGGTGAGGAAATTGTAATAAAAGGATGACAGTTATTATGAAAATATTGTATCCTAATCTGAGAAACTCAATTTGATATATTTTAGTTCTTTTAAAAAAAAAAATCGTTAAATTAGTTTTATTTTCCAAACCTGAAGGGCATTGCCATCACCAAATCAAACAAGAACAGGCTCTGGCGACCCCTCGATATTTGGAAGAAAACCTTAGTTTACAGAAATCGTATGTGGTCTAAAAACAGCGCCTGGGTCCTAGGTCATGTGACACCTGGTAAAAAAACTGCCACTAACACAGTGGCGACAAATAAAACATCTCGGGACGTCGTTTACCAAACGGCTCCCGCCACAGATGAATGATTCAATACATCTACCAGGACTCCACTCGCCCAAGCAGAGTGTAAATGCATTCCACACTAAAGAAAAACCGACCACTCGGCCCACTACCGGGCGAGTATAACACTATGTCCAGGAAGGAAAGAAGTGTGGATGTCCAAGACAGAATAAACCTAGCCCAAGTTGGAGTTTTTACAGTCTGGTGAACATCCTGCATATGACGGGGTGCTTGTTAAGCTCCAAAGATAACAATAATTTACAGATAATAGACAACAAGGAGATGAAAAGATCGTCCGATAGTACAAGGAATATTAACACACAATTTCTAGCATGCTACCCCATCCAAACACTATCATGCATGATTCTATATAAATAGAATTAGTACGCAGTCCATAGATTTTGAAGCAAGCCACCCACCTGAGAACGTAACTGTCCAAGGTCCAAAAAACAACGTGAAACCCTGTACCGGGGCAATCCCAGAATTCCACAAAATCCGTCGGGCTCAAAACACTCCCACAATACCTCCTGGATAAAAAATATGGCCCAAAAATGCAATTACTACCAAAATCCTAAGTGTGCTGTCCAAGCTGTGATTTCAGTCCAAAAGATGCCATATTTTCACCTGAAAACAATGCTCCAAAAATTCTAATAAAAATACTACGGCGATCCTAGCGACTTGGAGAGGTGATAGAGACTTGAAACGTCGAATTCCAACTGTCCGGATGCGGAGATAAAAATATCGAAGACCCTGCTGTCCAGGAACCTAAACCAGCAAAACAGGGGCCAGGTAAAGCCTCGACAACCCGTGCCAAAAACCCAAAATCTAGGACGAAAACGCTTCCCACGAAATTCGAAGGACTTACCTCTCTGAACCCAAAAGGCCCAAACAAAACTATCGAAGTAGCTCAGAAGACCTCTCAGACCAAACAGCGACGATAACGGGCCTCCAACAGAAAATGGTCGCCTCCGCGCTACAATGCCGAAACCGTCGACGCCGCCGGCTTCCAAAAATTTCCGGGCCTCTCCAGAAGATGCGCAAACACGAAGATCTCCAACTTTCCTAAAGGGTCCAAGGGCAGGGGAGCTCGGGAAGGGGGGCAAAAAAGAGCCCCAGCAAGCAGTCTATATAGGCCAGCCCGAGAAAACAAGCTTTGGGACTTTTGGCCCAAAATTGGGCGCCTGGGCATTCCGGGCCGCTAAAGTAACGGGGCCGGGTCCGTTACAGTTCACGCCCGGAAGTCTCCCAGGCCGCCACGCG